>CAUJNA010000668.1:10000-132500 GCA_963377175.1 Effrenium voratum | reverse complement strand
GGCTCTTTTTTTGGGTTGCCCGGCGCAATCTTGCGCGACCTTTGCCTGTGGAAAGTAGCGGTTGCACACATTTTTGTGCTCGGGAAGAGCGTGGAAGGGTGCGGCAAAGAGTGGTCCACACAACATCATGCCTTAATGAGGCAACTATGGGCATTGGATCTGTGTTCTGTTAGCTCGCCCAGCCCCTGGTTCTTGCATATAACACGCTGCGTGTTTTTGCATACGGCTCGAGCAATGCTCATGCACCAACATGATTGCTTAATCCAATGTGCATTTCAAAGGTGGCTTCCTTACAAGTACGGTCAATGTGCGCGGTACCGCTTGGGTGACCGGCTCAAACACGTTTCAAACGCCTCCTGTTTCATCACAAACGGATGTGCATTGTTGGTTTGCTGTTTCTCATGTTTTTTTTTTTTTTGATTTTCTTCTTCCACATGACGCTTTGCATACTTGCTAGCTGGAAGCAAGGAGCAAGAAGTTCCATCAACAAGGCATAACTCAAAACGCCCAAAGAACACGAGCCACGAGCCAACTGAGACATTTGTTCTACGTGTCGCACTGGTTTTACCAGTGTAATGGGGTGTGACAAACACGCACCTCTTAAAAGTGCATACGATGATACGTAAACATGAATATCTGCCCAGTCTGCTGTATAAAGCCTGATATTTGGTGTATCCAGTTTCTCTATCTCACTTTCAATGCAGGCATGCAGCAAGAACATCTCGCTTTTTTGGTTGAACCATTTTTTTTAATGGAAAAGCCAAACAATAGTACTACATAACAAGGAAATGGAATCCATGCGTCGAGCCCAGGCGCGCCCTGGGGGGTCCAGCAAGTGGAACCTGGCGCGTTTGGCCCTGGCAGGCGGGTGGCGATTTCGCTCAGAGCGCGTTTGGAATCCACGCGACGCGCGCCTTTGGGTTGGGAACTGTCGACACCCCAGGGGCTTTATACGAACCATGGGTTTTGTTTGTGTTTAACAATGCAAACCCACTCCAGTTATTTTCTTTTTACAACCCAACAAATGTTGTTATTTGCTCAATTGAACCCCCAGCCCATTTTTTTATACAGAAAGCCCAGGTTAAATCGACCAACGCCGATTGATCAAGGTCTCGTAGCCCGGAGGATGCTGTAGCACAGCAAGCACCGGCACTTTCGAGGAGAGTGTTTTGGGGCGGGCTTGGATCTCGGTGGCCCAGCCATCCGGTTCCTTTGCTTTTTAGCCGCTTATAGTGTTTAGAGGGGATTTCCATTTAACCCACAAAGTTAGCGGGGATCTGAGGACAGCCCAGGGATGTCATTCAAGCTGAAGTCATAGTTCTGCTGTTTCACCTACTACACTCCGCTTGAAATCAGCAAGGTGACAAATGAAGCCCTGGATGTCTTTCATCGCATTTCTTTCGCTCCTTTCTCGAGTGCATTTGCCTCTGGGGCAACGGGAGATGAGTTCCGCGCATCGTGCCTTCAAAGCCAACAGTCGACCAGGATTTCCTATATTTCGTCTTAAAGCATCACCCCTACCGAGAGAAGCTAAATTGAAAAAAATGGCGACGTTTCCCAGCACCAGCCAACAGAAAAGGACATATATTCGCTGCCAACTGGATGGAGAAGAGTCACAGTCGCCTCAGCTGCATCCAGGCCCTGCCAGTGATGAGGACGGAAGTCCGGAGCCGAGCAGCAAGGTTGACCTGTGCGGTACCCGCAAGGCAATGGGAGATGACAAAGCTTGCGAATTGGCCATTTGGGCTTGTGGCTCAACTACCTTGATTTATTCGGGTTACAGTAAGGCCTGTATAAGCCTCTATGACTTATGACCATGTTGCTGGTAGAACCGACGTTAATTGGTTTCGGGCACTGCTCAATTGCGCTTGCACCTATCCATTCGAAATTGCTATTGGACCGGAGAGCATCGAGGACAATGGGTGCAACGTAAACCTGAGACTCCTTGCTAGGCCCTTGTAAGTAGTCGATCATCCAGTCTTTCCGAAGCCCTCAGGTGAGACTTCTTGAGATCGACAGCCAGCTTCAAGAATGTTTGCGTGGCGGCATTTTTTTTCTCACCGAGACCTCACGGAGATCCAGAAGATCCTGAAGAAGGTGAAAGGCCTGGAATCGAGATGGATCGAGCCAGTGGCTTCGATGTGAAGCATATGACTATGTTTTTGTTGGAGTTGGTACCTGTGTTTTTGTTTGGGCGGTTTAAAAGGAAACCACAAGGAATACCATCTCTTTTGGGCACTTGTGGTTGAAACCCCGTTTTCAATCCTGTTGAGACAAATCCGGGCGGGGATCCGTTGGGATTTGGGGGAATGAATGGAGAGCCAGTTGCATGGTTCAGTTCGGTTTCCAGTCTTGCTGGTGCTCAGTAGGGAAAAGCGCAGGGTGTCGGGAAGAACCTAGGGATTCCCTCAAAGGAAACCACAAGGGATGGTTGATAGGGGTCAGTCCTTCATGCCCTGCTGATATCGAACTGGTGGTTTCCTGAGTGGGCTTTGCCGCTTGGGTTCATGGACTTTATGCTGTTAAGACCATTTTAGTGGTAAGCAAAAGGTTCAGACTTTTCTGGACCATCCACTCAATCGGAAATGAGTCACGGACCAAGGAAGGCTTTCGGGGTGTATGGAGTTGTTCGTTTGAGCATGTTTTTAGTCGCGCAGCATTTTTTGAAGGAGACGCGTCGCCAAGCCGGGGCATGATCAGTTTGGTGTGGAGGGAAGGTCTCCATTTTGAGCAGCCTACCCAGTGCTTCCAGGCGTTTAGCCACTGAGTAACCAGCGTTCCTTGCCTCCAGGATGTACATCATGGTTTCCCTTCATTCCCTACTGTAGTGGGAACTGGAAGCTCTGGGCTTTGCTTGGCCTTCATACGACTTTTTAGCTAACCTTGGGGGGCAGAGTATTGGGGGGCTGAAAGCACACACCCGTAAGTTCCTCGCGCTGAGGCGGTGGGTGTAATGGGCAATGTTGAGAGCGAGGGCATAGCTTCGCATGTCTGCACATCCAGACACTATACATGTTCTGGAGGCAGCTTACAGGTGGATGGGGTGGTGATGCTTGCTTCATCATGCATTCTTCCTTGCTGAGTTTTACATATTCAGCTTGGATTGCCTGGCCATCCCCATTGCTTCAGCTAAGACAGCAGGGCAGCTGCAGTGGAACCGCAGACAGCGCTGGTCAAAGCTTGCGGACACCCGCCCGATCCACCCCGACCAGGGAATCGAAAGGCAATCGAATCCCCAGCCCTCATGATGCACCTGGAAATTCAGATGGAACCTGAAATCAATACTTGTGTAGTCCAGTTTTTGGGGGTTCCATGTTAACTTGCAGGGGAGTAATGTGTGCGGGATCCTACACCCACAGCCGGGATGTATCGCGGATTCGAGCACGTCGTATTTTCGTGCCAGAAAACCCATAGGGAGGGTATCACCAACCCCGCGGCATGCCAAATCGTGAGGCCCTTTTTGGGACCCATCGCCTGAATGAAAATACCGGCCCTTGTCTGCAGGCGAATACACCACCGTGGCCCAGAAGGAGGAGATGCTACGTATGCGGGCCGTTGGTTGGGAACACGGGAGGAGGATTGGGGAGGTTCTTTTTGCCCCTCCGGGACTATCGGGTTTGTGTTTAGATCCAGATATGACAAAGAGGGGGTCCGAGGTTGGAGATTGGATTGACAGGTTTACCCCTTGATCTGCAAGAAGCAGCATTTGGTTTGGGAAGTGCCTTGAGGCTTGAGGGAAGAAGCTGACTCGGGTCCACTACCCTCCCGCCCCCCCCGCTCGGTTTTGGACCTTCTCGCCACTGCTGCTGGGGAAGGTCCGTTTGACTTTGCCCAGTTTGTTTGCCGGCAGTGATCCATGGCGATCGTATTCTTACAGGGACCTTGGGAATGGCGAAAAGGTTTTAATCCCTGTAGAACTCCCAGACGATGCGCGCAAGAGGGTTGCTGCAGGTAAGCGGGCAATCTCGCTTCTGTGGTATGAGTTCTAGGCAGCTTTTGCATGGCAACCATATTTCCTGGCACGGTCCTTTTTCCGGTGGCAAAGCAGTGGCAATGTCGTTAATCCACAACCCTGGACACAGGGGACCCCCAACTGCCCCGACCTGTTGTGCCCGCAAGCAAAGATGTAAGACGGAGGTTCAAGAACGGGTTCGGGCTTAAAATTTGACGGGTCCCCCCCCCCCCAACCGGCACTGAGCACCCAGCGAATCCGCCACTCCTGGAGGACGTGTTGGAGGCCATCATGGCTGGAGCAGCACATGCGAGCTACGAATGTCTAGGAGCACCGGAGAGGGAGGGTTGGTCATTTGTGTGTGTGTTGTTTTTTGAAGGGACCCTTTTTATGGTTGGATTGAAGGGAAATCAAGAGGAACACCAGTTAGTTGACCTGCGTTATTGGGCATGATGATCACATTTGCCAGACGATCTAAGTTTACAGCAGTCCTGTTGCGAGTCAGGTAGCAAGTATCTATCGTAATATCGTAGATACATGCAATCTTGTATTCTGTATTTACGGCATCTAGATATTTAAATCTGGCACTATGTGCCCCCCGCCCCTCTGGGGAAGCCGTGGCCTTGGACACCATGGATTGGTGTCCATCACCCATTTTGAGGGCGTTCCCGATTCAAAATAGGCATGTGCACGTCAATCAGGTGTGTCTCTGTGTGTTTTTGCGTGTTCTCAACTCGAGTCTTTCCGGATGTGACTTGCCTGACTTTTCCAACACAGGCAACAGCCAATGCCTTGCGCGCAGACTCAGATTTTAAACACCACTTAAGGGTGCTTTCTGCTTGGAACAGGTGCAGGTGTTCCTCTCTTGTTGCCATATTCTGCACCACCAAAGAAAGAGCCATTCCTTGCGTGACGCAGAAAAAATCTGCCCCAGAAAAGACGTGTCAGGCCAAACCCCGGGGCTACCCCGCGAAAAAAGGGTCCCAAGAGCCTAGGTGTTGGTGGCAGTGTTAAAGTCATGTAAAGTCCAATCGGAGAACGCTAGAGCTTCATTGCTGTGAATGTTGCCCCAGGCTCGCATGGTCATCGAACAACGGTCTCAGTATGTCCAGTGTTTCCAGTTTCGATGCTCATCCTGCTGTGCGAGGACGGTATGAAATGGACCCTGCGTGGCGGGCTTGGAACCTCCGCACGCACATCGGCTGTATGCCTATGCCCATTTATCATATCCGGGAGGGTCGCTTGACACTTTGTAAGGAATGACTGCTGGCTCGCTAAAAGAGACAAACACGCACATGTTCATGCTGCACCATAGATACACATATATGCCTGGGCCTGCCTGCCTGCCTGCCTGCCTTCCTGCCTGCCTGCCTGAGTGCAAGCAACAAACAAGTCACGTGTTGTTTGCTTTGCTTAGGTACACAGACTTGTGTTTGCAGCTTAGCGACGCCGGCAAAACACAGTGCCCACGCGTGCCGTCCTGCATTTGGTGAAAATCAGCACTTCAGTCAAGCTTGCGCGAACTACAGACATCAACGCCCTTGAAACCAATCCCTCGCTCAAGTGTACCAGTTTCCCGTTTCACTCACCAAGAAGGAAACACGGGTGTGAACTCGAATCAGGACCCTTTGGCGGGCATCATTTAGTGGATTCATGGCTTCTAACCACTTTTGAGGTGGTTCGCTATTGAAATTTAGATCTGAGCCGTTGCCGCAACTCGCTGTCGCTATGGCGCGGCTGCTGTCTTTTGCCGTGGCCTTGGGTGTCGCGGCGCAAAAGGTGTCAGAGCACGGACTACTGGAGTACGAGGCCGGGCACATGTCAAGCGATGTTTGATCTAACGGCTCCTGCCGATTTTTCAGCTCAGTTCTTCAAAGCCGACCTTTTCACCTCTAAGGTTTTCCATTTTGGTCCATAGTCATGACCCCACAAGGTGCACCTTTACGTGGGTCCCTAAGTGAGATCAAATGAGTTATAATCAAAATCCGGGTAGATGAAGGTTAGTAAGGGGCAGTCCCAGCCGGAAATAGTTGCGGATATCCGGCTTTCTAATTCTTGGCATGGTTCTGGGTTCAAGAATTCACCACCATTTTTGTACCAGGTTCACAATTTGTACAAATATTGGTGAATTCTCAAGTTGCCATTTTCCGGTTTACAAATCTATTCATGTTTCACACTTAATTCTTGACCGGTTCACCATTTGTGTACCAGGTTTTGATTGTGACTCAAGTGCCCAACCCGACGGCCTAGCACCGCTAGGTGGACCTCTCCGCCGCCCCAGAGCAACGCTACACGCAGGTGCTGGAGCATTTCCTGGAAAAGAGGGGCGACAAGGCTGGGCCGTTTTTTGCGTGGGTAAAAAGCAAAGGGAGACCTCCTTTGGGGTGCAACGTTGGAAGCCCGGCCATGTGAAGCCGCCTGGGGCCATTGCGAGGGCTCTGGGCAGGTTCCGGGGAGGGGTCGGGTTCTGGAGAAGAGTAGGTGGAAGACTGGTCCAGTTCCACTTGAGCGTTTTCCGTCGCTGGGCTGAACATGTTCAGCTCTTGTCTGGCATGCCTCCATGGGACAACTTGTTCGTAGGTGTTACATACGATAACAGATAGATAAATACACAAATAATCAACAAACACAACTAGATAAACAAATAGCAACATCAACATATAGTGATATGTATACATATATATATATATATATACACATATATATATATATATATATATATATATGCATATATAACGACACATGTCTACATTTGTCGTGTCCTCCCCCCGTAGAGAGCACCCTGAGGCCTTCCGTTCGACCTACGATGCCTGGGAAAAGGGCCTCTCGCTGCTCTTGCCGGACGTCTGGGGCGCAGAGGTCGTGGCCCAGAGCCAGCGGCGGTGGTGGGAGGCGGGGGCATCTAGGCACATCGCGGGGAAGATCGCGGGGACAGTGGTCCTGAGACATGGCTGTGGTGGTCAAAAATCGGGTCACCCCAAAATGGGTTGCCATGGTAAATGGAATGGCCTAAAACCGGTCGCCTGGTGGTCGATTTTTGACTACCCACAGGTCCGAGCTCTGCAGAAGGTCCTGTAAAATGGACATTTCCCGTATGCAGATTGATGGGTTACGTTCAACACATGAGGAAGTCGCCCGGTCCTTAAGCTGCACTCAACCCGGATCTCTTCAAAGAACCTGGAAGTGAAAGAGATCAGGGTCCTTTGCGAGCGAGCGCAGCTATGCTTTGCTCATGCAGGTCAGTCTATCAGGAATATCCACCCCACCGGGGCCTGAGTGGGTGCGTTTGTTCACAGTACCCTTCTCAATCCCCTTTCAGCTTAGAGAAAAAGGCCAACCACCTTTTTGGGGCGTCCCCAAAAAGGATTGGTCAACCGCAATTTCAAGAAGCCAGCAATCCAGGAGAAACGATGTCCGCCCCGCCGTTTCCCGCAGGCTTTGTCTGCATCGCACCCGGCCGCCGCCGCAGAGATCCGCGCGCTGGGCGTAAAACTGAAGCTGGGCCACGTGAAGCTGGCAGCTTTGGTGTCCATCTACCCGCCCCCTGGACCCAAGATGACCCAAGGAAACTTGCGATCAGTGCTCAGCGAATGAGAAATGAAATGAGTCTGAACATTCCCTGACAGGAAACCAAATCGGGGATGGTTAGGGGTCATTCCCTCATTCTCTGCCATGGGCTTTCCTTGAACCCCATTTCTGGGAGTTGAAGGGACGGGCGCGCTCATGCGGGGGATGAGCAGTGCAGAGGAGCTGAATGGGGGCCCAGAGGACCCCAAGCAAGCCGATTTAGGCCAACCAGCCCTTGTCCCGTTGGTTTTTAAAGGGTTCCCTGGTTGCGAAAAGCGGAAGCTGGAATCACTGGGTTCGTTCGGGAAACCAAAAGGAAATGAATCTCTTTGGAGTATAGAAGTCCGTCCGGTTTAGGTTTGGTTGGACGGCGCTGTTTCTGTTTTGTGTTTTCCCTTTAGCAGGGTCATCTATTTGTTCAAAACGTCACCTATGACCTGGAGGGGCCCATAAGTTTGAACATCCCCCACGTGAGCAACGGACTTCATATGACTGGCGGTTTCCTGTCATGAGAGGACATGGGGCCTTCCACTACCCCCGATGTTCTGTCCACATTTTTCCTTGGGGCTACCCAAGTGAAGCAACTGAAGGTACTCATGTTGGGGTGGTGTTAAAGGGAGACCAAGTAGAAAAGCAAAACTATGTTGTGGGAATCGATCCTGATTTGAGACAAACCCACATGGGCCGCCCAAGGATTTACAAGCGTCCCTGGTTGATAGGCAGGTGTCTCCCTTTGGTGTTGATTCACTTTTCTCCCCTTCTATGGGACGGTTGATGAATCCTAAGGTAATTGCTGACAGTGCGTTCCACCTGTGTTAGTAAGGCATCAGATATCTCTGGGTCTTCTATCAGTTGTCAGGCAAGCATGATTGAAGGTCCTGTGTGCATCATCCAGAGGGTTGGGGGAAGCGGGTGATGCTTCTGGATACACAACCTTCGCTCGATTGGCGTTTTGCGCCATAGGATCTCCTTGCCCAAGCCATAAGCATGATTATCATTCAGGGGATCAAGCCTAGTTTCCCAAGTTATAACCATGGCTATAACATACTTGCTAAGTTGCAACGCCTTTCAGGGCTTTAGGGGACAAGGGCACAAGGGGAAGGTTGGGGAAGGTCCGGATGAATCCCAGGCTGTTGAACATTGCTCCAAAGAGCCCCTCGGACGCGCCGTCCGAGTTCAGCTCCGCTTGCACCAGCTCACTGCATCTTGGCGGGTTTGTTGGCCTCCCTGGGCGGTCCTTCGAATAGATCTTGCCAAATTGCTTGGCCCAGGGTGTAGCAGAAACAAGTTGTCTGTTTGTTTTTAGGGGACCCTCCAAAAAGGGTGGGTTTCCTTTTGGCTTTCCTTCAAACCAACAGACTTGTCCCAAGTCATTTGGAACAAGAAAGCACCGCCCTGATATGTGGGCGTTTCCGGAAGTAGGGAAACTGTTCCTAACTGGTGGAAGCACCCGCGCGTAACTGACACTATCAGCGGTCATGAGGCTTCTGTTGATGCAAGGCGCCATCACCCAAAGACCAAAAAACAAACTCACCGCTTTTCGCCGAGAGAGGTGATATTGTTTGGAGCGTCTGCTCGGAAAGCTGCGACTAGGAATGGACCGAAGCGGCTTGCTCTCTCCGAACACAGTACTGTTGTCGAATCCCTGGCTTGGAGGCACCGGTGAGTCTCCAGCAATGAAGTTACCCCGCAAAAGTGGGCCTATCGGGCGCAACCATGGTGCCAAAACCAGCCGCTACTTAAAAGCTAACAACACAAATCCATGCAACCCGCCCGGGTGGTTTTAGCCCATGGAGCAAAGAAAGTGACGCACCAGCTTCCCAGAAGTTCCTGTTGGGTTCGCTTTGCTGCCGGGGCTCACGGACTTGGCTGAGAATCTTGCTGCCCACCGGCTGAAGGTGTGAGTTCTGCGTCAAAGCTTAGGACCCCTCCGAATGGTTTGTTTCTTTGTCTTTGCCCAGCTCTCCTAGTTTTTCAGACACAATTCCAGTCGGCGCTGAAGTCAGCTGGCTTCTGAGTTGGTTTCGCCTAGGCTAATGATCCGGGAATTGGACCCCAAAATAGGTGGTTCCCTGTGCACAGGTGAAGAGCAGACCCATGCCACAAGTTTGGCCCCGCCAAAAGAGCGTCTGTGAGCCTGCTCAAATAGGCGCCCTGACCAGTAAGAGACCAGGTAAGGGGAAACCGAAAGGGCAACCAACCACCCACGGGGTTCGGTCCCCTGATTTTGACGCATCTCTGGGTTTGTTCCATTTCAGCACCTCATCTGATCCTCACCCCGCCCCATTCACACTCCATTCCCACCCCCACCCCAACCGCCACCCCCACCCACCCCCGCACCCCAACCCCCACCCCCACTCCCCCACCCCACCCCAGGCTGGCCCTGCCCGGCGGCGTGTTGCACGGCCGGTCCTTGGACTACGAGCCGCGGGGTCCCATGGCCGACACCGCCGTCGTGGTGCACCACAAGCGGAGCACGAAGGCGCGCGGCTTTCTTTTTTTCGAGGCGAATGGTATGTGTTTGGGGGTTTGAAAGGGAAGCCAAAAGGAACACCGGAAAACCGGAGCCATTTTGCGGGGTCGCCCAAAGGGGGACACACCCACATGGAACCTGAAAGAGGGTTCTGACAAGAGAATGGACTGCCACGTGGCTCCGTGTTTGTTTTGGCAGGATTCCTGTTGATGTGTTTGCCTTTTGGCCAAATTAGTCTTCTCTCATTTGACCAGCAAAAAGTAATGAACTTGTCGCGGGGGTGAGGCTTCAGGTGTCTAGTAACGGGACCCCCTTGAAGCATGCAAGCGTTTTAAGTTTGACTGCTTGAGTTGCTCATGGGTAAATATGTTTGACCTTTCATCGGTTGGCTGATATTTTGAAGGTGTTGCGATGAAAGCTATGAGTTGGGGGGGGGGTGACTTTTGCAACATGCGCACGTAGTGGATAAGATGCTTGACACCACGCCGATGCACATACAATATGCAGATGCCGTGGAGCATAGAAATATTGTACGAACATGAGGAGCGGGAGGGCACACTCTATACCTGGTGATCGACCAATCGCCCAAGATGTTTTCAGTAGGCGACCAGTAAATACATATATGTATTCTCTCAAATAGACGGTCGCACCCAAGCCCACTTGTTCGCAGAAATCGGTTTGGGTGTTTTTGTATTTTTTTCGGGGAACCCCCTCAAATGGCTTCAGTGTCCTTCCGGTTTCCCTTGAAACCCACCAAAAAGCGTAGCCTTCGCCTCAAACAAGCGCCACCCGCCACCCGTGTTTCTCCTCCGTACGTCCACGTGGCGGTCGTTTTGGCGGGGTTTCGGCGGGTTTCGGGGTGAGGTGCAGTACAGCTGCCTGCAGCCCTTGGTCTACCCCACGGCGTTGCAGTGGTTCACCTGCGTCAGGCCCAAGGCCTTCTCCCTCTCCGTGAACGCCAGCGCCTGGGATCCGAAGCCGAGTTCAGCTTCCACCTCAAGGGGCGTTCCGCGGTTTCTGGTTTGTAGGTTTTGTGGTTCTGTTCATTTTTGGTGGGGGGATTTCAGGTCCGCTGAAGCCGCGGTCACTGGATTTTGCTGGTGCGAAATCGGTAGGGACTGAGAAATGCAATGACTGAACCCAGGGATCGCCTTAAAATTCCCCACTGGGCACCAGCAAGTACAGGGGTGTTCCGCTTTTGTAGCTGGAATCCCTTTTGCTTGGTTTTCAAAGGGAAACTAAAAGGACCGCCGATGCCACTTTGGGGGTCAAGACACACCCAAGTATCCTTTGCGTATGGTGCGCTTCCCACGACAGGGTCTCCCAAAGAAGTTTCAGTTGGTTTGTTGCCAAAGTCTTTGGGCACCTGCAGAAGGGAAAGGGAGCATCATTTGATCTGATTGCAGCGAGGTTTTTCCCCAGACTTTGGAGCGCTGATCAGACGCTCATGGGCCTATGAACTGTCACATTGAACTAATTCCCCAAGGTCTGGAGGGGTCATGATATCAAACGGATGGATATTTGTGTTGGCCTGAGTTTCCTGCTAGGGCGGGGATTTTGCCTCAAAAGAATGCTGTTTTGCCTCACAGGGCCTCATTTGCCACATGCGGTCAGCTCCACTTTCGATTGGCTTCAAGAGAGGGGAAGTATTTGGGACTTTCTCGCACATGGAACCCGATGGAAGCTGGCGCGAGGATACCGGAGACCCTCCTTTTGGGCAATGTTGACCCTTTTGCGAGCTTGTACATGCTGGAGAGTTGGTAGGGCACCCTTGAAAAGTGTTTTCTCGGGGATGGCAGATTTCACGGCCCCGGATCGCATGTTCGTTGCTGTCCAAACAGCGTGCCAGAGTCGAATCACTGAGACCCCTTTTTCTTTGGCAAACTGCTCAGTCTGGTGGCCTTGCGTTGGGGTAATTAAGCTCATTTTTTGCATTGGAGGTGTGTGTTTCTTGAATGTATGGAAAGGCGGAGGCTGCTACTTGGGAATATGTGACTGATGGAAGTCAAGAGAACAGACCCTCTTCACCCAAAAAGGTTTCCGTACGTTCAATGACAGGGTCCGCTTGAATTGCATGCAATTTCCGGATGTGTTTCTGTAGCCCAGGATCCAGGGGCATCTTCATGGAGAGCAATACCACCTTTGATGAGCGGCTTGGAGTAAAGACGAATGGAAACAGAGTACCAACCCAAGGCTGATAATGCGGATTCCGCGGTTTTAGTTGAGGGATTCTTCAGGTTGGGGGGAATCACCCCCCTATTGATCCACAGGGTTTACGTGTTTATTCATCCGGCTGTCGAGAATACACTGCTTGCAGGGCTGGCAACTTTTCGGAATCTCTCGACAAAGGTCGGACTGGCTTGTTCCGATCCGGAAAAGCATTTCAGCCCCACATGTAAACAGTCTAAACTTCCCATCGACCGGCAGTCTGCCTGCGGGTCCAAGATGCTGCATATACGGCACATGGGCACTAAACTTGTTTGTGGCTTCATTCATGCCCAAAGGCCTAGGGATCTCCACACCAAACATATATATATATACATATAAATAAAGGGAAATTGACCCACGCACACCCCCATTGAAATTTGTTTGCACTAGTTCCGCGAGCTCGCTTACGGTCCCTTGATGATTCGATTCTTGTTGGGTAAGAATGAGTGCGACGTGTAGGGAGGTTTCGGTTTATATTTTGGAGCCCAGTAGCCTGAGTTGCCCGTCTGCACGGCTAAGGATCTTGTTCCGTTCCCCTGACTTTGTTCAGGTAAGCCATTTGTTACAGTGGTATATTCACCCTTGTGCCTTTTTTCTTTAGCCTCGGAGTTTCCACACTTCACCTTCGCCAAGTTTTACCCTTCCACCGACTGACATGGAAGTGCACAGACCCCTTGTAGCACGACTACTTTCCTGTTGGAAGGGGCTTTGTGCACTTCCATGTTAGTTGGTGGGAGGGTAATCTCCTGCAGTAGTCTTCACGTACATGCCGTTGCGTAACTAGCCAGCTCTCATTGCCGCAGCGGCTTCTTCGCTTCAAGCGACCTGCTCATCACTGCACACAGGCCTGCCAAACAAGGGCACCCGCACAGACACTGCGCAGTAATTGATTAGCGAGTGTGTTCCCCTCAGTACGAATCTCCTGGGTGATGGATATCCGCCGACGCCCAACCACCCCGCACTCGCAAGTGGGAGGACAAGATGGTGACCCCTCTCACAAAATATGCGTTTGACAGCTACAAGCAGCTTGAACGCATGCAACTATAAGATAGCTCCGCAACATCCAACAACCTTGCACTGGCAAGTGAGTAAACACTATTTGTGACCCCACTCATTTAGAAAAGCATTTCCAGCTCAAACTCATTGTCGATATTGTACGAACATGATTCAACAAATATCATGCACTCACAGGTTAGAAAACAAGCTTGCGAGTCTGCTGTTCCCTCTCGCAAAGAAAGCACGCTCCCTGCACTCACAAGTGAGTAGAAAATGGGCTGCGCTTGCAAGTGAGATCGAGGAGGTCGCTTAGTAGCTTGAAGGCAAGTCCTGCCACCTGAAAACATGTCACTTTCATGGCGCTGTGTGGCGAATGGCTTGCTGGTTCTCAGGGAAAGGGAAGGACCCTATGAATACTATATGTGAACCATCCTCAATGGCTTCCTAGATGATCCCTACGGGTTCATTCCTCATTCCTACCCCCGTTTGACTCCTGACTAACCGCAAGATATGTCCCGACCCGCGTTTTTGAAGCCCTCTCGCCAGGCTCTTGCGGCGGGTGTCCTCCAGCTACCTGCTGGGCGAGATCGCCGAGAAGGCGAGAATCTCACTTCCCGAGTCCCGTTTCGGACTTGAGTCGCTTGGGTTTGGAGCATTAGGGACGTGGTAAAGGAAAGGTTGGGAGCTGTTTCTAGCCCAACCCAGGACGCGTCCATGTCCATTCTTTCCAGGGATCCTTCTTTTCAGCAAAGCAGCAGAAATTTCAGGGGAAGCAGCGGCCGGTTTTTTGAAAAGAGCGATGGTTGAAACGAATGGAAAAGGCATCAACCCCCAGAGAAGTGGGTCGTTTCTTGGGGCGCCCTGCAAAAACTCAAGTACCAAAAACGCGGTGGGTGCTGCGGCCCAAGGTCTGGAGGTTCTGGAGGTCTAGGGAATTCTGTAGACCAAGCTGAAGCGCGCAAGTGAAAGATTCAGTGAGGGACATCCGGAGTACGCGCATTGGGGTCTGGGCGTGGCACCGCATGAGAGCCCCATAGCTGATGGCACAAAGCTAATAACTTGCCTAGCAAACACGCACACATCCAGGGGTTGATCAATATAAAAATGACCGTGGGTCACTTTTCCCGTTTGGTGGGGACTATCATCATTTGTCTGGTTTCCTGAATAAGACCCTTGCCAAAGTGCAAAGTCATGATTGCTCGCTTGTCCAACAAAATTATGGTTGTTCCCTTTCCCAACAAGACAACATGGTTCTAAATTGTGAATCACAGCCTAGTACAACAGTTCTGGTTAGGTCTTGTTGAAATTGCGCTCCCCAACCGCTTTTCGGTTCCCACCGCCACCTGCAACACAGGGATGACCTTCGGAGAAAAAGGGGGGATACACTACCGCTTGTGACTCAGCTTGGTGTTCATGCGAACCTTTATTCTGTATGCAACACGACTGCAGCAGAAGTCGCAAGCTGTGTAATAAGTTGTCCTGAATTCCGGTACACATAGACTGAGTTTGTGCTAGTGCACAACTATTTAGTATTAGTTGAATCGAAGTCACTGCGAAAAGCAGACCACTCTATGATGAAATACGCGTACAACATCCTAAGACACAAGCTACAGGGAATTCAGGAGATGCGAAGTCTACAAGCCTGGCAGGGCGCCCCATTTGCATGTTCCCAACTCTCCCCGACATGGCCGGCCTCAGGCAATGGGCGCGAGCAGCTACGAGGAGGCCCTGCAGATCTTGGTGTCTTTGCCGGCGCTGTCGTCGAACTACTTCATCCTAGCCGCTTGCTTTGCACCGCAAGCAAAGGACACTGGGGCAGTCGACCAACGGCAACACCTTTGAATAGACATATGGGTGTGTTTTTTGAGGGTACCCTATTGGGGTTGGATAAACCAAGAGGAAACCCACCATTTGCGGGTCCCCTATTCTTCGGACACATACCGTATACCCATATTATATGATCGCCGTGCGCCCTTGGTCGATCTATGCTTTTCTGTAGGAAAACAGCGCGACCTGTTCTGCAAACTTTCGGTCATCCACCGCATGACGTTTTGACCCGATCATGTCTAGAAACTGCACTCTTCACCCCCTCAAGCATGGTAGGAATGGTTGTCTAAACCAATGATCAAATCCGGTGACTAGGGAACAGTCAAGTGTATAGCTCGATTGTCTCAAGCTGCAACACATATTGCAAACTTAACAACATTAAAAAACAAAAAGTTGTCGTCTCCTGGTCTGTTTATGACACATCCACTCGAGCTTTTTCCTGACATAAATATCGAGTCAAAGATCCACTGGTCGAGTCACGCCTGAGGCCGGAGCCGCGGGCCAGGGTGCCATTGTGACGCGCTTTGGCAACTCCTCCTCCGCGGATGTGTGGAGTCTGAACTCCTCCAAAGACTTGTCGGACGGGCAGCCGCGACTTGGCTCGGGCGTGAGCTTCGCTAAAAATAGACCAGTCTACTGTTGACCCCATATGAATCAAGTTCAGTTTATTAATAGGGGGTGTCCCGGGGTTTTGTGGGGAATCACACTTTTGGAGGGGCCCCCACCCCTCCCATTAGTAAACAGGGGTTGATTAATTAATATGGGGTGAACGTTGTAGCCAGTTTGGGAGGTACCTTAGGGGACTCACCAGATTTATTGCAACAGAACTTGGTCTGACTAGGGTTCCCATCTTTTTTTCAGGGGATTCGCGAAGTTCCAAAGTGGCGACCCAGATTCACAAACCTTGCCCAAGGCCTGTGCCCGTTTTAAATGAGAATCTCCCGACTAGAAAGGGACTTCCCACTGACTTCTGCCCCCAGACCGTGCCCAGGAGCTGGCTGCGGGTGCAGACAAACATCGACCACTGGGTGGGCTTTGGGAAGAGCTACTCCACCCACCGGCGCCAGCACATGCTGGACGGGCCCTGATGGGATCGATCCGCACTGTAACGGGGATCAAATTCACATCAGTGGACAAAACCTTTTCCCTGCTGGTTGGGATTTTACACGCCAAATGTCACTTCCACATCATTCTGCCGGGGCTCTCGCACCATTCTGGAGCCCTGGCTCAGTGTAATTTCGGTTTCTTCCCCGTGGTCTTGTTTTATCCTTGTGCTTGTAGTTGCTCGTGGCGAGGAATTCGACAGCTAACAATGGAATTCGAGTGTTTGTGTGTGCAAGACGGCTGTGACTGGGGCCGCATGGAGATTGCCAGCCGTTCACCTGCCCGCGAGAAGGCCCTGCCTTCTCCTTTGGGCCACGAAAAACAGGAGACTTGAGGGCCAGTCAATGAGTGATCAACTGTGGGATTTCAGTTTGCTTGCAGCCTGGATTCTATTTGATTTCAGGGCTCTTTTGTTTGCGCTTGGCGTTCCACTGTCCTGAAATGCCCGCCCTGAAATCGAGTTACGTTTGCAGGTACCAGCAAACTTCAAACAGTTCTGTGTGTGTGTGTGTGTCCTCATTTTTTAGGGACCTGCCCAAAGTGGTAGTCTTCCTTCCGGTTTTCATTTAGACCAACCCCAAAAAGGCCCCAGTGGCACGTTCTTGGCGCGCCAGGACCTGATGAGGACCGCCAGCCGGGCTCAGTTTGAGGCGGCCTACTTCACCTCGCAGGCCTTGCCGGGATCGGAGACCCGGACCTCGCCGGAGGACACGGGGGCCATTCTGCGGCCCTCCACCATCGCCACCGTCTTCATGGATCCCAACGCGGAAGACGTGGATTTGGCCCAGTGGCACGTGTGGAATGCCACCCCAAGGATTCTGCCGCCCAAGGAGTTCCTGGCCTTTGCGTGAGAGGCCGAGGATGTGAGGATCTTATTCCATATTCCCATCCAGGATGGCGGAGGATTTGTCGATGGCCAGCTGCCAAGCATGTTGGACTGGTAGGCTCCCATGGCTTCATACTCCTGCGATTCTGAACAAAAACGAGTCTTGCCGGGGAGCGATGATTCGGTAGCAAATGCCATGATGTGGTCCCTTGAACTTGCCGTCACTTGGGTACCTGGAATGAAAAGGATTGTCAGCACTTTGAAAGGTGGGGCGATCGCCCAGAGAAGCTTTCAGCTTGACTTTCGTCAGCCATTCCTGGGCATCAAGTCAACCAGAACAGAGCTGGGATCTCCCTTGCCCCCCCCCGGCTGTTGTTTTGCTGGTCCGCACTACCTGCCTTGCAGAGTAGCCTTTTTTTTTGTGAGGAAGTATTGTTTTGACAATCATGTTCAATTGTCCTAGGCCGCGAAAGGCTGCAAAAGCAATCGCGAGTGCGTTTTGTAACTTACGCGCCACCAAAGTGCCGCGTCACCGCAAGCACAAAGCGACAGATACGCTTCCAAAGCCAGAAAACCATAGAGAACCCAACACGAAATCCGGGAAAGCACTGCAGAAGGTTTGCGAACAGCGGGTGCCTTTCACTATCGCATTCCTTTGCCTGCGCAGTTTTCAAGAGACAGCCTTGATGCTTTCACACACACGCCCATTTTGCGTATTTCCGGTGTTTGCAAAGGCTTCAAAACAACTTAGCAATCCGCGAAAGCGCCCTGTGAGCGATTGCGTTCTCAAAGCCTCTCGTGAACGAACCTGCGGACGGGGTTGATATTTCGATTTGGCCGCAGGGTTTGGAACACGGCTCATTTTTTGAGTGCGCCAGTGCACTTGGAAGATGTTGGAATCGAAGGCTTGTTGTGGCTGAGTTCTTCATGATGTTGACCCCGGATTAGAACACCTCTCCTATACTAATAGGGGGATGATGGGAGGTTTTCCCCTCCAACACTGATGATTCCCCACTAAACCTACGGACGCCCCCTATTAATCAACTGGGGTTGCTTAATCCGGCGTTAACAGTGTTTGTCGTCAAGGCACTCTTTTAGGCGCTTTTTGGCGCCAGTCTTTGGTCGGCGTTTCTTTCTGGCTTTGCACTAGCTGCTATCCTGGCCTGTGCAAGTGCAATATGACCAAATAAACCCCCAGTGGAATTCGGAATTTGGAGCATGTGCGGGATACATGATGTTGACAAGCCCGACAGGGATGTTTGTCGGCCAGGCTGTAGCATGCTCCTACTTTCCCAAGCAACATGGACGTGTTGATCCTGTGGCTGAACATTTTACTATCCTCGTTTGTCATAGTCCTGCAAGCAAGCGAGGATTTGTTTCTGGTTTCCAGCGGGTCGATTCCGCAATCCTCGCCCAGGTACACTACCCGTACCGCCATAAACACAGCTGCCATGAAAGGCGCAAGATGGATCCGGGCGAGTGAGGGTGGGAGTAGGTTGAGACGAGAATCCTTTACCTCAGGACCCTCTGCAATTGTTGGGTTAATAGTAGTCACGGCTCCAGGATACTTGCTTTATGCCCCTTAGTCGCATCACTGAACCAAGAGCAAACGTTCAATCACTGACTCCACTTGGCATGTGTCGTATTGAAGCCTTTGGTGCAGCTACCAGCGGATGTGTGGAGCCTGGGGATTTTATCTTAGCCAAAGACGACATTGCGGTCAGCAGCTTATGTAGTAGCCCCTTCTTCTTCATAAAGGGCCTGCCAAGAAATACGTTTCCCAAACTCCCGAACAATGTAGGTCAGGGAGAATTCAATTAGTTTGAAATCAAAACCGTATTTGGGGGGCGTTTCAGAACCAACACACAAATGCACAAATCCAGAAACATGCCACGCATGTTGTTTAAGTTCCTTACTCGGAGCCTGGAAAGGGGAGACCTCGTTCGGACTTTGCGCCGACCGAAGAGGCCCAGACTCTTAAGACCGGAACTCGGGCCCCCCCAAGAACAAAATGTGACTTTTGTTCATGCTGGGAAAACCATTTTCTTTATAGCGAGGGAGGGGCAACTTGTTGTTAGGAGGGGCCCATGGGGGATCTTGGGTTCGTGCTGCCTGTGTAAACCAATTCACATTGGCAGCTTTCAAGCTGGCAGCCTCACGCGGCTTGGTTAGGTGTCCTGTGACCCGTGTCAAGATGGAGAACCTGCCCAAAGCCAGCTCCGTGTTACATCGCTGGTGGTTGATGTACCATAAACCACCTTGGGGGATCGACCTGTTTTGGAGGCACGTACTCGCAATCTGTACTCATGCACACGTGGCTTTTACGGTTTCCTGGTGAGGGCATCTCACTTCCGCACCAAGCCAGGCAAAATGGGCGAGATCTATCGTACCTGCTCCAAGATCGGACAGAAGGCGCGGTTGCGAATTGGCCACTTCGCGCGCTCGCGCGACTCTGAACCCATCCTTTGATCTGTTGCTTGCCTGTGCCAACTCTCGCTTCCTGAGTTTCTGGACATTCTATTTTTTGGGAAGACCATTACAGTGCACTGTACCGTTTGTGGGTGCTTCAGACATGCTGCGACGGAGAGCACATGTAGCGGCAAGCGCTTGCCAGGGTGTTGTTGAGTGGCACTACAAGCACACATTTGACGTTGATTTGCATAAGAAGACACCTTGACTTGAATGGATGGACTGAATATGCTCGCATATGAGATTCAATTTGAATGTGCATGCACTGCGACTTTGCAAGCCAAATTTCAGTCCTGTAAGATGTATGCTCCAATCAACGAACATGACGAGAACAAACCAAAGCAGACTTGAAGCAACGTCGTAGCTGCTAAGGAAACAAGCAAAGAACCCGTACCCCTGGCTTCACCGACGCCTTGGATTCCAGGATTTGGATGGTTTGCACGAGGAGGATGATCGCCTGGTGCAGAAGCGGGGATCCCAAAGCGAACTGGGCCGAGTCGTTGCAGGTCGACGTGTGCATGTGCTGTTTGAGGCGACCATTTTGCTCATTGACTTGAACTAGGTCTCCCAGTAGTGCCCTTCTCTCCCCTCTGGGGGAGGGTTTTCCTACTAAAATAGACTACAGACAAAAAGGCTACACTGCCCGTTGGATTGCCTTGGCAGAGCTCATGTGAGCCCAGTGCTGGGGGTCCCTACCATCACTGTGTGGCGGATGGGGCCTTCCGCGCTGGGCTGGTGGATGGGCGGCATGCCCATCGCACCCGCAGGCGTGATCGACCGCGTGCCACGAGGGGAGGACCTAGCAAAGGAACAGCAACACCAAGTTCAAGACGGGACTACAATTTCCGGGTCTCCCTATGTGGACACATACCCATGTTCGGTTGGGGCTGTTTCCCGGTGAAAGCACAGTTTTTGAGGGTAATTTTGAGGATGTCACATTTTATTCCCCCCCCCCCCCGGTTCTGAGCAACATAGCACAAGGGCCGAGTTCTGGAGACCGATTTTTGGGTCATAGAGCAGCTCTATTTGTTCGCTTCTCACTGAATCGAACTCCCTCCTGCCTTTTCGTTGACGACTCTTGGCAAGTGGGTATGGGGCAAAATCCAACCACAGGCAGATGTGGCTGTAGGTGAAAATCAACGGTACCATTTTGGGGGTAGGTGAATTCACCACCCATTTTAGTCTATTTTAGTGGGGATTGGTTGATGTTCACTGGGGGTACAATTTGGCTTTTGACCCATGGCCATGTTAGTCCTTTTTGCCATGTACCGGGGTTCCCTTTGGCTACCCAATGTTTGACCCACCGCGTGGTTCATGTCTCGCTGAGGCATGGCTTGACCGCCTTCTCAGCGCAGCTGGGCGCCCGGATCCGGCGAGTGGCAAAGGCCAACGTCCCGATCCAGTGGGGTCCCTTCATAGGGCTACCCTCCATGTCCATTCAGGGATCCTTTGAACGAATCAACTTCTAGAATCATAGGAACATGCTCGGTTCTTAAACTTGAGGGTTGGGATTTACCGTGAAGCCATTTGTTCTTTCGTGTTTGTTTTGTTTTTGACATTTGAGGACGTCATGTTTGTCTGAGTTCAGAGCGTGGCAAACATGTTGATGTGTTTTTCTAACAAGCTGTGCTTGTTGGTTCCACGGTTTGTTTCGACGCCATACCTCAGAGAGTCCTGAATTTGATGCACCGTTCGAGTCAGCCGAGCCAGTTGGCATTTCAAGGCATGAACGCAATGGACGTTGATATGCAGATTGTTTCTTTCCGGGAACACATATATATATATATATATGATATGTATGTTCCATGGCAATGGCAATATTTTGCAATCGGACCGTTTATTCTTTGCTCTTGGCCACGTTGGGTCGTTATTCGGTCAACCAGTGTGACTGCCTGAGATTTGTGGCTTGCATAAATGAGAGTGTGTGTGTGTGTGTCTCAAGATTGTGGAGCCCTAAAATGCGCAAAGTGGATGGCTTCCTTTTGGTTTCCCCTGAAGCCCGCCGTTTTTTGGGGGTACCCTAAAACACAACCCCATCTTTTACGAGTGTTGTTTTGATGAGCTTCCATCCTTGCCAAAGCTGAGGAAGAATCTAGAATCTGGAAACATCTCTGTCATCACGACTTCCATGAGGGATGATGGACCCAGCTTTCTGCGTGTTGCAAATCATTTGGCACCTGTTGTTCTTTGTTTGCGTATGGTTGGGCGACTGCAGCTGTGCTGACAACAAGCTGAACTGCCAGCCCCTTCCAGCATATGCTGGGACTATTGTTTCCAGGAAGGTCAAGCAGACGGACCCCATACTCCATTTGCTGAAGAATATGGTTGATTTTCCCGTGTCGGTCTTAAAGGGAGCCGATTTCACTGGACAGATTTTCTCCTCTTTCCCAGGCGGAAAAAGCACATGGAAGGAAAGAGGACAACCCCCTCAAACTGGTGATATTTTCCTTTCTGTTTCCCTTTCACACAACTTGGTTTTTCGCCCCCCGTGGCGTTTTTGTTTTTTCTTTCTCCCCTGGTTCCACGGGTGTCTCAGGGCTGGTGAGAGCAGCTTCATCAACCCGGCCTGGCTCGAGGGCTTGCAGTGCAGGCGGGTTCAGCCTCTGGCCTTGCTTTCTTTTGGTTCTTGCGAATCTCGGATTCGCCCCCCCCCCCCCCCTCCAACGAAAAAGGAAAAAAGACACGAACACAAGGATTTTTTTGTTTTTAGAAAAACGAGGAGTTCGGTAATCCGATATTCCTTGGGTTCTTTCGTTGAAAAAAAAGAAGAAGCTCAGAACGGATGCACCATGACGCACCCATTTTGTCTCACCATAGGGTTTCCTTTCGGCATCCCGTTAAAACCAACCAAAACGGGTTATACCCTGCAACAGAGACAAACTCGGGTGGTTTCCTTTTGGTGTCCCTTTAGTATCCCTTCCCAACCCGACCCAGCAAACAGTACGCTAAAACCAACACGCAATGTGTATTGTACTTGTGTCAGCCGAGCTTTTGAGTATCTAGCTTTGGGTCTACGTATACTGTTTTGTCAAGATCCAAAAGGTCTATCTGTCATCCCGGCCAGGCATGGGCAAGGGCATATGTGTCCTGTATAATTGCTTGGAGCACAGACGGAAAGCCAACCCCGTCCCGCTTGTCCAAGCAACAAGTCCCTCGCTGCAGCGCCGCCACGGGCTGTTGGACTGCAGATGGATTTCTTGTATATGGCGTGTGAAGGAATGGACGGTTGGCGCACACGTAGACTCCTCTTGGGGCTCGTTTCAAAAAGGAAGCAAGACGAAACCAAGACGTTGGCCTCGCACGGCCCTGGTTTTTGGCGCCCTCTGAAACTCCCAGATCCATACGGAGTTTATGTTGGTGCCTGATCGAGAATAGCGGCTCTCAGGCAACAAGTTGAGAGAACATCTGGGTGTGCCTTCCTCTGTTGAGGCTGCCTAGTTGAAACTGTGAGTTTTTCATTCCTATTCGGCACCACTCCCATGTTGCATGTTGTCAGTCCCAGTCCGTGTTGCGTCCTTTCCGCAGCCGCTCAGCTCCAAGTGAGTCACGCCCTCCTCCTTTTCGCTTAGCGAAGCAAAACTCCACGCCTGGCGCCCAGTGTTTGTGCGTGTCCAGCAGTGATTGGAGCCAAAATTCAATTTTGAACAACTGGGTTGGAAAGGGAGGGTTCCCCTTGGACATCTTTGGACTCCTCTTTTGGGAGCATGAAATTGGCCAGGAAAGGACCCCCTTGAACAGCGCTTTCTTCGCCGTCAGGTGGGCTCGTGGTTTGTCCAAGCAGTGCCTTCTAGCGTCCTGCCTGCGGATGGAAAGCAGGCTTTTAGTTACGGTTCCACGAGCTTGTACAATCTTTTACTTCCAGATGCGTTGGGCAAGTGACATAGCAATTCAGCTTCCAATTGCGATTTCTGAAAATGAGCCATGTTCGCCAGTTCGTCAGCCTACCTCTCAGTGCGCTCAGCCGTGTTTTGTTCCTCAAGACTTTTCATCCTCGTGGCTGCTTCCTGAGACAAAAAATCCAAGGAAGAATGGATGGTCGGGTCCAGGCTTTCGGCTTGTAGTGCCCTTCCCACGGGCTTGGCTCCTGTTGGAGGCTTCTTTTTGTTTGGCCATGGTTCAAAACCGATGGGATCCCATTTTGGGATAGGTGCACCACCCATTTTAGTTTTTTTGTTCAGTGGGGATTGGGATGCTCACCGCAGCCACGGGGTTTTGACCCATGGCCATATGGCATGGAACAGCTGGGGCAAACCGCAGGTTTTAGCCTTTGGTTTCATTTACCAAGGTGCCATGTTGGTACATGTGTTTGAGCCACAGCCATATGGTGATCCCCGAAAATGGCTGGCTTCCCCTTTTTTTTTGTCTTTTTCTTTTTTTTTGGGGTTCTCCTTTAAATACCAAAAAGGGGGCCACCGGATTGACTTTGTTCGTTTTCGGCTTCGCCCCCAGGCGCGCCATGCCGTGCCTGTTCATCGTAGCTCTCCTCGGCTCCCAGTGTTTGGTGTTTGCCTCCCTGGTGGAGACGGCCAGCTTGATGCAGTCGAGGCGACGGGACCTTTGCTCAAAGCCATGGATTGTTTCTTCAACAGCAAGCAAGGGGATGGCTAGTTGTTTAGACGTTGTGCTTGATACTTTGAAAGAGGACATAGGAAACCTAAGCAAGGGACACTTGGTGAAACCCACAATTTGTTCAGATCTTTCAGAAAGGATATCACCAGGGCAAGAGATATTGACCTGGCACTGGGCCAGTCGTATCATGGAAGAGGTTGTCTAATACCCGACGAGAAGGAGTGACCATGCAATGCAATTGTACTTGCCAAGTCTGAAGTCTCATAGGGCAGTATTCAAGCAACTATAGTGATTGACGGCCTTTACAAGCCTCTAAATATGAAGTGTGCCAGTTTCAGGACAGGTACGCCATAAGACTCACAGTTGCACTTTTCGCAGCACGCTCACAATCCACACAAGGCTTGCGCAAGCAACTTGACCAAAACACCCATTGAGCCCCTTTACTGAAGAGAATTACGATTCGGTGGGTGTTTTAGCTACCGTGGCTTTATCCATGCTTCAACTGGCTGGCTCTCGGTAAGCAATCCCGGACTTGTCGCCGTTTGTCCTCCGACCTCAGGTGGTGTAGATATTAGTATGGGTCAAAATTAAACCAGCAGGGGACCGCAGGTTTTGGTCCTGAGTTCCATTTACCAGGCTTCCATTTCGAGTACCTATTTTTGACCCACAGCCATATGTTGGGTGAAATCCAAAGAAGCATCATGAGTCACGGCTTTGGCAGCCGCCGGGATCAATCAAGACCCTTGAAACATGCGGGTCATCACCCCTTTCTGTTTGAGTTGCTTCCACTGGGCACCGCGCAGAAACGACTGAATGAACATTTTGTACTGCATGGCATGGCTAGCATGCTTGTCACTGTACACTAAGATGCGCTTGTTCTTGTCATTTGCTTTTCCCATCCAAGTTATAACCGCACACAAAGAACGCCACAACGCGCAACCCATTGCCACAGCTCCAGCAGTGGAGTTGTGTCCGAGAGGCTCCGCGGATCTAAGACTGCGGAGACATCCATAAGCTCCACAGAGGTCCTCTTCGAGGAGTTCGTTGGGTAAGAAGCCGACGGGCAGAGTGGGCAGAGCACCAGGTTCCATCTGCAGTTTTTTTTCTTGGGAGCAGAGATTCTCAATAAGATAAGAAACACAGCCATATGGGGATGCTTCCGTCAGCAAAGTCAGGCTATGTGCGGCGATGCATGAGGCGTTTTCGTTAAGACACCTTTCAGGAAAGACATCGCTGTTGTTGTTTTTTGCTGGATCAAGCAAAAAACCATCAGGGGTTCGGGTTTCGATGACGACTGCCTAGGATTGAAGACACATCGAAATTGGGGCTGACCCAGTGTTTCCCCCCGGGAGCAACTCGGTTTTGAGTCAGGCGATCACGTCAGGGGACAGTTGCAGAAAAACCAAACGACTAGAGGCAGACGGGTACCAAGGGGAACTTGCAAAGGACAAGCGCACCACCAAGCAAGGGGAACTCTAGACAAACGACTGCATGAAGCGACTCGACTAGAGGCAGGAAGGGAAGGGTGACAAGGAAAAACCAAACATTGTAATGAACCACCAACTGCAGAAAAGACCCAAACGACTAGAGGCAAAAATGGGGGGAAGGCTGTGGGTGTACAAGGGACATTGTAATAAACCACCACCAACAAGGGGAACTGCAGCAAAGACCCAAACGACTAGAGGCAAAAATGGGGGGAAGGCTGTGGGTGTACAAGGGACATTGTAATGAACCACCAACTGCAAGGGGAACTGCAGAAAAGACCCAAACGACTAGAGGCAAAAATGGGGGGGAAGGCTGTGGGTGTACAAGAGACATTGTAATGAACCACCAACTGCAAGGGGAACTGCAGAAAAGACCAACCGACTAGAGGCAAAAATGGGGAGGGACATTGTAATGAACCACCAACTGCAAGGGGAACTGCAGAGAAGACCCAAACGACTAGAGGCAAAAATGGGGGGAAGGCTGTGGGTGTACAAGGGACATTGTAATGAACCACCAACAAGGGGAACTGCAGCAAAGACCCAAACGACTAGAGGCAAAAATGGGGGGAAGGCTGTGGGTGTACAAGGGACATTGTAATGAACCACCAACTGCAAGGGGACTGCAGAAAAAAATAAACGACTAGAGGCAAAAATGAGGGGAAGGCTGTGGGTGTACAAGGGGCATTGTAATGAACCACCAACTGCAAGGGGAACTGCAGAAAAAACCCAAACGACTAGAGGCAAAAATGGGGGGAAGGCTGCGGGTGGGTGTACAAGGGACATTGTAATGAACCACCAACTGCAAGGGGAACTGCAGAAAAAACCAAACAACTAGAGGCAACAATGGGGGGAAGGCTGTGGGTGTACAAGGGACATTGTAATGAACCACCAACTTCAAGGGGAACTGCAGAAAAGACCAAACGACTAGAGGCCAAAATGGGGGGAAGGCTGTGGGTGTACAAGGAAAATTGTAACGAACCACCAACTGCAAGGGGAACTGCAGAAAAAACCAAACGACTAGAGGCAAAAATGGGGGAAGGCTGTGGGTGTACAAGGGACATTGGAATAGAACCACCAACTGCAAGGGGAACTGCAGAAACAACCAAACGACTAGAAGCAAAAATGGGGGGGGGGAAGGCGGTGAGGGCTGTGGGTGTACAAGGGACATTGTAGTGAACCACCAACTGCAAGGGGAACTGCAGAAAAACCAAACGACCAGAGGAGGGACATTGTAGTGAACCACCAACTGCAAGGGGAACTGCAGAAACAAAACAAACGACTAGAGGCAAACATGGGAGGAAGGCTGTGGGTGTACAAGACACATTGTAATGAACCACCAACTGCAAGGGAAACTGCAGAAAAAAACCAAACGACTAGAGGCAAAAATGGGGGGGGGGGGAAGGCTGTGGGTGTACAGGGGACATTGTAATGAACCACCAACTGCAAGGGGGACTGCAGGAAAAATTAAACGACTAGAGGCAAAAATGAGGGGAAGGCTGTGGGTGTACAAGGGGCATTGTAATGAACCACCAACTGCAAGGGGAACTGCAGAAAAAAACCAAACGACTAGAGGCAAAAATGGGGGGGAAGGTTGCGGGTGTACAGTGGACAAGGTAATGAACCACCAACTGTAACAGGAACCTGCCCGCCCCACTTCGACCCATCCACCGCTTCTTTGCTTGGGCTTGTTTGCCCAATAGAATGAACCTGTTTCCGCTTGAGCTTGAAATATAAATCCTTGAATCCAGCAAACAGATGGTTCACGTGCTAGAGTACCCTTTGAAATAGTTAATTTCTGCCAGTCAACTTGAGGTCTGAAGCTGGGATAGCTTGCACCAGATTCTTTCGCTTGTGCTTGGGAGGGTTTGCCCTGAACCCCAATTCGAGCGAAAGCATAAGGCATCTTTGGTCCAGCAAGGTATTATTGTCTGACCTGCGAAGAGCTTGTTATGTTTTACCGTATCACAGGAGTTGCAAGCATCAGACGTTGAGCGAATTGCAGACATAGTCGGGTCATGTCACCGCTGCTCCTACCTGAGGCCAAAGGGCAAGACAGTCCCGAACTTTGCACGCAGCTTTGTTGCATTGGAAACAGGGTCAAACGAACGGATTGAGCAAAAGTGCAGACGGCCAGAGAGACTGATGGACAGAGTGCAAGAGAGAGAGAGAGAGAGACAGACACATAAAGACGGACGGAGACACACACACACACACAAAGTCGGACAGAAACAGAGACAGAACTAGAGACAGACAGATGCACAGACAGGGCGGACAGACGGACGAACGAGCGTACAAACGGGCCGATGTGCAGACGAACAAACACATGGGACCACACCGGACTGGAAAGGACGAAAAGGCTACCCTGCGCCCTTATGCGTGTATTGTGTGTGTGTGTGTTTGCAAACGATGCAAGACGCGAGGCTTCAGTGACGACGACGAGTCTTGCACGACTCAAGGCGTTTGTCGGGGGAATCGGACAGGCGCTGGTTGAGAGGTTCTGGGCTAAACTCATGAATGTACAAGAACCCTTTGTATGTGTTTTGTGTGTGTGTGCGTTGTTATTGACAATCCATTAATACTGTCGGGCCCACTCTTGTGGCAAAGCTGGCCGTGGTGCATATGGGTTTTATTCACATGTTTGATTGTGCGTGTCTCAAGCAACTTTAATACAGGGAACCCTCAATATGAGTGGTTTGCTTTGGTTACCCTTTCAAGCAACCCCGAAAAGGATACCCCAAAAAGCAGAAAACCGTATATGTCTCCAATACGGCTATCTGGACTTGCTTCAGGCGTTCTTCTGAGACCTATGCGGGCTTGGCATGCTGACCCCGACACCTCATGTCTTTCGTAACAAGAAGGATGAGCCAAGCTCACACCTGGGGTCTCCTCCAAGACTATTTTACAAATTGATTCTTCTGATAGACAGAATATGGGACAGTCTGTTTAGGAAAGGAGAAATGTTTTCCAGTAAATTGTATTACACCTGCATGATGGATTAATTGAATTGTGTGTTCAATGTGCAAAATTGGGACCTGATTTATGTTTTCTTGATTCTGATGTGTTTTTTGAATTGTGGGTGCAATGTGCAACATTGGGGCTGCCGGCTTTTCTGATTTCCGAGTCAGGCCTCAGCCCTGGGGTGTGCGCCCTCTCATCCTTAGCGCGGCCCACCTTGGCCAGCCACAGGCTGCAGTGGGGGGGGGGTTGGTTGGGGGGGGGTTGGGTGGGGTTGGGGGGGAATTGGGTTGGGTGGGTTTGGTGGGTTTGGTGGGGTGGGTGGGGGTTGGGTGGGGTTGGGCGGGTTGGTTGTGGTTGGTTGGGGTTGAGGGGATGGCAAGTGGCGGATTCAAGGCCTCGACTGGGAAGCCTTGGCAGGAAGGTTTGGTTTCTTCATGTTAGCAAATAGGTTCTTTGCTAGTCCCAGTTGCTTGCATGGACCTGCGTACAGAGCAACGACCCATGAAAGGGCCAGCCGTTGACTTAATTGGTTGATATTGTTTGCATTGGAATGACCGCTTGGTCTAATCACTTTGGTAAGGACGTTGGCTATGTCGAGACGGCAGTTCGCCCCCTCATTTGCTAGCATGCACAGAGGAGACGAAGACAGACATCCTACTGTGCATTTAAAGTAAAGGGAACCACGGTGCCCAACTGTGCACGGAGATGTGTCACTCCTTGTGGCACAGACAAATTCTTCTTCAAACACCTGAGCCAAACCTTTGATGAGTTTGTGGCAAAACGTTCGGGCTCGATTGCGTGTACCCGAAAAACCCATGTTCTCAGCCTCAAGTGAAGAAGGTGGCAAACAGGTCTGCTGAACCATGAGTGCACGTGAGGCATGCTGTTCTTTGCAATTGGGTGGAGCAAAGCTATCTGTTACGCGTTGCTGTATCATTTGGGCAGTTTGCCAACCAACGTAAAACATAGCTGAGGGGACAAGAGCCCTCGCTTCATGCTGCATTTGTGCTGCCCAGGCTGCGAAAGGTCGCGGGCGACTGTGATGAGAAGGAAAGCCAAGAAAGGCGCCGCGAACAGCGGGAGCTGCGAGTATGGATGGAAAAAACGGGAATCTCTACTAGGTCCCCCAAGCTAGGTCCTTTCACCCTTTTTTGGGGGAGGGTTCCCGTACTAAAATAGACGTCCTGAAGAAAGTTGGTACCCTTATTCTAACCTCTCAACTAGAGGACCTAGTGTAACGGATCACGTGGAATTGGCCGAAAGCCGCAAAGGGGGAATATGTGCTGGAGCAGCACAACGTAGCACAACAGATATTTGGCCTCCCACTGTTGCATGTTGTTGCTGTCACTGTTGCTGCTGCGGTTTCGACATGTTGGCCTTCCAGTGTTTTTCCTTGCCAAGGGGCCGTAATGGCATTGCAACTAATGGTGTGCTCAAGGAGTCGATTCAAGAACCCGCATCAGGATGCGTTGTGGGGAATCCAGGGCTATTCAAACCTATGGTTTCTATGTGCCATGGTCCAACAGTTGGACCTTTTTCCTTGGTCCAACAGTTGGACCTTGCTGCTTGACAGGGCGCATTGGTTTCCACTTGTCCAGTGGCGCTGATTGTTTCTTGTTGTCCGTAGATCACAGCCACTCACTAAATACAGTGGATGGACAAAGTCCTGCACCAGTTGGTATAGCTGAAACCCTGTGACTACTGGAATAAACCACCTACCAACTGCTGCAAACTGGATGTTGCCCATCCAGAGTATGATTGTCACTGGCCCCAGCATTTTACCATGATCAAATCTATTTCTCATTGTCAAGTGGTAGATTCATGACAAACCACACCAGCTGCGAGCGTTGACAACCCCTAGAAACAGTCAAAATAAAGACCATAGCAGTAGGACAAAGCGGATTTGTTCCCTACAGGTGGTTGGTGCAGGTTCAAGTAACCGCTCAATCCCCGTTCACTTTCGGTTCTATGCCCAGTATATAGCAGTTAACGGGGATGTCTTTTGTTTAGAGGGTTCCCTTGGCCTACAAAACCGCGAAAGCCAACAGAAGACAACCCCTGCGAGCTTGGACAACCCCTAGAAACTGACGAGACGACGCCAGGCTGGAGCGCGCTCTGGTGGCAGAGATCGAGGCAGGCTCAGCTGGGCTTGGAATGCTCCAGAGGACAAGAGGAAACCAGATTCAATGAGACAGACACAGAATTCGCCCATTAGTCTAGGTGTAACTTCCCCATTCTTTCGAGGGATCCTTCAGCTAGAAAACCACCAAACACCCTGGGGAAATGGCTGGTTTTTGAAAAGAGCGATGGCTGAAAATAATGGGGAATCAACCCCAATAATTAGTAGTTTCCAGCAGAAAACAGAAAGGCGGCAAAAGCAGATGGGAAAAGCAAACATAATAAGCCCACCAATAGTTTCGCCCATTTTGCAGACCCCGTATTTGGCACCCATTTAATCAAGCTGTGTTGTACGTGCTTTGTTTTGGCGGCTTGGTGGTCTATTTGAGGCCCAAAAACAAATCAGATGATCAGTGTCTTGCTAGCATACACAGAGTTGGGAGAGACAATGACGCACATGATATAGGAGAAAACAAGCGGGATCTCACTCAAAAAGATGGCACCGCGTCCCATTCAAGTCAAGTTTCCCGCGTGTCAACCCTGGGGAAGACGAACGGAACTGAATTGTTTGTCTTGTCGCATTGTCAAAAGTAGCTCAATGCAATACCAGAACGCTGAATCCGGTATGCGGTGCAGAGGGATTCTGCTTGAGCCAGGGCTTCACACATATTCAAAGTCGGCAATTGCCAGAGTGGCCGGATTGATCTGGCCAGTTGGCCCACTCTAGAAGAGCAAACTTCGAGTGATCTTCACCCTCAATTGGTGGACAAACTCGATACACTTGCAAGTTTAACGGGCTGATTTCTGGAAAACCCTTTAATTGGCGGTCCAACTTTCAATTGGTTACTCCTGCAAGTGATTGATATCTTTGTGCCAGCTTCTTCACCTCAAAGGTCGGAGTCTCCGAATTGCTTTGCGCATGGATAACCTGAACCCCATCCTGCTTGTGCGTTTTCCATGCCACAGATGTCTGGCTCCCTCTATGTTGCTTGGTGGTTCCAGACATCACCTTAGCTTTTCAGCTTTTTAGTGTTTGCCTAAGCCATCTATGTTGCTTGGTGGTTCCCAGCCATCCCCTTAGCTTTTTCTGCTTTTCAGTGTTTACGTAAGCCATCTATGTTGCTTGGTGGTTCCCAGCCATCCCCTTTAGCTTTTCAGTTTTTTAGTGTTTACCTAAGCCATCTATGTTGTTTAGTGGTTCCCAGCCATCCCCTTAGCTTTTCAGCTTTTGAGTGTTTACCTAACCCAAAAATGTTGCTTGGTGGTTCCCAGCCATCCCCTTAGCTGTTTAGTGTTTTGGTGTTTAGTGCTTGGATTTCCACTTTACCTACAAAGAGTTAAGCTTTGAGCGGGGCATCTGCAAAAGGACTGCCCAGGTTGTAGATAGCCGCGGATTTGCCAGTCCCTTCCGGCCAGGCCGGCCTGGCGGGGAATCACAGCGCCTTCAACGCGCAGCGGCTCCAAGTGCTGCAGAAGGCCCGCGATGGCCGCGATTTGGGGCGGTGCTGACGTGGCTCACTTGGGCTCGGTTCCCCTTAGGTGCTCATGGGTATATAATATATATTTAATATATATATATATATATGGTTCGGCGTTGGTGCGAACCTGCGACCAAAGATGAACTAGTTTTCGGTATCTTAAATTGCGGAGCTCTCGTGGTTTCTCTTGTTTTAGGGCCGTATTTCTTCCATCGTGCCAAGGTCTGCAAGCATGAACTCTGACGGAAGTTCTACAAATGCTTGGACGACCATTTGTCCATCAGGTTTGTTTGACCAGGAACCTGGAAAGGGGAACCTCCATTCCTTGTTTAACTTGCCAGCAAAAAGGAAGGTCCAACTGTCAAAGGATGCATCTTTGTGAGTTCCTTTCAAGATTGTTCAGCTTCAGGCAAGGTTGCAGGACCAAGCACGCCTATTGAAGCGTGTTGGAGCCAACTTTAAGACGGGGAGAGAGGCCGGAGAGGGATGTGGATGCTGACATTTAATTTTTGCTTTCAAGTACTCTCCAACTACAACACCAAGCAAATTGTTGAACGGCCCTTATAGTCTTGGCGTTCGTCGATGTTTCCGCCTTGCAGTTGTTGAGGGGAATGTTCAGGTTGGTGTTTGGAGGTGGAGGTTACCATTTATATAAGGGATATATACTACCAAAACCTTATATTGGTGGTATGCAAGCCTCCATACCTCCAACACCCATATGGCTCATAACTGACATGTGTGGTGACTTGTCCAAAAAAGAAGCAATCCATTCCTATATATATATATGTATATGTGGCAGGGACCTTTTAGTAACATTTGTCCTTGCTGCTCTTCCTTCTTATGATCGTGCTTTTGATAATGCCTGAGCGACCTCGTGCAGAAAGCTTACAAACCCGCCCACCCAAAAAACGTGTTGTGTGTTCGTACGCGCGCGCGTGTAGGTGCATGTCTTATCAGCATTAGACCAATCAGGCTTGCGCTGCACTCGTATTTTGACAGCTTTGGATGCTGCACTTACTGTCATTCATGCAATGCTATCAGGCAAAAAACTGTATTCCTACTGTTTTGTGAAGCTGTATACTGCGCAACATCGAGAATTCTAAAAAGAGTTAAACTAAGTCCTGTCAGATCTTTTACAACTGCAGTTCAAATTATCTTCATTAAAATCAGCGTAGTTCAAAAGCAAAGTTCCAAACAATTCATACTGTTGGCATTATGTTAATTCTAACTATTAAGTTATATATATATATGTATATGTATATATTTACAATTCGTCCATAACTATTTTGTAGTGTGCAAGAGTTTCGGGCTTAGGTTATTCAGTTTTCAGTAACTCTGATTACACGAAACTTGCGTGCTTCTTTTTATGACCGCCTACTAATCTGCCTAATCCTTTCTTTTCAAACATGTCATCAATATGTTTTTCTCGTCGTCGTTGCTGCTTGTTGGCTAACTTAACTGTGCATTAATATGTTCATTCAATATATTTGCACTCTTACTAATATCTACAATTTGTTCAATCAATCCACAACAATATGTTTTCACCTTCCGACGTCTATTATATATAAATACCTACAGAATTTGTTGCTATATTTCAAATCACGCCTAATGTTCTTATGGTTTCTCATCCTTCAGTACGTCGATCATCTGATGGCGCGACGCTGCGGCCAAAACATAAGGCAACATTAAGCACATCGAGTAATATCTCCGACTTTGCGACTTTGGACGATTCCATGTCATGTTCGTACCCTTCTTGCTTGTTTTAGCACTATTAGCACACAAAAGCATTTATAATTCCCTCCCGTTGGTATTTCTAACCTGTTCATTACTTCTAACATTTTCTGACGGGCCGTCCACATAAACTCAATGGCTCATATTTGTTTAGTAACATCTTTTTTTCCTTCTTCTGCTGGGGAACCACATGTTTGATATATCTTTGTTCTTAATAAAAGCTTGCTACTACTAGCATCGCTGCTGCTGAACCTTGTGCAGAAAGTTGACACAACCGCCGACACAAAAGAAGTGCATTGCGTGTGAGTACAAGTGTGCCACAAGTAGCATCTCTTTTCAGCGCCTTTTCTCCTTGAGCTAAACACCTCAACACGACTAACCTTGCAAATGCTTGAGCATCATCCTAGGCCAGTAGCCTCGGCTCCTGCTGCATCTCACTCTACGCTCTTAAGCAAAGCTGCTGGTGGCGCCGGCCTTGCGCAGAAAGCGAAAACAAACGGACAAAAGAGGCGGGCTGTCTGTGAGCGCAGGTGCGCCACAGTTAGCATATGGCTACATGATGCTATCAGTGCCCTTTTTCTCCTTGAGCCAAATATGTCAGCGTGGCAAACCTTGCAAATGCTTCAACATCATACTAGGCCAGGAGCCCGGCTCTTACTGCATCTCACTCCACGCTCTTAGTCAAAGCTGTTATGCTTGGGCTTCGCCGACTGGCAGCTTGTAAGATGGGAGAAGCTGTGAGAAGAAAAGAAACAAAGTAAGAAAGAATGAAAAAGAAAAACAGAGAAAGATAAATAGGAAGAGAGAGAGAGAGACAGAGAGAAAGAAAGCAGAAAGAAAGAACGAAAGAAAGAAAGGAGGGAAGGAAGGAAGGAAAGAGAGGAAAGAAAATGGAATTACGGGGAAAGAAGCGAGCTCCTTAGTATATTTCTATATTTGCGAGACGCCCCCTCCATTCGTAGCCTCTGATGCTTCGTCAAGGATGCTGGCAACGCTGACTTTTTTTTGCCGGCCGCAATCTGAACCTCTTGTAATTGGTCAATGACAGAATGAGCTGACCGGCATTTTGCCTACAGCCTGCATCAATAGCCATCATGGGAGTAAGCTTGCCGGTCGCTTTCGAACCGGAGGACGCGCGTTCTTTGGCAGAGACGCATCGCGCACACCTCCTCGCCGCACCCCGTCTTTTCTTTGCAGCGTGAAAGGTGATCGTCTTTTTGCACGGTGAGTCTGCGAGTTTGGCGATGAGCTTGCCGGTCTCTTACGAGCAGCTCGTACTTGTCTTTGTTGCTCTTGCCGCATCAGATTGATTGGGAGACTTGCCTTCCCAATCCCATTGACGTCCATGTTCATCGAGCACCAGCTTTGCCATTGCCTTAAGGTCCACATCTCAAGGCTAGCAACCCGTGCGAGCACCGTGGCCTGGTTGAGCTGGGAAGAAGTGGGATGATACATTGCCGCGTTGTGAGATAGAAGCTTGCCATACTGAAGCACAAGCAGCTTGAGATCCAGAACAGCCTGATGCATCTGCTGTGTCTGGTTGAACCAGCAGTTTATCTCTCGGTGGAGCGATTCATTGCTTGTTGTTCCCACGTGAAGCAGAGAATGGTGAGCAAAAGCCATGTAATGCCTGGACCGAATGTTGTTCATGTACCACTCGAGACGGTCTGGAGATGTCGCGGTCCACAAGAGTTCGCAAACTTTCCTATTCGGTCCCGGAGACACCTTTGCCACCTCCTCTGGATAGAGTGCCGAAAGAGCTGCGAATGCCTTGACAATTTCCATCCTGTCATAAAAAGGCACACTGTAATCCATAGTGTGAAGGGTTTGCTTGGCTGCCCGCAGTGGCATGCCGCCGTCCTTGATGCGGTCACGTTGAGCCTGCTCTCTGGGTGTCAGCTCGGGTGGCGCCGTACCTTCATACACGCAGCCCCAATGCTCAGCTGTTGCCTGTGGATCCCGCACACTGAGCTTGCTGAGGACTGCTCGGAGCGCTTTGCTGCCAGGTGTGCGTTTTTTCCAAGTTGAGTACTCCCATGCAAAGGCCAAGTGCACGGGATCTAGGCTGAGCATCACAAGGTTGGGGCAGACTCGTCGCAGCTGCCGGGCCAGTGCACTTGAAGGGCTGTCGCTCGCAATGAACTGAATTTGCGCCAGAGCATGGGCTGGCAGCTCTGCCAGCGCAGTGACAATAACCTCAGCAGCTTCGCTGGGCACGGCGTGAAGCAGTAGAACTGCATTGGTTCTGCCGCGGACAGTCAAAACCTGTGCTGGCACCATAGTAAAATCAGTTTATAAGCTGAAACCGATAGAGGCCAAGTTGTAACAATGACTGAAAGGAAAAGCAAGAGTAGAATAAAAGAGAGAGGAAAAGGATGTCTTTAATGAAGCAAGGTGCTTTTCGCTTAGCAGCAGCGTCGTCGAAGGCTGCCTGTAAACGGTCCGCCTGCGGCGCACGTGGGTGGCATTGGCCCAGAATTGAGAGACAGCATCGCATTGTGGCATCGATTGAGATCGCCACGAACTCTTCATGTTGCACTGCTTCTTGCAGCAAGGAATCTTTGCGATCGCTCAGCCTAGGGGAAGTGAAGATATCTTCCACGATCGGCCACCAGTCCTTCACGTTGGAAGGAAGCAGGCTAGTGGTCAGACAATTCCTGGCGACCGCTTCCTGCGTAACTCGTGGAATCATGGCTCTGACCTTAGAGCAAAAGCTGTTTACGCAAACGCGCCGTTTTTCAGTAGTGTGGAACCTCTCTTGATGATTGCACGCAACACCTAGCGCGAGTACTTTAGCCAGGTTGCCTTTGCGTTGCACAAGAGCATCTCACGAACGACCAAGTGCGCGAAGCAGCGTGTGTAGTAAATATTCCTGACACGGCGCAAAGGCTCACCGTCGGTCAAGGCGTCCAAGTTTCGATAGACAGGGCCGGCCGCCGTGAAGACGATGCGAATGAATTTGTCAATATCTGTTCGGGATGACAGAAGGGACGGCGCAACAGTTTGCCGCAGAGTGTCAGAACTGCGCTGGAGATAGTTTTGGCCATCCTTCCCACGCATGCAATCTTCGTCATATAGCGCCAACAATAACTTGACTTGCTTCGTGCCGCTAGGGCAGAACTGCACCTTCACCGTGTGGTACTTGGCAATGTGCTGCGAAACTCTAGTCAGTTTTGCAAAGGCCCGAAAAGGACACAATGGGCAGCGATATTTTTCGTCGACTTTCGGAAACAATTTTTCTTCCAAGGTGACCTGTACCTCCGCCTTCAGCTTGGCAAGAAGGGCTTGCCCAGGTGACACCACGGACTCGTCCTCTTCCTCACCACAGGCCGAAGCATCGGCAGAGGATTGGTCGTCATCTGGCCTCGGATATTCCGATCCCTTTGCCCCAGCCCGCAGTTCCAGAAGAGTGTCTAAAGAAGAAGCTAAAGATGGCAAATCTGACCGCTCCTTGCGCTCTCCAGGCTCCACGGCAAAGCCAACAATGGAGTTCTCGTCAACGCAGCCAGCGATACAGTTTCTGAAAGTTCTCAGCGACATCGACAGCTCTGATGTTCCGTCCCACGCCGTGATGTCCTGACTGTTGGCATGAACGACAGCAGCGACGCAGTGAGCTTCCTTCCCGTCAGAATGAATAAGGTACTTCCCAGGGAGCAGAGTTTCTCCGCAGAGAAAAGGGCAAAGCTTCACTTCCAGACTGCGCGCGAGGTCGCGATACTTCCAGTGTGTGCTTTGCGCCTGCAAGGCGGAAAGGTGGGAAATCAGCTGCGCGACTTTGTCTTCTGGAAGAACACGGCTCAAGGCGCACGGAACACAGTTGCCATTCTCAAGCAGCAGACTTGCAGCAACTGGCGCCTCCCTGCGGCTTGAGGCGGACTGGATGAGCAAATCCACAAAGTACTCGTGCTTCTTTTCAACAATCTGCACAGTGAAGCCAGTTTTGCTCTTGATCCAGCTGTGGCTGGCTGTGATGAACTCTGCGATATCGCCCACACATTCACGATTCACTCTCACGCCATCGTAATGCAAGGACAGATGCCGCGGGCCTTGCTGTAGCAGTAACTCAACCCATGCCTGTAGAATGAAATCCTCCGCAGCAGACCACAAGAAGAACAAGGTCGATACATCAGCTTGCTTTCTTGCAGGGTCCTGAATGCATTTCTGATGAACTTCCGGTAGGACTGTGCACGCAAGCCATCTGCAGTAGAATGACGCTCGCTGCACATCTCTGAGAAAAGCGTTGTTTGCATAGTTTGGATGAATAGCAGCCCCGTTGAAGGTCTCAAGTAGCAGCTGCTTGCCCTCCGCAGGGCTGACATGCAGCTCGTCAACGCACACGCCTTCTCGGTCAGTTGAGAGCATGCGAAGGGTATCTGCGACCACTTTAGGAACTGGCTCCAGCGGCTTGAGCAGGTCAACAAGTTGCGCCAACACTGAAAAGCAGCAATTAGAAATGTCGAAGTCGACGCAGTCAGGAAGTAATGCTTTGAGTTGTCGCCGGGTGCATCTCTGCGAAGACTCCGTGCAAGCTTGCTTCCGTGTTCGCAGCAGCTCTCCAAGCGTGTTTTTGTAGGACACGCTGAATTGCCAAGTGTGGGGCGCCTCCGCATTCTCGATCTCTTGCTGCGTCTCTGCATCTGCAACTGCCCGCTCAGAACCTCTGCCATCATCACCAACCCTCCGTTGCTTGCGTCCAGGACTGCCACCCTGGGTCATCCGCTTGGTGGACGGAGTCTTCGCTAGCCATCGGCAAAACTTCTCGGAGTCTTCAAGCTTTTGCAACTGACAGGCAAGCCGATCGCGCTGCAACTTCTCGACCAAAGTGGGCGTGCCTGCTTTGCATCGTTTCAAAGCGGCTTTGTAGAACTGAAGCATCGTCTCGGTGTTGGGGCTCTGGGTTTTGGAATCACGTCCTGAGGCTGGTGGTGCCCAAACCTGGAACATTATGGTTGGCATCCCGTGACACTGAACCAATAAAAAATCTAAGACGAGCTGGCCAAGCGGCTCAATGAGAGCAGGCTTTCAGTGTGCCACTCTTCTGGAAGCCGAGGTGGGCAAGACAGGTCGCCTGCGCGGCAGACCTCTTGCAAAGACACTGCTGTGTTCACTGTAGGGTAGTAGCAGTCTCTATACTGCCAGCCAACTGCTCCGCAATCCATTATCGCGTTCGTCTCTAACATTTGCTTCCACACAGAGTCCTTGTGCGGCACCGAGCTGACACACCTCAGTCGTTTGAATGCGTTCATAGAGACGTACGAGGTTGGCTTGGCCAGAAGCTCCTCGCGCAAGTTTCGCATTAGCCCTGCAAGGTCAGATTGGTCTTCGGTTGAGCCCTGGGCGTTGGCAGCGCTTTCCATAGTCTTCTGCAACCCGCAGGCAGTCCGCATAACCTCTTCTGTAGCGCCAGCATCTTCATTGAATACATAGCGCTCGATGACGTCCCTGCAAGTGTCCCGGCTGTGCGTGGCTTCAAACGCATGCTGAATCCGCAGCGCATGAAGAATGGCAGGCCCGCTAACCAAGAACTCACGCAGAGAAGGGTCGGCCCGGAATACACCGTGCTCTTCGTCCGTCTGTGTTTGCTGGTCATCGACGAACTTTGCTAAGGGGAACCACACAAATGACCTGCGCAGAATTGAATTGAAGTTTTCCTCCGTGACTCCTGCAAAGTGGAACATTTGATTCACCTCGAGGCGCTTCCATCCAATAAGCGAGAGCATCCTAGTAACGGCACCATATGGCCTCCGGCCAGCGACGCCATTTGCAGAGATGGTTTTTTTGTACAGGTCTTCCCGTACCCGCTTAAAGCCTTGAGGCGCTTCCTGTCCGGTCAAAATGAAACAGTGCGCGAACTGCTCAATCTGCTTGCGCAGCTCATCCTCCTGGAACCAAATGTTCGGGTCGATGAAGGCATGATTGTGAGCGTACATGCTCGAAAGTAGCAGGCTGTACAATGATTGACCAACACCGCCAGGACCGACGCCAATGAAGCAGCGATCAATGTTCTCGCCTCTCTTGGCTAGAGCTTGCGCCGCCTGGCAGCAATCGAAGACCTTTTGGTTGTTCCAAAAGGTAGTGCCCAAGAATCGCTCAAGTCTTCTCTTGTCAGCATCGGCCACTGGATCCAGAAGCCTTCGAGGCACGCGAATGAAAATATTATTCTCTGGGCGGCGCTGGGCAAACGTAATTGGACCTTCTGGCGAACAATCGTAAAGCACGCAGCAGTCTGTGTAGCAGCACCCTGGCGCTCGCTCCAGCGGAGTCTCGCACCATTCAATTAGGTAGGCAAGCAGCTTCTTCTCTTCCAGCAACGCATACTGTAGCTGAAGACCGATTTTGGACAGCGCTTGAGCTAGAAAAACTGTCCAGGGCAAACCGTTGGAGTTGTCTGGCTCGTTGTCTGCATGGTCGTGGTCTGGAGCAGCTTGGGCTGCTGGCCTCTGCCGTCTGCTACCATTGCTGGAAAGTAGAGCGGCGTCTTGGCACTCGTCAAAGAAAGCCTCAGGACTTTCTGCATTGTTCATGAGCGCCGCTGCAGCGTTGAGGACATGCTCATCCGTCCTGCGCGTTTGCGGCGGCAGCTTCCTGAACAAACCCTCAAGGACAAGCAGGAAGTATTTGATACGAGCGAATGTTGACTCAGGCGGGATGCCGCAATATGCCTGATAACAGCCAGCTTCATGATATAGGAAGCAGAAGCCATTGTGGATTCGCATGTGGCTCTCGCCCTCGATCACCCAGAGTAGGATAGCCAGCTCTCGAATAAACATGTCAACCATCCGCACTTTGTACATCAAAATTGCAGCGCTTGCTATGCGAACCTGGAAGTCGCACCAATCCGGATACTTTGCCTGGATCCTGGCTCTCATATTGCGGCATTTCTCGAGGATGGAGTCATTCCAGGCCGGCGGGTTCGCACGCACGTTCGTTAATGAGTTTGATAAGGTCGCATCCAAAGCTGAGAACAAGGATTCTCTTGAGCTGGATGCACCCCCGAGCCGGTCCTCATGCATTTTCTCTCCAACGTAATTTTGCTTCGCACTTCTGCGTTGTAGCTCGCGCACGACCAAGTCAGAAGGCCTGAGTACAGCAAAGACTTGAAATTGCAGGAGTTCAGTCATAGCAGCGGCAAGGTCCTCCTGAACCTGAATCCAGCCAAAGGAACACCACCAATAACCCTTCTCACCTTCCCACTGCCAAAGCGTAAAGATACTCTTGTAGTGCACAATGTATAGACCATCCTCAGGCGGTTGCGCTGCTTGTTCAACACTTTACGGATAACATGTTGGACAATCATTTACTCAACATGACTGCCTGACTATGCCTCGAGACAAGGCTGTCCTGCAACAGCTCCGCTGGCTCAGCCTGGACAAGCATCATGTCGTAGTGCCAAAGGTAATCATTGACGGCATCGCCGGGATACGTCAGATCATGTTCGTATGGTGCGGGAACTCCGCACTTCCAAAGAACATCTTGCAGGTCCAACCCATCCACGCCAGCGTCGCTGCACAGCTGGTACTCGTCCAAATTCCAAGCTACGAGCTTGCACTGATCACTGCGGCCTATGTGGGTCAGAACACCGTGAAAGAAGAAGTATGGAAGCCAGAACAGTGGGCCCCGTCGTGAGCTGACCACGTAAAGGAGCGCATGGGATGATACGTCCGGGGGCAGCCAATCTGTGCATTGTAGTAGGTCTCTGGCTTTCGACAGTCTCCGTGCTGCAGCAAGCAAATACCAAACAGCGCAGTTGTATGCGTTCATGAAAGTTGGCGACAAGGGCTGCCCGTCTGAGCTGAAAGGCCGGTAGCGTCGCTCACCATTGCAGTGGGCAACCAGGAAGCCGTGAAAGTTGTTGACTTCTTCAAGGCCCAGACCACCCTGCGTCATTGACGCATCACCTCCCCCAAGCACATCCAAGTTTGCTTGCGTCAGGCAATCATGTGTGGGTAGGCAGGATTGGCAAAAGCAGCCAGCCCGGCATTGGGGGCAAATACCTCGATGCTGCCTGCAAAGCCAAGCAGAGCATGATCGACAACAATGGCTATTGTGCCAGTCCAACACTGTGCGGGGCTCGCAGCTGAGACACGCAGGCTGTGAACGCGACAGCACTCGACTGGCTGATGGACTGACCTGCGCTTGCTCTGGAGATTGCACCCCGAGGTAAAAGAAAAATGCGTAAGAGTGCGAGTGCACGCCATTACCGTGAAGAACTCGCAGCCATGGGGCGCGATGCCCATCAATCACAACTCGAAACCACGCAGAGCGCCACTGCACTTGTATGCGATGAGGAGCATTGTTCTCGAGCTGGGGACGACCTGAGAGCCCTGGCTCTAACGACTGCAACTGCCCTGACATTGAGTAAAATATTCGCATGTCACTTGTAAATGGGTGAATAAGAGAGCACCAAATGGTCTGTGCTCCTGCAACGTGGGCCGGGCTCTTGGCACTACTGACACCGACCAGAATGCGTCCCACGCGACCTTGGAAGTGGCAAGCCCAATCGGCAAAGCCGAAAAGTGGCACAGCAGACCAAAGCACCCCGTGTGGACCATTGCGCAAACAAAAGCTGCGAATCGGCCACCTGAAGAGCAGGCGTTCCCGAAGCGGATGCAGCCCTCGCAGCTGCTGGTAGGATGCCTCAATAGTGGAGTAGGCCCATGCCTCGGAAATCTTTGCCATGAACCCCGCACCCTGGCAACACAAGCTGGAAACGCTGGCAAGATGTAAAACTTTATCCTTCCACGTGGACTTGCTGAGTGCAAGGAAGTCGACCAAAGAAGCGGTGCAAGTAAAGACAGCCAGGTCATAAGGATCTGAAGTCTGTGCCAGGATGATCCGCAGCACTTCGTGGGGCAAGCTGACAAGACTTCTCGAGCAACCGCCTGCTACATCTCCAACGCTGTTGCTATTGCTGCAAGGTTCCGGGATAGTCTGCGCAACTGTCCCAGTTTTTCGCTGTTGCCTCCGCACGACCATCTGGACAATGTCCGGGACGAAGTCGATAAGTGTGTCGGGCTTGTCAAGTCCTGGCAACCTCAAGCCCGACAGCGCCAGGCTTCTGTCGAACGCAAGTCTTGTCAGGACCACTCCGCCTGGATGGAACCGCTGCCTGTCGTGCTCTCTGTTGCCACCCTGCGCATCAAGACCTTCACCATCTTGTTCGGATTTTGTGGCAGGGCGCTTTGAGGCACGCTGCCTGGAGGACGAGACCCTTGCCTTGGTGGCCTGCGGCGGCAAGTCATCTGGCCCGCGCCGAAAGATATTCCATCCGATAGCCCCGGGAAATTTGTAGTACGGGATGGGCTGCTCAAGCGCTAGCACATCTGCCAGCCGTAAAGCCCACGTAGTTGCATACGGCAAGTCAGCAGAACGGAACGCATGATGCTCATAAAGCGCTTGGAACTCAGTGAGCGTCAGGCGCTCGCAGGTCGCAATGGTGGCGGCGCCATGCACTTCGCTACCTACGGCTAGCCAGACACGGCCTAAGCGAGCCTGTCTGCCGCGCAGCTCAATGGTCTTAGTGCCGTTCAAAATGCATTGTAGCCAATGCGTCTTGAGGACCATGATCCGGTCACCAACACAAGGCGTCAAGCTGGAGGATACACCTGCAGCTGCGCTGCCGGCACTAACATTGGAGCCGCCACACACGTCATGCTTAACCAATGTGCTCACGGAGGAGCTAGCTGCCGCTCCCCATCTGTCCAGACCGCCTCCCATCACATCCTTGTTCTGTCTTCTGCGTAGACATTGAAGCTTTTCACATCCAGGAACTGCCCAAAACCCTTCCTTGTCATCAACAGCTAGGAAAAGCTGAATGCGAGCACTGACCTGTCCCTGCAACACCTGCAACGTCAAGCTCAAAGAAGGTGGGAAACTCGCGGACGTGTGATTCACAAAGCTAGAGACTTTGTCTCGTATTTCCCCCGGTAGCGGTAGTTCATCAATGAGGACGCGGGTCGGCCCTCTGCAAGCCTCCTTTTGCGAGAAACGCAAAGCAGCTAGTCCCATTCCCATGCCCAGAGTCCTGCGAGGTCCAATGAACTGCGCAATGATGGGCCCTGTTGCACCAGCAAGGACTGTGCGCGCAACATCTTGTGAAGCGGGATGGCTCCATTTGGCGAAGTTGAAACAGCGTAGTATTTGCAAAGCAACTTCGCACGGGAGTTGGTCTGGAGTCGATCCACCTCGTGCGTCAGCCGTCGCAATCTTCGCCCTCTGCGTTGCCATGATAGCGTGCACCTCTTGGTCCTGTTTAGGTACTTCGTCCATCCAGGGCTTATCCTTGTGCTCTGGGTGCAGACATACGATGAACATAGATGCCACTTCCATGCCATAGTATGTCTCCAGAATATACCGATACACATTGAGCTGTAGCCGGTACTTGATGCAAGTTGCGTCATGCAAATGTTCCAGGGGACTTAGCATTCGCTGCCAAGGATTGGTAAGCTTCTCAGGCAGGTTTTTCGTTCGCTTCCAGTCGAATAGCACAACCTTGCCATCCATGTCGAGTGCTGCGAAGTCGATGCTGCCGGCCAGTCTCTCATCGGTAGCCCAAATGCACCACTCAGTTCGGTACGCGAGCAACCGCGGCGACTGCTGTAAAAACGTGCTGAACAGTAGCACTTCCGGCCACTGCCCTGCCACAACTCCACCATTGAGCAAGCACTCGCACTGGAGATGAGTCCAGTTTCCGGCAGAAGACGCAGCAGCCGAGTTGGCTGCCCACTTGTCCTTGATGTCTTGGGTTGACATCACTAAGCCACTCAATGTTTCTCGGGCATGCGCGGAGCAAGTTCCAAGAACTTCGCGCGCAAAGGTGCAAATTGCTTCTTCACATAGGGGCTGTCTGCGGAGTAGTTCGTGAATCCCCCGCAGCTCGTCGCATCCAAGGATCTTGTCGATGGTGCTGCGGTCGGATAGATTCTTCAAATACCCAGGCCTAGGCCATTTTCGGCCACACATCATCCTCTGAATGACTGTGTCTGCATCAAATTCCTGCGGGCGGGTGCTCAAGCATAATATGATTAACATGCGAATATACGTCCACTTGAAAAGAAAGCAATCTTTGCCAAGGCGCGTGTGAATACTGACTGATGAGGCCGGTCACGGAAGCGCTTGCCCTTTGCCCATCCAAATAGTAGATGTGCCCACTTGCTTGGAACTCAATTTGACTATCTCGGGTATGGGGATGACACGATCGTAGCCACGTGAACTCAAGTCCATCTGCTGCGTCTCTCGGTCGAGGTGGAAGTTGCGGAACAGGTCTGTCTGCTGTTGGGACTGGAATTCGAACTCCAATCTCTGGTAAGTGCCGAAGCAGGAGCGGCGGCATGGCCGCCAGCCACTGAGTGCTCGTCGAGCGCGTGCCACTTTCCATCGTCATGTGAGAGCGTCGTCTCTGCACCGCAAAGCTCTTGTTGCGACAGAACTGCATCCATGTGTCTATGTCATCGGTCATTGCTGTTTCCGCTCCTCCTCCAACATCTTCTCCTTCGAGATGCTGGTCAGCACTGTTCTCGCAAAGCTGGAACACTGCGTCAAATTCTGAGACGATCATAGGGTCCCATGCTTCTACGAATCCTACGTGTCGTCGACATGTAGGCCGCATGATACAATCACCATCCGACCACACCTCCAGGCTGATGAAATGTTCATGCGTGTACAGCACGTACTTACCACACGCCATCTCGCTGGGGTCGCTGACTCTGATCAATTTCTTCCTGAAGCAGTGCTAGGCAAGGAACACTCACACAAGCACAGCTGCATGTAGCTACCATTCCCTAGGCGCTCGACACTAACTCTTTCATTAGCTAAGGTGCTTGTGGGGTTGGAGCATTGCATTCCCGTCCGCCAGCGCCCAGAATGGGCCATCACATGTGTACAGCAATGGCACGCCCAGGCTTCGTAGAGCGTCGATGAGACACACATCAACTTTTCGATGGTCTTCAGACTGGGCATGCGAGGGCTTGCGCCAAGGCCGACGCACTGTTGACCTCCTCGATGTCATCGCGGCGTCAGGCTCCGGGAAGATGTTGCAGTCGCACTCCTTCATGATCAAGTCGTGCTCTTCCAACGCGCTCGTAAATTCCCTTGCCTCCTTCAGGCGCCTTCTAAGCCACTGCTGGAAGAGCTGTCGATTGGCATGCTTGAGGACGTTGTCCCAGTACAGGCTCTCGCGGCGCCTCTTCTTCTGCCTCGATGTGAGGCTTGACAAGTCCACGAAGACGTCCGGCTTGCTGCTCGAGACCTCACACATATCCGGCATCTGCGTCTGTCCCGCCCACTTCTCCTGGATGTCCCTGGATCCCTGCGGGGCGCGGGATCCCACGTGAAAAGATGGCCGTGAAATCTTGCGCCAGGACCACTGGTCTGACGCAGGCATGTCAGCCGTCGATCGCACTCGCCGCACGATCGCAGCGCAAAGTCGATCACCTGAGTGAGAGGAATCATGTGTCATACTACATCACGCAACAGAATAGCGCCGAAGAGTGGCTCCAGCAATACGTGTGCTCCAACTTGTCTGGGCCTGAGCAATCTAGCGGTCCGTGCACAGTGATCTAACACGAAATGCACACGTTTGCATTATAATGCAAAGGAGGTCTGACGCGTAAGGGCGGAACTGCGATAAAGGCTTGGACACATAGTGAAGCGCTCGTAGCGCAGGCCAAACCCACAGTTCACCCCTGTCAGCATAATCGTGTCTCCACAGAAGCGCAAGGGTTGGCACTGATAAGCATTCATGCAGAAGTTAAGTCATGGACAGCGGTCACCATACTCGTACGTTTCGCCAAGTCTGTGCTCCTTCAGGAGCCTTGCCGCGATGATGGGCATGAAGTGATCGCCTTAGTGTTGCACTTCATCCATAAATCACAACTAGTAGTCAAACTCATAAACTTCAGCAGACAGGAAAGACAAGAGTCCCCACCCCATCTGGCAGGCAGTGTGGTCCTCCTGGAGAGCCTCACCTTCCAGCCGCATAATCACGCCCTTCATAAAGTAGTGACCTTAGTGGTTTGCGTGGCGAAAGAACTCAGCAAGCCAACGGCTAGCGCTCAAGCGCCTAATGCGTCCGCGTACCCCAGTGGACTCGCAACCGCGCGTGCTCCCTGCGAAGCGCAATCTCGTTCTGTAGGCGCCCCGTAATCTCGTTCACAAAGTAATCACCTGGGAACTGTGGGCCATGACTCTCGAACAGTTGCTAGAGCAGACTAAATAAGCTACGCCACCCCAAGTGACGCGCGAGTTGATGCGCTCTTCCAGGTGGGCGAACTCCTTCTCCAGGCGCGCGATGACGTCGACCATGAAGCCCAGACCTTTTCGTCGCATACTCACATCGATAGTAAGTCTGCGCATGAAGCGAATGGGTCGCCACAGACTGGCCAAGGGGCAGCCGTCCTGCCCGCTCAGAGACCTCGCTGCCAGACCTATCGAAAATCGGCAGGCAAGGCGCAGCAAAGTCCTATTGAAGCAACTCTGATACACACAGCTTGTGCCTTCGTCTGTCCCCAAATCCTTTTCCACAGCAGGTGCACTTGCGGCACCTCGAAGGCCACACTATGCGACAGACTACGCCTTGCGCGCACTGCTGCAGCGGCCACGAACATGTACTATAAATGTCCAAGTTGCAATTGTCATCCTCATCCTCCACGTCTGCCCAGCGCATTCCTCCACCGTACACAGACCAGGTAGAAGCCATCAGAAACAGATCGTGAAATCAGCGAGATTCAGCAAACAGTGAGCTTCAGAACTCAAAGCAGCTGCAGTGTGTAGACAGGTATCGCGCATGCAGTGACACTTGCAACAGACGCAGAACAAGTAGTAGCACATCGTCCAGTACACCTTTGGTCTTGCGAGCGCCGTGCGCGCATGCAAGCTAGCGCCATATACGCGAGCGCGTGCTGACCCTATCTGCGCCAAGCACTGTGGTTGCATCAGACTGCCGCTCCGATCAGCGAGTTGTCGCATCTCGGCCTCTTGGGCACAGGGAAAACTTGAGCCTATGAGACACACACACAAACACCAACTACCCTCTATCATAAGCACACCCTTGCGCGCAACTTTATTTTCAGGCGAGGCCGCTACGTACGTGCAGAGCACTTCGCGCTGCCGCCCCGATCAGCAAGCTGTGACTCCGTGCGCCTGCGGTGCCCAGCGAAGAGATCTAACAACTCGAGCCAAATAACTACGCGCACGATTGTGCTCACGCGCGCGCATGCACACGCACGCCGCCTGCACTTATACAAACACACACACACACACCCACCCACCCACCCACGCACGCACGCACGCACGCACGCTGGAATTATTCTACTTGATAGAATTAATTCTAAAAGTTGGATTAATTTCAATTTGGAATTATTAGAATCCCTAGAACTAACTCTAGGAATTTGAAGAATTCCAAGAATTCTTCTTAATTGCTGAAATTGATTCTGGGAATTCTAATAATTCCAGTTGGAATTATTCAAATTCCTAGAATTAGTTCTGAGAATTCTAATAATTCCAATTGGAATTATTCCAATTCTTAGAATTGATTCTAGGACTTGGAATAATTCGAATTGGAATTATTAGAACTAATTATTAGAATTTGGTCAGCATTCTCCGGGCAATTCTGTTTCTGGAATTTTTGGAATTCTTAGAATCCTAGAATAAATTCTAATAATTCTAAAAATTCCAATTGGAATTATTCCAATTCCTAGAATTAATTCAAAGAATTTTAATAATTCCAATTGGAATTATTCCAATTCTTAGAATTAATTCTAGGACTTGGAATAATTCCAATTGGAATTATTAGAATTCCTCGAATTAATTCTAGGAATTTGAATAATTCCGATTGGAATTATTAGAATTGATGGAATCCTTGCCTGGTCAGCATTCCCCGGGCAATTCTGTTTCTTGAATTTTTGGAATTCTTAGAATCCTAGAATTAATTCTAACAATTCTAATAATTCCAATTGGAATTATTCCAATTGTTAGAATTAATTCTAGGACTTGGAATAATTCCAAGTGGAATTATTAGAATTCCCAGGATTAATTCTAGGACTTGGAATAATTCCAATTGGAATTATTAGAACTCCCTGAATTAATTCTAGGAATTTGAATTTTTTCCAGTTGGAATTATTAGAATTCTTGGAATTCTTGCCTGGTCAGCAATCTGCGGGCAATTCTGTTTCTGGAATTTTTGGAATTCTTAGAATCCTAGAATTAATTTTAATAATTCTAATAATTCCTATTGGAATTATTCCAATTCCTAGAACTAGTTCTAAGAATTCTAATAATTCCAATTGGAATTATTCCAATTCTTAGAATTAATTCTAGGACTTAAAATAATTCCAATTGGAATTATTAGAATTCCTAGTATTAATTCTAGGACCTGGAAGAATCCCAATTGGAATTATTAGAATTCTTGGAATTCTTGCCTGGTCAGCATTCCCCGGGCAATTCTGTTTCTTGAATTTTTGGAATTCTTAGAATCCTAGAATTAATTCTAATAATTCTAATAATTCCAATTGGAATTATTCCAATTGTTAGAATTTATTCTATCAATTCCAATAATTCCAATTGGAATTATTCCAATTGATAGAATTAATTCTAGGACTTGGAATAATTCCAATTGGAAGTATTAGAATTCCTAGAATTAATTCTAAAAATAAAATTAATTCCAATTAGAATTATTAGAATTCTTGGAATTCTTGCCTGGTCAGCATTCCCCGGCAATTCTGTTTCTGGAATTTTTGGAATTCTTAGAATCCTAGAATTAATTCCAATAATTCTAATAATTCCAATTGGAATTATTCCAATTGTTAGAATTAATTCCAAGAATTCTAAAAATTCCAATTGGAATTATTCCAATTCATAGAATTAATTCTAAGAATTAGAATAATTCTAATTAGAATTATTAGAACTCCTAGAATTAATTCTAGGAATTGGAATTTTTTCCAATTAGAATTCTTGGAATTCTTGCCTGGTCAGCATTCTCCGGGCAATTCTGTTTCTAGAATTTTTGGAATTCTTAGAATCCTAGAATTAATTCTAATAATTCTAATAATTCCAATTGGAATTATTCCAATTGTTAGAATTAATTGTATCAATTCTAATAATTCCAATTGGAATCATTCCAAGTCCTAGAATTAATTCTAGGACTTGGAATAATTCCAATTGGAATTATTAGAATTCCTGGAATCAATTCTAGGAATTGGAATAATTCCAATTGGAATTATTAGAATCTTCTAGAATTAATTCTGAAAATTAGAATGGTTCCAATTAGAATTATTCAGCATTCCCCTGCAATTCAGTTCTGGAATCTTTGGAATTCTTCCAATTGCAATTATTAGAATTAATAGAATAAATTCCTTTGTTCAAAGAATTCCAAATAGAATTATTCAAATTCTATTCCAAGTCCTAGAATTAATTCTAAGAATTGAATAATTCCAACTTGAATTATTAGAATTCTTAGAACTAATTCCAACAATTGGAATAATTCCAGTTGGAATTATTAGAATTATTAGAATTGTTTCCTTTGTTCAAAGAATTCCAAATAGAATTATTCAAATTCTGGGAAGTAATTCTAGGACTTGGAATAATTCCAATTGGAAATATTTCAATTCTTAGAATCAATTCTAGGAATGGGAAATTTTTCCAATTGGAATTAATAGAATTCTTGGAATTCTTGCCTGGTCAGCATTCTCCGGGCAATTCTGTTTCTGGAATTTTTGGAATTCTTAGAATCCTAGAATTAATTCTAATAATTCTAATAATTCCTATTGGAATTATTCCAATTCCTAGAATTAATTCTAAGAATTCTAATAATTCCAATTGGAATTATTCCAATTCTTAGAATTAATTCTAGGAATTTGAATAATTCCAATTGGAATTATTAGAATTCCTAGAATTAATTCTAGGAATTGGAATAATTCCAATTTGAATTTTTAGAATTCTTGGAATTCTTGCCTGGTGAGCATTCCCCGGGCAATTCTGTTTCTGGAATTTTTGGAATTCTTAGAATCCTAGAATGAATTCTAATAATTCTAATAATTCAAATTGGAATTATTCCAATTGTTGGAATTAATTCTAAGAATTCTAATAATTCCAATTGGAATTATTCAATTCTTAGAATTAATTCTAAGAATTTGAATAATTCCAATTGGAATTAATCGAATTCTTAGAATTAATTCTAGGAGTTGGAATAATTCCAACTGGAAATAATAGAATTATTAGAATTAATTCTAGGATTCTAAGAATTCCAAAAATTCCAGAAACACAATTGCATGGAAAATGCTGACCAGGCAAGAATTCCAAGAATTGAAAGAATTCCACTTGGAATTATTCCAATTCCTAGAATTGGTTCTAGGAATTCTAATAATTCAATTGGAATTATTCCAAGTCCTAGAATTAATTCTAACAATTGGAATAATTCCAATTGGAATTATTAGAATTATTAGAATTAATTCTAGGATTCTAAGAATTCCAAAAATTCCAGAAACAGAATTGCCCGGCGAATGCTGACCAGGCAAGAATTGCATCAATTCTAATACTTCCAATAGGAATTATTCCAAGTCCTAGAATTAATACTAGGAATTCTATTAATTCCAGTTGGAATTATTCCAAGTCCTAGAATTAATTCTAAGAATTGGAATAATTCCAATTGGAATTAAAAGAATTCTTAGAATAAATTGTAGGAATTGGAATAATTCCAATTGGAATTATTAGAATTGTTAGAATCAATTCTAGGATTAAAAAATCGAAAAAATCCAAAAAAAAACAGAATTGCACGGTGTGAAGTGAACGCCGTCCACTTGGGCCGTCTGGGCTCAGGGGAGGGCCAGAGCCAACTTGGCATAACGCCATCGATGGAAAAGCGCTTGTGCGCGTGGTGACCGGCAGACTTCGCGTGCTGGCTGGTTGGAGGGAGGTCTACTTTGACTTTCTTGTTGTGGTAGCGGAGCCGGAGTTCGACCCGGGCGACCTCATGGCTGAAGGTCAGAAGGGTGGTCCCAGCGGAGAGAATGGACCCTACACAGGCAAGGCAGATGCCCACGTGCCCATCTTTGACAACCAACAGAAGAGCTACAAGGAGTTCAAGAAGCGGTGTGATCTCTACCGCAAGAAGATGGAGCTAGCCAACAGAACCGCCGAAACGGTCTTCAATATCGTCACGCTCATGACCGGCAAGGCCTGGGACGTCGTGGAGGACATCGGCGTCGAGGAGCTTCAACGGGAGAACGCCTATGACATGGTGTTCCGCAGACTGGATTCTGTCTTTCGCTATGATGCACTCACGGAGCTGCCTGAGGACTTCGAGCACTTCTTCATGCGGCTGCAGCGGAAGCAGGGCCAGACATTGCAGGACTACCAGGCGGAGTACATGAGAGCTGAAAGGCGACTTCGCCAGACCCATGAGGTGAACCTCCCGGAGAAGGTCAGAGCATGGTGGTACTTGAGGAGAGCCGGGATCAGCCGAGAGCAGAGACAATTGGTGCTGTCCAACATAGGCACGGAGCGGCTGAACCTGGAGGCAGTGGAGAAGGCGATGAGCTTCATCCTGGGCCAGGACTCCAAACCCGAGAGCACTAAGGTTCGCTTCAAGGACACCTACTTCGCTGAGGACTACGTCAACGACACCTTGGAGTATCAAGATGAGGACGCTTTTTGGATTGATGGAGCTGCGGACGAAGCTGATTGGTCATACGCGGAGTCGGAAGGCAGTGTGGCCTACGACGAGGCGTTCCTGGCTGGTGACCAGGACTGGCTGGAGACCTATGACGTCGAGGAGTACGACGAGATCCATGCCAACTACATGGAGGCCAAGGCCAAGCTGAACATGATGCGGACCAATCGCGGCTTCTATCCGGTCGTGGCTATGGTGAATCACCCACCTGGAGGTCAACGACCACTCTTTCAGCGAGAAGGAAAAGGTCGCAGCAAGTCCAAGGACAAGTCCAAGAGCAAGGGCAAAGGCAGTTCTGGTTTCATCAAGGGCAGCACCGCAAAATCTCGAGGTCGACAGGCCATGGGAAAACAACTCTGCCTTCGGTGTGGAATGGCAGGGCACTTCGCCCGGAATTGCCCCACGGCTGAGAACAAGAAGAGGAAAACAGACGCCTCGGTGATGATGGTGGAACCCTACAACATCGAGGACGGAGATTCCGACTACGAGGTCACGAACACTGCTCAGCAGGACGGAGGAGCGGCTTCGGTTCTTGGAAGCCGTCACCACATCCGGAAGTACCTCAGGTTCTTGCTGGAGCAGGGCTTTGACCTTCAAGGGATCGACGTCTTTCGGTGCAAGAAGGGCTTCCGGTACGGAAACTCCGAGCGCGAGATCACCCACCTGTGCGTCCTTCTCCCGGTTCACATTGGGGGGAGGAAGATCAAGGTGCTGTGCTATGTCAACCAAGGCACGGCCCCCATCCTCTTCGGCCGCCCGATCTTGGAGAAGCTAGGCTTGACGGTCGACCATGGCCAAAAGAAAATGCGATGGCCAGGTCAGCAGTGGGAGGACATTCCTTTGGGCAAACGAGGTGAGTACTTGCTGAACTTGGTCGAAGAGGGCAAGATGCATGAAATGCTGCACGAAGAGATCGATTGGAGCATCTACATCCCCGAGGATTTCGAGGACCACATTGACGTGGAGAATCCCATGCCCGTGGACATGATCCTGGGGGACATTGACAACTGCGATGTGGATGAGGTCCACGCTGTGGAGACGGAGGTTCCGGAGTCAACGCCTACTGCCAGACACGTCGAAATGGGGATCGACGCGTCTCCCGCCACGCCAGAGAGAATTACAGAGGAAGAGCCGGCAGAAGAGCCTGGCGACCTGGCGTGTGAGGGAGATGGGAAGGAGAGCAGTGGCGATTCTGGGACACCTGCTTCCCCGGCGAGTGCGAGAATGGATGATGACTCTGAGACCGAGATGGACAGAGTCTGCCGCCTGAAGGGGAAGCAGATGAGGTGGATGATGCATGGTGCCGAGACTGCCATCAAGCACACGAAGGTCATGCTGGCGGAGGCAGCTCGAGTACCAAATCGTGGAGAGTACAAGAGGGTCATCTGGGAGGTCTTCGTCGGGAAAGGTCGCACAGCCCACTACTTGAAGAAGAACCCCAACGTTGAGGTCGAGGTCTTCTCCCTGCAGACAGGATGGGATTTCCATCTAGCGAGTCATCGGAAGAAGTTCCTGAACAGGCTCCGTAACGAAAAGCCCGACGAGATCTTGATGGCTCCTATGTGCCGATTATGGAGCAGTTTGCAGAACCTGGCAACGGCGGCGCACCCGGAGAGAGAGGAAACTCTTCGACTTGCGAGAAAGGAGAACCATGACACCATCCTGGTGATGTGCGCCACTGCCTACGAGTACCAGCGACGGGGTCTACGGCATGCTCACATAGAGCATCCGGCAAGCAGTTTGGCTTGGAGAACAGAGGCTTTCTATGCGTTGAAGGGCTACATGATCCACGTCGACCAGTGCATGTACGGCTTGCTGCTCCCGGACGACGACGGAAATTGGCTGCCAGCGAAGAAACCGACCTACTTCCTGAGCACCAAGAGTAAGATGTTCATTGGTTTGAGCTGGACATGCTCGAAGGACCACGACCATCAGCCTATTGAAGGTTATGTCCCTGGTCATGGAATGAGGAGTGAAATGGCGGAGTCATACCCGCCGAAGCTGGCTAGGCGACTGGCACAACTCATGGCCCACGTCCCTACAGAAGAAGACGACGTCTACGCCCTAGGGAACGAGGAGGCTGAGAGAGAAGAAGAAGGACCACTTCAACCTGTTCTTGATGAGGAGGGCGAGCGCATCGACGACGACTCCAACATCCGCAAGAACAAGGAGCTCAAGGCCAAGGTCGGACCACGCGCCTACCAGTACGTTCAGAGGCTGCACAAGAACCTTGGACATCCTGCACCAGACGTTCTGCAGAAGATGCTGGAGGAGGTTCAGGCCACTGAGAATGTCCTGGAGGCGGCGAGGCAGTACCAGTGCCCCAAGTGCTATGCGCGCCAAGGTCCTAGCGGTGTTCCTCCTGCTGCACCGCATACAGCACGAGAGTTCAACTGCAGGCTGATGATCGACTCGGCCTGGATCGACACCGAGGACGGCCGCAGATGCATCCTGACCATCATGGACCAGGCATCACGGTACATCTCCGTCCGTTTGCTGCGGACTGAGCAGTCCACCGACTTTGTCAAAGGCCTGGAGCGATCATGGGTGAAACATTTCGGAGTCCCCAAGATCATCCGAGTGGACGAGGCAAAAGGCTGGGCTGCAAAACACGTGCGAGAATGGTGTGCCAACCATGGCATAGTTCTTGAGGTTGCCCCAGCTGAAAGTCACAACTGGCTGGGGGCAGTCGAGCGGAAGCATCAGGTTGTCCGCCGAGCTCTGGAGTTGTACATGGATGACTTGGGGGGCCGCACAGAGAAGCACCTCCTGGAGGCCGCCATCTATGTCCCGCATCAGATCAACAACATGTCCTTTGTTCGAGGATTCACTCCCACACAATGGGTGATGGGCAAGGCAGTCGCGTCAACGTTGAGCTTGACTGCGGAGACCTTCAACCCGGGGGTGGATGAGATCGATGAGCCGACAGCATTCGCAGCAGTTCAACGACGACGTCTACGAGCTCAAGAGGCCTTCATCAGGGCCGACAATGACGCGAGATTGAGGAGAGCGATGAACCGCAACTTCAAGGAGAACGGCAGCGACTGCGCAGTCGGTCAGAAGATCTTGGACGGGCATCCTCACCAAAGCCAAGTGGCGAGGACCTGCGAGGATCGTTGCCATCGAGACCAACGACGAGAACAAGCCCATCGTCACCTGGGTTGCTCATGGCACGAGCCTTCTTCGATGCAGTCCACGCCAAGTGAGGCCACTGGTGGAGGAAGATGGTTTTCCTCAAGCGGCAGATCCGGCAGCGGCATTGGCAGACTTGCAGGAGCTGAAAGCGAGGAGTACTACGCAGTTTCGGGACATAGCCAGCGTGAAAGGTGGTCCCGACATGCTTGACGAGCCTCTGATCGAGGACCAGATGAGCGATTACGAGCCGTCGATCATGGGTGAAGACGAGGTCCCACGGCTTCCTTCTGTCGGTTCTGGCCTGGACGCTGCACTACCTGGAGCGGTGAAGGAAGCGCTCAAGGAGAAGATCAGAGAATTGGAGTTGCTGAACCCCGAGGAGAACGTGAAGGAGAAGGCGAGGACTGGTGAAGGTGCTGGCCTGATCGAGACCTTCGGGGAGAAGAGAAGAAAGATGGATAGGTCCGAGGGGAAGATCATGCGAGAAGGGATGCAACCTGCACAAGAAGGAGGCTCGAGTGCTTCGGCATCACTTCCAGCGGTCGAGCACATCCCTGTGCCGGATGGTTCTGGGGACGAGCTCATGGTGGATGAGGACGGGCACAGCATCGATGACGTGCGCTTCGTGGAGCACGAGTCCGTTCTCCCCAAGGGCTGGAAGGTGATAGATGATGGACTCGAGCTAGACGAGATTTACGTCAACAGAGAGATGGCCAAGAGGAAGAACGAGGTGCGTGAAAAGACTCTCACCGTGGATGAGCGCGAGCAGTTCATCGAGGGCAAGAAGAAGGAGCTGGAGTCCTTCTTCGGCAACAACGTGTGGCAGTTTGCCTCCAAGGAGGACATCGCCACCGGAAGGATCGTCACGGCAAGGTGGGTGCTCACCTGGAAGAAGATCGAGGGCACCACCCAATGGAAAGCCAAGGTGAGGCTTGTGCTTCGTGGATTCGAAGATCCTGACGTGGGGAAGCTGGACAAGGCATCACCTACGGCAGGACGAAGTGGGAAGATGATCATGCTGATGATCACGGCTGACCAGCGATGGACGTTGCACTGCGGAGACGTGCGTTCTGCTTTCCTCAGCGGTGTAGAGTTCGAGCGGGTCATCGTGGTCAGACTACCCAAGGATGCTGGACCACTTCTTGGATTCCACGACGGCAGAGTTCCCCACATGAGGATGCTGAAGAGCGCGTACGGACTAGCGGACGCGCCACTTTTGTGGTACAAGGAGGCGGATCGTCGGTTGCGAGCTGCATCTATGAAGAGCCACCCGTTGGACAAGTGCACTTACATGATCTACAACCCGCAGGGTGTGCTGGTGGGGATGGCTGTACTGCACGTTGACGACATGCTCATCAGCGGCAACCTGAATGACCCACATTTTGTCAAGGTCCTCAAGAAGGTGAAGGACAGCTTTGACTTCGGCAAATGGGATGTCTTGAAGAACGACACTCCAATTACCTACTGCGGGGGCAGGATCCAGAAGGTGGACAAGGAGATCACCCTGGACTACGAAGAGTACATCAAGAAGGTCGCACCGGTCACGGTGCCCAAGGGCATGGTTCTGGTTGGACCCTTGAACCCTGCGATGCTCACCAAGGTTCGTGGGCTAATTGGAGCTCTTCAATGGCCGGCTGGACAAGGATGCCCACACCTATGCGCGAGCATTTCCATTCAGGCCGGCGGCATCAAGACGGGAGATGGTCACTACCTGGCAGAGCTGAACAAGAGTCTTCGCTTCGCCAAGAACAACGCGCAGGTGAAGCTGAGGATGAGGGAGATTGGAGGCAGCTTCGTGAACATTGCCTTCATCTGCTTCAGCGATGCTGCACTGGCGGTTCGCCAGGATCTGGGAAGCCAAGGGGGTTTCCTCATTGTGGCGGCTGATCCCGCGGTGCTGGATGGGAAGGCAGTCCCCTACAGCGTGGTGAGTTGGAGGAGCTTCAAGTTACCACGAGTTGCGAGGTCAAGTTTGTCGGCGGAGGCACAGGCATGCGCAATGGCGCTGGACGAGCTGCTCTACATCAAGATGATGTATGGCCTGCTACTGAATCCCCATCAGAGCGCGAAGGATGTGGCTGCGGCAGCTGGCGGCATCAAGTGCGCAATCGTGACGGACGCGAAGGCGCTGTACGACGCGGTGAAGAGAGAGAACATCCAGCAGTCATTGGACAAGAGAGCAGCGCTGGAGATCATGTGCATCAAGGAGATGATTTCAGAGCTGAAGGCGCAGTGGAGATGGGTGTCTTCAGAAAGGCAGATTGCGGACGGGCTGACCAAGGTTGCAGCGCGTCAGCAAATGGCTGATATGCTGGAAGGAGGACACATCAAGCTGGTCCACGACCCCAACTTCCAGGCAGCGAAGAAGAAGTCCAAGGAGCAGCTGGAGGCGTCGAGGGCTGAGTCCAAAAGCCCGGAACGTCCCAAAGGCAAGGGACGCGGAGGACGCAAAGGAGGTGGAATTGCTGCATCAGTGGCAGCAAACAACATCATGGCGACCATGGCGGCTGGCGCAGTGGCTGGTGTTAAGTCCATGGAGGTGAACGTCACCTATTCCGACGTGGATGACATCGTTACAAAGGTCATCTACGGCGATGGCTACATGCTTGAGATTTTTCTGGGCATCTTTCTTCTGATGCTCATCACCCTGGCCGTGCTCTTCGGCAAATGCTGGGGCGGGGCAGGGAGTCAAATCCTGCAGAAAGAGGTGAGACGCCTCGAGGGTGAGTTGGCGGAGGTGAAAGCAGAGCTGGTTCATGAGCAAGACATTCGCAAGCTTGCTCGTGATGATGCCAACCACTGGGAGCGTCAGGTGGAAGAAGCTGAGCGGGTGTTGCGTGATCACTGCAACAGGCGGTACTTTGTGACACCGCATGGCAAGCGGGTTCACATGTTTTTCACGTGTCCGCATATTCATGGACACGAAATTCGAGAGTTTACACCATGTGCAACTTGCACGACCGCCCTTTCCCGCGTGTGAAGTGAACGCCGTCCACTTGGGCCGTCTGGGCTCAGGGGAGGGCCAGAGCCAACTTGGCATAACGCCATCGATGGAAAAGCGCTTGTGCGCGTGGTGACCGGCAGACTTCGCGTGCTGGCTGGTTGGAGGGAGGTCTACTTTGACTTTCTTGTTGCACGGGGATTGCTGACCAGGCAAGAATTCCAAGAATTCTAAGAATTCCAATTGGAATTATTCCAATTCCTAGAATGAAGCCTAGGAATTCTAATAAGTTCAGTTGGATTATTCCAAGTTCTAGAATTAAATCTAAGAATTAGAACAATTCAAATTGGAATTATTAGAATTTGTTGAATTAATTCTAGTAATTCTAATAATTCCAATTAGAATTATTCCAAGTCCTAGAATTAATTCTAGGAATTCTAGTAATTCCAGTTGGAATTATTCTAAGTCCTAGAATTAATTCTAAGAATTGGAATAATTCCAATTAGAATTATTAGAATTCTTAGAATTAATTCTAGGAATTGGAATAGTTCAAATTGGAATTATTAGAATTATTAGAATTGATTCTAGGATTCTAAGAATTCCAAAAATTCCAGAAACAGAATTGCCCGGGGAATGCTCACCAGGCAAGAATTCCAAGAATTCTAAAAATTCAAATTGGAATTATTCCAATTCCTAGAATTAATTCTAGGAATTCTAATAATTCCAATTGGAATTATTCAAATTCCTAGAATTAATTCTAAGAATTGGAATAATTCCAATTGGAATTATTAGAATTCTTAGAATTAATTCTAACAATTGGAATAATTCCAATTGGAATTATTAGAATTATTAGAATTAATTCTAGGATTCTAAGAATTCCAAAAATTCCAGAAACACAATTGCCTGGAAAATGCTGACCAGGCAAGAATTCCAAGAATTCTAAGAATTCCACTTGGAATTATTCCAATTCCTAGAATTAGTTCTAGGAATTCTAATAATTCAATTGGAATTATTCCAAGTCCTAGAATTAATTCTAAGAAATTGAATAATTCCAATTGGAATTATTAGAATTCTTAGAATTAATTCTAACAATTGGAATAATTCCAATTGGAATTATTAGAATTATTGGAATTAATTCTAGGATTCTACTAATTCCAAAAATTCCAGAAACAGAATTGCCCGGGGATTGCTGACCAGGCAAGAGTTCCAAGAAGTCTAATAATTCTAAATGGAATTATTCCAATTCCTAGAATTGATTCCAGGAATTCTGATAAGTCCAGTTGGATTATTCCAAGTCCTAGCATTAATTCTACCAATTGGAATAATTCCAATTGGAATTCTTAGAATTCTTAGAATCAATTCTAGGAATTAGAATAATTCCAATTGGAACTATTAGAATTATTAGAATTAATTCTAGGATTCTAAGAATTCCAAAGATTCCAGAAACGGAATTGCCGCGGAATGCTGACCAGGCAAGAATTCCAAGAATTCCAAGAAATTCAATTTGAATTATTCCAATTCCTAAAAGTGAATTCTATTAATTTCAATTGGAATTCAAAGAAATATTAGAATTAATTCTAGGATTCTAAGAATTCAAAAATTCCAGAAACGGAATTGCCCGCGGAATGCTGACCAGGCAAGAGTTCCAAGAAGTCTAATAATTCCAATTGGAATAATTCCAATTCCTAGAATTAATTCTAACAATTGATTAATTCCATTTGGAATTAATGGAATTCCTAAAAATGATTCTCACAATTAGAATAATCCCAATTGAAACTATTAGACTTATTAGAATTAGTTGTAGGAATTGGAATAATTCCACTTGGAATTCTTAAAATTCTTACAATTATTTCTAGGATTCTATGAATTCCAAAGATTTCAGAAGGAGAATTGCCGCGGAACGCTGACCAGGCAAGAATTCCAAGAATTCCAAGAAATTCAATTTGAATTATTCCAATTCCTGGAAGTAATTCTAGGTTCCAATCGGAATTAATCTAACTCTTAGAATTAATTCTAACAATTGCAACTATGCCAGAATTCCTAGAATTAATTCTAGAAATTGGAATAATTCTAATTGGAATCATGAGAATTCCCAGAATTAACTCTAGGTTCTTAGAGTTCTAGGAATTCTACTTGGAATTGAAAGAATTCTGAGAAGCAATGCAAATTGGAATTCTTCTAAATTCCAATTGGAACTCTTAGAAATAGAAGAATAATTCTAGGAGTTCTCGCAACTCCAATCAATCACTCCATCTTTCTCTCTTGCTCTCGCACACACACACAGACACACACACTTAAATTCCCGAGGGAGATCTCTGGCTATTCAAGTTGGGCGCTCAAGTCCGCGGCTCGAGCGCGTCGAGTCACACAGCTAATAGCTTGCCCCTAGAACCGAAAACGTGATCGAATCCACCATGAAGCACACATAGCGGCAGAAAAAGAAGGGGATTACAAGGGCTTTCAGAATCAGAAAGTGTAGGTACGCCGCAATGGCCAACTTCAGAATTTTGCCTGACTGTTTCACAGTCAGTCACACGTATGCGCGCCCATCCACACTGGAAGAGGTAGGAGCTAACAGCTGGCCCCTTGCACAACCTGTCGTTTTGGGAGCCGTTTGGGGTGACAACAAAGCGGGTTTGACCACTGCAGGGCGAGTGGTGCTGTTCGAGCGCTACATGCTCTAAATCCACTGGCAAAGGAAGCCAACAAATTGCTCTCCAAAACTCGCCAACGAGACTTCCCACAAACTGCTTCGTTTCGAAAATCAACGTGGCCCCCTCATCTGCTAAACCTCTTTGCCAAAGAAGTAACCCCATCAACATGCAACCAACGTTACCCTTATCTTTACCCGTACACATGCCTCTCACTTGCTGACCTTCTTTCAAATAACAAACCTATCAAAATGCAACACATCTCCTAAAACTGTTTCACAGGTGCATGAAACATATATATATATATATACGTATATATTTATACATATATATAAATATATAAAAATGTGTGTGTGTGTGCGTCTAATCAGATATTAACACACGTACACATGTGCGCCAGGGTGAGTGCGGTGGTTGTCATTTACCTCAGCAATGGCGCCTTGGTTGCGGATGCACGTGATCGCGCTTGGGCGCGGCGGTCGCGGATGCGCGTGGGCATGTTGCTTATCACGTGTGCCAGCATCTGTGCGCGCGCACGCCCTCAAGTAGCGGCGAGGCCGGTCGCGCGTGAGCGTTAAAAACCTTATGTAGTCGGAGCCTCCCAATAATGAGTCACTCTCACACCGCAACGAAGTTGTTTTCGAAAGTGCTCTTCGTGTCCGTCAAGAGGACTACTGTTACAAGCAAGGCTTAATCTTACAGCGATCCAGGAGCTCAAAATATGGCTCTGCCCTGTACAGTCGGCGCCCCTGGAAAAGCCTCAGGCTTGAGACAAGCGGGCGCGCAATCTCTCCTCCAAAACCAAAGCAGCTTCACTTCTGACGCAAATAAAAGATCTTTTCAACACACGCCTATTTGGGGATTCCCAGAGGCATCCTGTTTAGTCTCCTTTCTATGAAGCAATCATTCCCAGGGGCCTTTTCTCAATTTCTCTGAATCACCGTCTGGAGGTACGAGATTACGCGTCTACCTGCTGGCCATCGCAGTGCGTGAACTTGCACTTTCGGTTCTTGCAGGGCCAGTGCCAGCACCACCCTGCGCGTGAGAGAACTTCAAATGTTTTGTGCCCCCCGCCTACCTGGAAAACAACTCCCTTAAAAGTCAGTCCTATAGTAAGCGAAACGTTTCGTGTTGCTGCCAGAAGCCCATCCTCCCAGAGGAAAAAAATCAGAAACAGGTCCTGGGCCCCGTAAAGGCTGTTGGCGAGGGAGGCCGCACAAGCTAAACACTCTGTGTTGCTAACTCAGACCATCGAGCATGCCTGCCCCCCCCCCCTCAAAAACAAATAACGGCCAGACACAACTTTAGGGCCCAACAAAGCGAGGGGAGAAAGCAAGGCTAGCGGCGGGACAAAAATCCGTTTGAAGGGGCCACACGCTCCTTTTGAATGTTAGCTGCGCCTCAGAGCCCTAGGGCGCTCAAACAACTTGTCAAGTCTCCAAAAAAAACTCATCTCCTAAAACATGTCACGGGCTTGCCTGCTCCCCACACCTTCACTGTTACCTCGGCACTGACCTTGCTGAGTCTTTCGAACCTACCCCGTTACCATGGCTGATGTCGCTTTAATCCTTTCTCCTACCCCTCCCCCAAGTAAAACAAACTCGGGGAGTAAGTAGTTATTGGTTCCAATTGGAAAAGAGGGGCTTTGGTTGTTGAAAGTGTTCTGAATGCAGCTTTAGAGTAAGGACTCATGAAGGGAACCTGTTGGAGACCCTAGTATTTAAAAAATTACACCAGCCTCGACCCCAAACAGCAAAAACACATGACAGGTCTGTATAACCAAAAAAAGGGTCTCCTTCATGTGAGGTGCGGAGGATACATCGGGTCCATCCATCTCCTTGACGCCGGGTAAAAGCATCGATGTTATTCATCGACTTCATGGGGAATCTGGCATCCGACCGCAGAGACTGGGAGACAAGCCCGAGACACGACCCGTGAGATGCGAGACACAGGGAGACAAGCGGGAGACACAACCCCGAAGCCAGCGTCACAGCATTTGGCATCCAGACACAGGGAGACAAGCGGGAGACACAACCCCGGAGCCAGCGTCACAGCATCTGGCATCCGACCGCAGAAACTGGGAGACAAGCGGGAGACACGACCCCGGCGTCACAGCATCTGGCATCTGACCGCAGAGACTGGGAGACACAGGGAGACAAGCGGGAGACACGACCCCGGAGCCGGCGTCACACATCTGACCGCAGAGACTGGCAGACACAGGGAGACAAGCGGGAGACACGACCCCGGAGCCGGGGTCACAGCATCTGGCATCTGACCGCAGACTGGGAGACAGGGAGACAAGCGCAAGACACGACCGTCACAGCATCTGGCATCTGACCGGAGAGACTGGGAGACAGGAAGACAAGCGGAAAACAGGATCCCGGAACCGGCGTCACACTTTCCCATTCTCTATACCTCAAGTTAGAACCCCAATGCTTCGCTGCTTGGGGAAAAAAGGGCAAGCAAGGCAGCCCGTCAACGAGACAGAGAGAGAGAGAGAGAAAGAGAAACAGAAACGCTCAGAATATAACATTTGAGTCACTTCTAAAGGAGAAGCCATTGCTGGCCGCGCCTACTCATACGAACGCCTTGGGGAAGCTGGCTCCCAACCCAACATACATGACCTGCTCATTAGGGTGGCTCCTAATAAGCACATCTGGAGAGCCTGGGTGAGTTCACCTAAATGCCAAGAACAGTTTAGTATTGTTTTAGTCTTAGCAGTTATGTTTTTTCAATTTCTTGGGTCCGTTAATAATTGGGGAGTCGGGATTAATTATCCACTTGCATTGTTTTGGTGGTTTGCCCTATTGCGTCCGTAGTGTCCCCTCAAACTGTAGGAAAGGAGCTTGTAAATCAGTCAGCCAAACTGAGAATCTCAGATCAGGTAGTGAGACTGCTATGCCTGACATGAACAACCTGCCTCCCCAGGACTCCCAAGACGAACCGCTGTCATCGCTGCCTCAGCTGCTGCAAAATCGGGCACGTGTCATGCCCAAAATGCGCGCGCAACATCCAGCAAGACCCACGATAAACTTGCCAGCGCTGGCTTAGGCCGGCGATAAGAACAAAAAAATAGTCCGAATTTCCAATGTCATCAGAGAAAGGCAGGGGGTCGCACCGAATTTCACTGGTCATCAAGAAAAGCAAGGGATTCCAAAGTGTTTGCGCCAACGTGCTGCTGGCCCAGTACCTAAAGCAACTCTCAGCTATCCTCATGAGTGGTGAAGCTGACCCACGGTTCGTTCGGTTCAGACAAGTCTCGGACACGCTTTGTGGGTCTGGACTGCTGGTCAAGCGGAGCACCTCCGCAGCGCGATTCTCATGGTAGCAACAAAACTAATGCGCCAGCAAGTCGGCTGCTTGCGCTACCTAATGGACATCTTCGGGGTTGTCCCTTATCAACCAGATCTGAAAAGGGGCTTGGAAAGCGTCGCCGCCTTCATCCTTGCTGGACAGCTCGTACCGCGTCTTTGGGATCCACGCCAGGTTCTCTGCGTATTGAAGCTCGCCTGGTGAAGCAAACCGCTCGGTCCAAAATGATTTGGGTATGAGTTACCTCTGGCCTAGAGACCCAAAGGAATCCACGAAACCGACTTACCAGTAGAGCCAGCGAAGCCGGCGGTCGCAAGTTTTAGAAATATAAGAACTATAGTTGTTTCTTCTTTATCTTGCCTCTCGTCTCACTTGTCCTTATCTCTTTCTATTCTTTCTCCTTCTCTTCATCATTATCTTTCTCTGTCTGTCGCTTCTATTTATCCTTCTCCTCTCTGTCGGTTTCTCTTTCTCTCTTTATCTGTTTTGCCTGTTCTCTTTCTTGCCCTTTTCGTTTGTCTCGTTATATTCTGTGTCTACTTGCTTATTTACCGACCAGCCTGTCTATCTGTCCAGCCATCTGTCTATCTTGTTTGGTCTTATCGCGTCTCATCTTCTTATCTATCCTGTCCATCTTAGATACCAATCCCATCTACCCTTTTTACCTGATCCAACCAGCTGCCTATCTACCTGTCACCCATCTATCTACCTGTCCATCCGTCAATTTACCTATCTACCAACCTATCTGTGTCTATCTGTCCACCTTCCTTCCAATCTATCTATCTACCTTTCTGTCCGCCGAACAATCCACTTATCCATCTTATCCATCCATCTACCTGTCTATGTATGTATGTATCTTTTCTTTTAGCTTGTCTACCTCGGATTCTTCTCTTGTCATCTATCTCGGAGAGCTAGCTTTCATTTTGTTGCCGTGCTTTGACAAATCACGCACTGAGTCGAGCATCCTGACCCTGCAATGTGCAGCGAACAGCCAAAGTGATGCGCCACCATGATCCCGCAGAATCTCCCAAGCGCTAATGAAACCCAATTGGGGCTATGAGGGTGGTCATTGCTTGCGGGGCACATTTTGAAAAAGACCGTGGACACATTTCCAAGGAGTCTAGTATCCAAGCAAAATGCAAACACGCAAATATGATGCTGCTTGGCTGCTCACTGCAGCCTGCACCGCGCCATCACAGCGCTGCGAGATCACCTTCAGCGTCACCTTGCCACCGGTGCTGCTGGTGTAGGTCACCTCCCGCCCCAAAATGCTTTCAGCCATTGCAGGTCAGGGCCTACAGCTGCGAGGCCGCGATGGCTGCGGATGTTTTTCGCCCACCTCCCATTCTCATCTCGCACTAAGGGCAGTGGTGAGCCTTCGGGAGAGAAACCACAACTTGGCACTCACTGGCCCCGACAAAACCAACCGCCGTACCCCACACCTTCAGCGGCGCCTTGTTTCCTCTAGGTGGGCTCTTCCCCTTTGAATCGACACCTCTCGTGCCAGTGAAGAAGGCGAGTTCCATTGGAAAACGCAAACGCTTAGAAGGAAACCCTTTGGGTTGACATACTAAATGACAGGCAAGAAATCCAAAGCGCTATCCTAGAAACCCGCCTCAGGCGGAGTTTAGACACGCAATGCTGTTGCAGGAGGGAAGGGGCTGTTCAGGTGGCATTTCGCTATAGCTACCTACATACGCATGTGTCTGTTTATCTATGCCCTTTACACTCAACTATGCTTCCCTTGACACTAAACTAGGCTACGCCCTTTACACTAGGCTATGCCCCTGCTGGCCTATGTCCGCCAACATTGCTTGGACACCTAAGAGAGGATAGAGGATAACCCCCGACGTGTGGTGGGGTACAGGGGGAGGGGGCGGGGAGTCCCCCACGTGCCGCGCGGTAATTTGATGACGTTCCACTAAACGTAGTCAACATGGGTCCCAGGCTTGAATGCCCCTGCCGGCTCTTTCTCCTTTTGCAAAAAATCTGGACGGGAAATGAAAGGGAAAGGAAGGGGAACTGAGAGGGACATGAAAGGAACAGAAATGAAAACAAGGGGAGTGCAGGGACAAGGCAACCAATCGGCACGACGGGAGATGTAGGGTACTGACTCGCATCGAAAGGGACATGAAGGAGGAAAGGACATGCAGGGGAAATCAAAGGGAAAGCCAGTAGTGAGATGACAGTTCAGGGTCATGAAGGGGCAATGCCTGGACATCGAGGAGAGAGAGCTAGAGAAAGAGAAAGAGAAAGAGAAAGAGAAAGAGAAAGAGAAAGAGAAAGAGAAAGAGAAAGAGAAAGAGAAAGAGAAAGAGAAAGAGAAAGAGAAAGAGAAAGAGAAAGAGAAAGAGAAAGAGAAAGAGAAAGAGAGAGACAGGGAGAGAGCGGGAGAGACAGAGATAGGGAGAGAGAGAGAGAGAAAGAGAAAGAGAAACAGAGAGACAGAGACAGAGAGAGAGAGAGAGAGAGACAGAGAGAGACAGAGAGAGACAGAGAGAGAGAGAGAGAGAGAGAGAGAGAGAGAGAGAGAGAGAGAGAGAGAGAGAAAGAGAGAGAGAGATGAAGAGATACAGAGGGACAGAGACAGGAGAAGGGAGGGAGAGAGGACGACAGAACACGCGGGGGAGGAGAGAGGAAGAAGGAGACGAGGGAGAGGACAATGTTGGCGGATTGAGCCGGAGGCTCTAAACAAATTTTACACTATTCGCTTCCCTTGACACCAAACGAAACCTGCCAGGCAAAACCTACTGGGCTATGCCCGTGACCCCCTACGCTATGCCTGCCAGGCTATGCCCTCTACTTCGGGCTATGCCCGGGCTATGCCCTTTAAACTCCCTTGATGCCCAACCAAGCTATGACCTTCAAACTAGGCTATGCTTCCCTTGACACGACACCTGCTAGGCTACACCTGCCTGGCCTCAATTGGAATTATTAGAACTCCTAGGGCTACTTCCAAGTAACACAATTCCTGTCCTTTTAAACATGGGCAATTCAATCTTGAGCCAAATGCACATTGGCATTCGACAACGCAACCTCATGCAACATGGCTACACATCACCATTTTGGCGTACCTCTTTGGGGGTCTAGGGGTCGTGATTGTTCAACCAAGAATTCTGCTAATTCCAGTAGGAATTAATTGAATTCTTAGAATTGATTCTAGGATTCTAAGAATCCTAACAATTGCAGAAAACATGATTGCCAGGGAATGCTGGCCAGGCAAGAATTCCGTCAATTCTAAGTTGGAATTGTTAGAATCGTAGAATGCCCAATCTAGGCTATGCCCTTTTCTTTGGGCTATGCCCGGGCTATGCCCTTTACACTCAACTGTGCTTTCCTTGGCACCAAACTACACCTGCCAGGCTATGCCTGCCGGACTATGCCCCTTACACCAGGCTATGCCCGGGCTATGCCCTTTACACAAACTATGCTTCGCTTCACACCAATCTAGGTTATGCGCTTTACACCAGGCTATGCCCGGGCTATGCCCTTTACACTAAACTATGCTTCGCTTCACACCAATCTAGGCTATGCCCTTTACTTTGGGCTATGCCCGGGCTATGCCCTTTACACTCAACTGTGCTTTCCTTGACACCCAACTAAGCGCTATGCCCGGGCTATGCCCTTTACACTCAACTGTGCTTTCCTTGGCACCAAACTACACCTGCCAGGCTATGCCTGCCGGACTATGCGCTTTACACCAGGCTATGCCCGGGCTATGCCCTTTACACAAACTATGCTTCGCTTCACACTAATCTAGGCTATGCCCTTTACTTTGGGCTATGCCCGGGCTATGCCCTTTACACTCAATTGTGCTTTCCTTGACACCCAACTAAGCTATGACCCTTACACTAGGCTACGCTTCCCTTGACACCAAACTACACCTGCCGGGCTGTGCCCTTTACATCAGGCTATGCCCGGGCTATGCCCTTTACACTAAACGGCGCTTCCCTTGACACCAAGCCAGCAGGGACAAATATTACCTAGAGGTCTCTCACACATATGTATATACATATATATATATATGTACTATGCAACTTAGCGCGGCGGGAACGCAGCGATTTGTGCGATTGCGATTTGCGATTTCTGCGAGCCCAAGGTGAATCGCAGCGATTTGGGGAATAGTAGTTAGTTTGAGGGGATATGTGCTAAGCTTGGTTGGATATGGTTGGGTGTCGAAGCAGAAAACAATTTTCATCAGGGGAAGGCAAAATGGGTTTGGGAGTGATGTTTGCTTTTGTGATTGTGGTTTGGCTGGGTAGACAGAGAGGCGGCAGGTGCGGCAAGGCTCTAGAAACGAATTTCGTCTTGGGAAAATGGGTTTGGGAGTGTTCCCTTTAGACGCAAAAGCTTGTGGCTTCAGATATCACTTTTGGCCCTTTCCCGTGCAGAGAAAGCAAGGCAATGTCAAAACCAATGCTTTCTGCGTTTCGCAATCAGAGCCCCTAAGCAGCGATTCAAAGCTAGCGATTTCAAATCGCTGCGTTTGCGATTCCCTGCTTTTAACCCACAGCGAGTTGAAAACGCAGTGATTTGCGATTGCGAGTTTGCCTCGCTAAGCTATGCAATATAATGAGCACCATCCAGGTGCACATATCAACAAGCCATCCGCAGGAGCTGCAGCCTCTCTACGCCACCCTGCCGCACGAGGTGCCTCTGGCGGACATCGAGGCGCGGTTACGCCTTTGGGCGGTTCCATTTGCTGAAAATACTTTGTTTGTTTGTTATTTTTCCCCTTGTTGGTTTCTCCCCAGGGGTCTTGACTTGATTGATTTATGCCACTTGCTTACTTGCCTTTGTTTTTGCTTAACGTTCTTTGACATGTGTTTTTGTTTTTGCTTTTTGTTGATTTGCTAGATGTGTTGTTTGTTGTGTTTTGCTTGTTTGACGTGTTTAACTTATTGTGCAGGAAGTGACAGGGAACTACAGTTGTGAGGCACCGTTTTGTCAGCTGTATCTCTGGTGGGCGTTCTATTTTCAACCTACCCAGGGCACATATGTACATATGGGAAAAGTCATGTAGAGAGAGATATGTATTCGCAACATACATACAATGCATCCCTGATCAACACCTGTTTGTCTAGCAGGGTTTGTGTCTAAAAAGGAGGCTTACTATTGGTGTCCCTTTCAACCAACCCCACAATTGGTACCGAGCCAAGAACAAACGTCGAGCCACCATATATTGCAGGAAGCTTCCGCCAAGCGTTTGGTCCATTGGGCGCTTTTTTTCTTGCCAGGGCGGCCTGGGCTTGTCATCGGCACGTTACCTGCTGCATCAGTACTTCCTGCGGACGCACTCCTGGACACTTGGCCTTTCAGCCTGCCGGGTCCCGGAGGTAGGGGGTTCTAGGCTAGAGGATGTTAAGGCCGTGTTTGGGCTAGAGGGGAGTTCTGGTGACGTGTTTGGGCTAGAGGGGAGTTCTGGTGAGTGTCCCGACATTTGGTCGTTTCAAGTTCCACTTTGCATCGAACCTGGCAGTGTCAAAAAGAAACATGTGTTGGGATTCTCTGATTGTGCTGCAACTGTTGGCAGCTCTCACAGTCCAGCTTGTGTTTGTTGCGGTCTATTCTGCTTAGCTGGTTGTCAAAAAGCCAACCTGTGATCCGTACAGATTCGGATCCGCACACATGCGGATCACAACCCTGGACGTGCTGCATGTGAGCAGCCCGGGAGAGAATCTGTTTGAAGCTTCTTTCGGTCTCCGTGTCGGCCAGGATGAGGGGACCTGCGTGGGGTTCACTCGATTCGGAAGCTGAAAGGAATAGGCAACGCATCGCCAAATGAGCCACCTGCTCAAAACCGATTCGGGTAGATGAAGGTTAGTAAGGGGCAGTCCCAGCCAGAAATAGTTGCGGAATTCCGCCTTCTTAATTCTTTACATGGTGGGTAGACCTTTTTAAATTAATACCGGGTTTTGATTGTGACTCAAATGCGAGATCATTGGTTGCTTGAGCCTTGACAAAGGTGAGTCTCTGTGTTAAGTCAATGGAGTTCAGACCCAGCGAGCTGCGCCGAACTGGGAAGTCCCAGTTGGAGGTGCGGAACTTACGGCTGATTGCTCTTCGGGTTCATGTGCGGTTCGCGGTCGAGCAATTGGGGGGCAAAGCCAGCCCACTTCAATCCCGTTGCAGCCTGATGTGCGCGATCCCAGACATGGCCATGCTTGGCCCCAGTCGCCCTGCAAAAATCCGCCCCATTCTGTGGAACAAGCTGGGTGCCTGGCCACTTTGTGTCATTCCCCAGAGTGTTGAGGTGAGGGTGCCGCACCAAAGCTCACAAACTCAATGGCTTCGGTCAGGCTGGAGATGCTGAGCTCCCTCAATCACTGCACATTGGGCCAAACACTTGGGCAGGTGCAAAAAAGTCTGGAAATTTCTCCAAAAGTGGTTTCGGAACCACCCCAACCAGGGCCTTCGACGCCAACGTCCTAAGACGGTTCTTCTCAAAACCGCGGCCTTCGAGGTACGTGCGCGGATTGAACCCCGCTGGGGATGGCCGCCAGCCTCCTGAGCACAAGGAGCCGCTTCGGTTCCCGCTGCACCCGTGGGATTCCCAAGGTTTGCCTGGCCCCCCGTGGCTTCCTCAGAGAGCCGGAAGTACCAAGATGCTTTGACCCCTCTCAGCACCCTTCCATTTCTCCGAATTTTCCATGTTCTCTTACGTTCACATTTGAACAGCCAGACGTGTTTTTTGGCTTTCCAACTCTTCCCATGCCCCTTAAAAAGAAGGCTTTTGGCATTTCCATAGCCCCCCAAACGCCTTGGTCTTGGCGGCAAGGGTTCAACGTGGGGTGCTGGATGGCGCGAATCCGCCAGGAGGCGCTGCGGAGCCGCGTGGCCGGGCACCTGCTGGAGGTCTTGGAGCGGAAGGCGAGCGGCACGTCGCGCGAGTGAGGGTTTAGTCTCGCCTTGTTTGCCTTGTTTGCTTATTTGCTTGGTGGTTTGATGGCTTGTTGCTTTGTGTGTTTGTTGCTTTGTTTGCGTGCTTGCTTGCTTGCGTGCTTGGTTGGTTGGTTGGTTCGCTTGTGTGCGTTGTTTCTTTGCTTTCGTTTGTCAAATCGTGCTATTATTGTTTAGGTTCCTATCTGTTTGGTTGGTTGGTGTTTGGCTTTGGCTTATGTCAGTCAATCAGTCAGCGGCCAGCAAGCCTGCCTGTGTGTTTGTCTCTGTTTGTCCTTGTTTGTTTGTGTCTGTCTGTTTTTGTTTTGTGTTTGGAATCTGTGTCTTTGTTTCGCTGTTGATTTTGTTGTGCGGTTTTGCTGGGTTGCTTGTTTGGTTGCCTGTTTGTTGGGTGGTTTGTGGGTGTGTGTGTTCGTTGTTGCTTGCTTGCTTGCTTGCTTGCTTGCTTGCTTGCTTGCTTGCTTGCTTGCTTGCTTGCTTGCTTGCTTGCTCTTGACAGGACACGGCTAAATCTGGCAATCAATTTTGAAAAGCATTGCCAACACAATTCAACCCTGAAAACTGACATGGAGCCGGCCAAACAACGATACTTCTGAGTGTCGAAGACTTGTTTGGGCTTCCATCTACATTTTGGGAGCAAGCGTCAGTCATCGACATCAGGGAAGCATCCCCCGCCATTGTCAATACAAGCTTCAGCACCTCCAAAAAGAAATCCCTTGCTGACCTGGTGACTTTATGGCAACCCCAAAGCAAGTACTGCATCGGATACACGCCAACTGTTGAGTCATCGATGTTTCTTTTCGCGCTTGGGTTCATACATAAGTTTGCCCCTTTCGCACCAAGCCAAAAGGGAGATCGCCCAAAAACCGACCCACAGACACCCAGACACCTAGTGCCCTTTTTCCCTTTGTTTCAAGGCGGCTTGCTGTTGAATTTCCGGGTGCCTGCCCTTTCGCCATGGAAATTCCACGTGGAATCTCAGGTGGGTGGCCAGGGACTGAACCTCCAGACGCTGGCGCCTGGGTCTGGCGATTGCTGGTAGGGGGCAGGGGGGTGGTCCCCGAAAATGTCGTGTTTGTCCACACGTTGCCCTGGAACCCAAATGGCGAAACAAAGAAATGATGGCTCGGGCTTGGCAGATGCTGGGAATGTATATTGCAGAACAACTCACGGCCTGCAAAGAACCTTGGTTAGGCGCTAAAGTGGCCCCTATTGGGGAACCCCCTTTTGAGGGGCCCTTGACAAGAAGGCAAACAAAAACACGAGGCAGAGTGTGTCACTCTGCGTGTGTGTATTTTTTCAGGGGAGCGATTTTTGGTCTGTTTTTCAATTGTTGGGGTGGTGTCCAAGCTTTAAAAAGACACACCCAAATCTGCAGCTTTCGGATGACAGAGGCCCAAAGCTGTCACATTTGTCCGTAGCTGAATGCGACTCTGTTAGAAGCTGAGGTTTTGAATGGATTGCCCACGCCAACTTTGTGATTTGTCGGTCCTGCAAGCGGTTCTGTTGAGCGTGATAGGGGCCTTACAAAGCCGAGTGGGCTGGGCTTACCCGTCATAGAATATTGATTCCAGCCGTTCTAGATTGGACACTGTACAATGCACCATCCGCGACCTTCTGTTTTTCGTGCTTGCCCAGTTCTTTTCTCAGTTGCTCCGCCAAAAACTGAATAGTCAAGAAAGGTCAAGCCTTTTGGCACCTCAGGCCACTCTAGCTGTTTCCTTAAACCAAAAAAGATGACCAAAACACAGGGGGCATATCACTTGACAGGGATCAATGTTCTCCACTCCAAATGAACAACCAACTTGCACGGGACACAGGTGTCATCCCCACTTGCAATTCTTTTGGCTTGCTCTGGATGAACGAGATTAACGAGCCAAACAGGATTTGGGAAACAGTGGCTTGGGGTGCTCGTTGGAAGAAGTGGCCTTGGTCATTCCAGGAACCGGTGGGGAGAATCCAGCGAACCTTGCTGAGGCTGTCTTCGTCGCTACGCTTGAGCATCTTCTGCACGGGGACGAGCGTGGCCTGGCCCCGTCCTGCCGAACTGGGAACGAGGGAACATTTTTTTCGGCCAAGGATTCAGGTGCTTCCACCTGTGTTGCTATATGAGTTCGAGCCAGTTCCCATGTACTGCATGAAAGCAATTGGATTATACAAATTGGTTGTAGTGCTTGTCTTTGTGGGCTAAACTCACCCACCCAGCGTTGCATGGCATCAAATCGATATGGCAGCAGCATGCCAAAAGGTGCGTCTGGCCTTTAGATCTTGGAGCACTTTGCAGGTCCCATCTCGGAAGCAGCTTGTTTATTTGGGTATGTGTTGGTTTGAGGGTACCATTTTTCAGGTTGGCTTAAACCAGAGAAAAGCTCAGGGTCCTTCCTTGACACACAATGTTGGCCCCATGTTAACCAAACCCCGTTTATTAATAGTGGGAGCCCCTCCAAAAGTGGTCTGATTCCAACCACCTTTCACCCAGGGAAAAGCACCGCCTGCTAATAAACTGGTTGGTGGATGAAAATACTGGGTCAACATTGCCCATGCTGCTTTTCAAGATTTGGTATCCGAGGCCAACGGCTGAAGCAAAGCTGGGCAGTGCATGACTTGGATTTGCAGGCAGGGCACGCGGCTCACGGAACGCCAGAAATACGCAGTGTTTCTCAAGATGGTTTTGTTGGGAGACCAACGGACAGAGGGGTCCCCAATTTCGAGACTCCCACTTTGCTCGGCAGAAAAGGGAGCAATGTTTGCCTGTATTTGGGTAGCTGTTGGTGGTACATGTAGCCAAATGTCAATTACCTGGAGGCTCTGGGATTGGTTGATGCCTGCCTTAGATGGTCTTCAGCACCAAATTGAGACAGTTGGGTGAAGAAGATGGTTGGATTGTGGTTACTTGTTTTTTCGACAAGAGTCCATTTTGAGGCAACGAGGACAGGTTGGGTGCCTGTGCTCCTTGGCACCTAATGACAGTCCAGTCACGGGCGGGTCGGCTGTCAGGATGTGACAGATGCAGTGGGTCTGCAAAGCGTCCTGGCACCATGGCCGCAGCGAGAGCTAAGTACTCCCAGTAGCTTTAAGTTGGGAGGTGAGTTCTAGCAGGTATCAGATGAGACGTTGTAATGCCCCCCATCAACCCCATTTTGTTTGCGGTTGCCTCTTGTAGTCCGGGTCCTCGTTGACCCTATGCTCAGCCAGCTAGCGGGCGCACTTTGCACTTTTTCCTTGGTGGCTTTCCATTTATTTTAGTGGTGGCCCAAAAAGTGTGCACTTTTTTTTGGCTGGTCACTGGCCAAGTGAGTATGGTGGGATCTCTGAGTTGCTGTTGATTTGTGTTGTTTTTCCTTGGTTGACAACCCCCCCCCCCCGCCCCAAACAGCTGGCGGTGTTCCGCTTGGTTTCCCTTCAAAACCACCAAAACTCAGGTACAACTCCAAGCAAAAGGCACACCCACAACGGGGGCACCGCTGGGGCTGAATGCCTATGTGACTGGGACCCCCCCCCCTCCCCAAATTCATAGCCACGGGCACATGGATTCAACCGCTCAAAAATTCGCTCTCGGCTTGGCTTCCAGGAGGTCTTCATGGCCCATTTCGTGTACTCCAGCCAGCAGCTTGGCTGGAAGAAGGCAGCTGGCAGTCATGTGACACGGTTTGTGGTTCTCTTTGAGCATCACCTTAACGTGGTTGTTGTAAAGAAACATTTCACATTTTGCTTGTTGTGGTTTAGTGGAAATTTCGACTTAACTGCTAAAACATATGTTTTTGCTCCCCTTCCAACGTCAACCAAGTTAAAAGGGAACTCACTTTACCGGTTCAACTTAAGTGTTTAGCGTTTTAGTAATTTAGTGAGGATGTCCATATAACCCAGTTTGCTTGGTGATTCCCAGGCATGCGGTTGAACTTAGGTTTGTAGTTGTTTTTAGTGGGTTTAGTGTTTGGGTGTCCATTTAACCCAGTACAAGTTACACTGTTTGCGGGGAATCTGAGGACAGCCAAGTTTGAATTGGCCCAACAGGTGATGTTTTAAACAGCCAACAGGGGAAATATAGGGAAACTGGCAATCAATCCTCCGAATCACCGAAATTCTCAGTGACATCAAGTTATGCTCAAGTCATGTTCATTTAAGTTTGTCCACCAGTTCCTTGAAATTATCTGATTCCTTTAGATTAAGCTTTTAGGTTGTGTTTCCCGCCGTGATTGAAAACTATCGCCAAGCCTGCCAGCCCTCGCCTGGCCCGCACTCGTCAGAGTGGACTTGCATGGCAGGGGAAGGAGGTCATGCAGAGATCGAGGTATGCATGAATCATGAAGTTGAGTTCTGCCCCAGCTTGCTACTCGAATGCTGACTATCATAGGTGTCCTTTTTGGGGTTAGTCTGGATAGAAATAGATGGGTTCCACTGGTTTAGATAGGTCAACTCTTCCATTTTTCAGGGAAACTCATCTCATTTTTCCAAAGGCTCACCACGGCTCACCTATGATTTGGACTCCCCACTGTCTACACCAGTTCTGGTTCTGTCCCTCCCGGTTCTAACGACCCAACCGGGTCTAGCGACCCACCCACCCGGATGCCTCGACAGCCGTCGACGTCCGAGGAAGTCGGACTCCGGCTACGCGCTGACGCTGGCCAAGGGCCGGGAGGAGGTGAGCTTCGTGGCGCGGGTCTATGTGGCTTGGTGCCTGAAAAAGTCGCCGGAGGTTCACCCCAGATGTGAACCGTTTTTTTTTTTGTTATTTACAAACAAACAGCAGCACACTGTTTGATGCTTGTTCAGTGTTTTGATAGCTCAATTCATATCCATCCAGACTGTGGGTGGTGGCGAAATCCAGTTCGCACCACTTGAAACCATGGTTGAAACCATAGCGTGTGCTGGTTGTTGTGCAGGAGTTCGTCCATCCACAGTATTAATCAACCCCAGTTTATTAGCAGGGTTCGGTGTAGTGGGGAATCAAACAACTTTTGGAGGGCCCCCCCTATTCATTCTAAGCTCATATGGGGTCAACATTCATATTATGGTTTGATGTCCCGAGGAAAACTTGAGTTCACTGCCTTCTTGTGGTTGTGAATGCTTGTTGATGCTTGTGCAGGATGTGCTGTTTTGCCTATCAAGATAAGCAGTGTACCATACACTTAGGAGCAAAAATACCAGCAGCCATGCTGATTGTTGTGAAGACAGGTGCGGCAAAAAGATCGCCCTGAATGTCGAGGCCAGCGATGAGATTGCTCGGGTCAAAGCAAAGCTGCGGAATGTAGTCAAGGTTTGTGTGAAGGAGCAGTGCCTCACGTTTAATTCGACGCCATAGACGAGCAGACTTGGTCGGACTGCATTCAGGAGCAAAGCATGTTACGTGTCCTGAGGAAACGGAGCGTGATTGATCTCCGCGTCAGGCCAGGAAGCTGACCCATGGGTCAGAGATTTGATGCTTTCTGCTAAAGAACGGGAGCGTGCAGAGGTGCCTTGGGATGCAGTCAAAGAGAGGGCAAGATGCGAGCACGCCAGCCCATATTTGACATTCAAGTTCTCAACAGATGAAGACATCCTGGGTCATGAGATCCGTCTGCTCCTTGGCTCCTTCCTTGACTACATGTGGGAACATGCGGCGGCGGATCTGGGCAGCAGATCCAACGACACGCCTAATTCTGATCAGCGCGAACTCGCCCACATGAGCATTTGCATCGGAGACACTGAGTTGCTGGGCCTATTGGGCTTCTGTGGCCATGCAAATGGCGCCGACATTCTAGCCAAGCTGCGGTCCATGTTCGAGGAGCCTCTTGAAGGTCCTCAAGATCATGCTCGCCCCAAGATCGTGCTGCGAATTCTCAGGGCCCCTAGGGACTGCATCGACTTTCACTGCCATTCCTCTGTGACCAGCCTTCAGATCGCATTGAATGACCCAGACGAGTATTCAGGCGCCCAGCGTTGCTTTTTTGTGAACAATATCCTTCACGGGTTTTCTTGTCCCGGGGGATCTGTATGTCAGCATTCGCCGAAGGTGCTGCATGGTGTTTCTGCCCTGACAGCAGGCACTTGCAAAAGCCTGTTGGTGGTCGATCAAAGCCGTGACCTAGGTGAGCAGGGAGTGGTGGTGGTGGTGGCGACGTGTGCTGATGTGCAAGGTTTCATTGAGAATCTGAGAGAAGCTCACGACGACAGACGGCAGCGAGTGCAGATGTGCTGCGTGTGTATGGAGAATCCATCTGACCATGTTTTGCTGCCGTGTGGCCACGTTTGCCTGTGTTGCGAGTGCGTTGGGCATACTCGTATTGGCAATTGCCCAATTTGCAAGGGAAGTGTGACGAGCAAGCACAATATCTTCCTCTAGGGAGCTGAATTCATGCTGCCATGCCGGCATGCGGCAATGAGATTGAGTGAGGCACGGAAAGATGTTGACTGGTGGAAAAATGCAAGCGAATGTCACGGGAGTTGGTTTCTCTTCATGGTCTCATTTACAGATCCCTTCTGCAGAAATGGGCTTTCGTCAACACGCCTCTAGGGACCCTGGATGGAACGGATTTGAGGCAGCCGCTGGTCCCGCAAAGCCGGTGCATACAAGTCTCTTTGCGGCCATGAGCTCACTTGCTTCTGTACGGCTGGCAAACCATCCCCCTTTGAGGGTTTCTATTCTTTTCGGGGGATGCTTTGGCGGAGGCTCTTGCGGTTGAAACTGGCTGCAGATAGGGCAAGTCCGGGAGTCAGATTTCCCCTGTCATTAGCAAAGTGGTTGATGTGCTTCGAAAGGCGAGGTAAGGACTTCAAAACCATGATGTCCAACCCAATTGCCAACTGGGGTTGTATACAAACACCGTTGATTTACGTTGAATCTTCGGAGGGCCCTTGTAATATCTAAAACTGCCACGATTGACTGAACATGATAAGGCGAAACAAACACGAACGATAATGGGATCGAGCTTGTTGGGTAATTGTTATATGTTTGCGTGTTTGTACATTTGCGTACCTGTGTGACTCTGCTTGCATGTTTGTGAGGTTGTGCCCGAGATCTGTTTGTTTGTTTGCTTGCTTGCTTGCTTTGTTTGTTTGCTTGCTTGCTTGCTTGCTTGCTTGCTTGCTTGCTTGCTTGCTTGCTTGCTTGTTTGTGTGTGTGTGTGTGTCTTAGCGTCTGTGCGTCTATGTCTTTGTGGCGTTTGTTTGTGTACGTTGTGTTCTGAGTGTCGCTGCCTTTGCATATTGACTGGTACAGTGAGCTACGTGGTCCCAATGATACTATATATATAAGTGGCGGAGCACATCAATTTTCTCGGAGCAACCACGCTTACCATTCACGTAGCTTTGGATTGCCACTTACTTCTTGCCATCCTTTGTTGAACATGGGGAATCCGAGAACGAAACAATGAGTGGGTCCTTTTTGTTTTGCTTGATTTTCAGCCAAAGACGTAGTGCGGGATGAAGGTTGACATGGCAAGTTGCCGTCGGCTGGCTCGGTCCTCCCGATTGCATGGTCAAAGCCATCCTTGAAGTGGTAGAGTCAAGGGAACAAAATTTGTCTGACCTTGACCCCAGTCATCTCGCAGGTTGTAGATTCCAGGGGAACAAAAGTGGACCCCAGAAATCGTCGACAGTTTCAACCCACTTCGCCCCACAGCGGGGCCTCCTTCCTCATCTAAGGCCTGACAAGCCAGGCATGGATTTGGTGTAAACTAGACGCGGTGCCTCACAGAAATGTGGGTGTTTCTCCAAATGCACATGGTTGGTTTGCTTTTGCTTTCCCAATAAAGCCATGCAACGGGTTCCCGAATTTGGAGACGTACCCATTTCATGCAACTGACACGGGATACTCAATCGACTTGTTGTGAGGACTCGGCTTGAAGGAGTACGGGGAGGTTGTTCAAGACAGACCAAGTATATATCCAATTATAATTTGTTCTGGCCCAGGTAGACATGCATGCTGACTCAAAGCATAGTCAGCCTTTCGAGCCTCCACACTGAGCATACTAGTTCACGGAGCGATATGATAAATTGCTGCCTATCAACGCAGTAGCATGAGTCTATGGAAAAGCTTGAGTGACGAAATGGTTGGTTCTCTCCCACTCAAATGCTGGCCGCAGTTTTGAGGGAGGCGAAACACCACCTATCTCCGATCAAAGATCATGCAGGATGTGCAAAGGTTGGGAATTTGTTGCATTTGCCAGAGATCATGCCAGTAGAATGAAAGAATGAACACCTTTGCTGCAATTGCCCGAGTCAATACTTTGTTGCATTTTGCTTGGATGTTAGGACTTTAACTTTTTGCCAACCAATGGTTTTTTCAATAAGCCACAAAAAAAACTGTTAGCAGGGGAACAGAAAGCAACCGAGAATTACAGAATGTGCTGCGACTGACACCTGCCAAGGACGGCTGGAGGAGTGTCCACGAAGCCATCCGCGAAGGGGTGAAGAAGCAGATTTCAGCGGCAGGCCGAGCCAGCGGGCAGATCACGATCCAACTTGGCCAAAATGTGTCGTGACTTCACAAGAAGAACATGCAATGAATCGACTTCTTTGCTTGGCACTTCTGTGCTATAGTGTTTCATAGGTGGGAAGAGGAATAGAGCGAAAAGTTGATAGTGCCATCAATGTGCCTTGCGATAGTTCAACCTTTGCCTAAGGGGAACTGTGTTTTCTTTACCCAGGAGCAGATGTTGCGGGGATACGACCGCCCTGGGTCTTCAAGGAGTTCTCACTGTATATGCACAATATATATATATATATATATATTAATATATACGTATGAATACGAAGGCCCTATCATTTGGGGCCTGGATGTGGTGCCAGCTTTGCCCCTCAGCACCAGGTTTGCTCCTGTTGAGTTTTGCACCGTTGGTTATAACCCTAGATGTGCCTCTATTGCACTTATTGCTGTTTGCTTTTCAAGAAAGCTTGCGTCACTTTGCCACTCTTTCACAAAGCAATGGGCTACATTTGGCAAAAGTGTAACAAGGGCAAACTGTTCATGGAAGCATGGGTGACTTCAGGGCCAGCGACCGAGGCAAGATCAAGTTTTTAGGCACCCAATGCAGTCAGTATGAGTAGGCCTTCAGACTTGCAGGGAGATTTGCACTTCAAAGCGGTGAGGGAAGCTTTCGAGTTCCGCTCACTCGGTTTGGGGTCTTTCGGAGCACCAACCGGTTTTTCCGTCGATGGCATTCGCACAGCTGAATGCGAAAGGGCTCGTTCCTTGGGGTGGCCGCTTTTGGGCTACACACACTCTTTGGTGCGTTGCACTCTGCAACACTGAGCGCAAAACCATAAGCCCGTTCTATCGTCCAATTGCCTAGGCTACCTACTCAAGGCTTCAAGCCAAAGGACATACGTGAAACGCGGCTGTCCCACGGAAAATGTATGCGACGCAATACTTACATAGCTTGCCAGTGCCAGTCGAATTACTACAGGCATTTGAGTATGTCCACAATGTGCGCCAAAAGTGGTCCAGGGTCCCGATTTCCAGCATGTGCCAACTCGCTTGGCGTATGTGGATCTGCTTTTAGGGTACTTGTACTTGTTGTTTGGGGTTTTTAAGTGAAGCCAAGAGGACAACCGCTGGTTTGGGGGTTCTGAAAAGAAGACAACCCCATGGTCAAGAGTCAAGAAGAAGCCCAAAGAATCCATCCCATTGGAGACACTATGTCAAAGTGTGCTTCCAGCACCCGATGTGATCATGTGCTTGCCACGTAGGGGTTGGTCCATTTTTGGGTAAGCCTTGGAAGCCAAACAAATGAATCGAAGCCATCACGGAGACCCAAGGCCTGATGGACAAAATCCGCAAAAGAATGAGTTGAAAGGTGGTTTATCAACCATCATGGACCCCGAGGGCTATGGGGAGGGGGCGCTATCCCTTATGAACCCCTCAACAAGGCCTTGTTAGAGCTTGTCCTTGGCTTATCCAGGGACCGCACCCGGGGATTTCATATCTCTCAAGTGTTTACACTGAAGGGCTTGTCCTTGGCTTATCCATCGCCCCCTAGGGGTCCATTCCGGGTCCATGACACCAGAATTTTCAGTGTTTCATACCTCCCAAGTGGTGCCTCTCAGGTGAGGGGGGCGTTCCTGCACCCGCACAGGCGCCGACCTGGGCTTTTCCTCCGCCGCCGCGGTGGCCGACGAGGTCAGATGGCTGCCCCCGGGGTTTTTCGGGAATGGATGGATCAGAACTGCAGCCCGAACACGTGCAAAAGGGCGACCCAAAAGAATGGACCCGGCAAAAGGGAAGGCTAGAACATGCGAGGAAGGGCGTGTGCCAATGATGTGTTAATCAGGGATTTGCCTTAATCCCCGCCCAGTTGTTTCAATGTAGACTTTCTATTCCTGACCAATCACAGTAATCCGCCCCCGGGTGGCAAACCCATGGTTTACGCCAACCAACAAAAGCTTCAAAGGTTGGATGGGTTTGTCAGATGAAATGGGCTGTTTGAAAAGGAAACGAGGAACGCAGAGCATGTGGAGGGTTCCGTTTTTGTTGAGACATACACGAATAGCAAGTTGAATGTCAATAAGGAACCCCGCAACAGTGGTGGACATAAATCCCCGAAATGCTGTCCACCAAGGAGTCCCCAATGAAGACCCAGTCTCCGTAGCCGGGGAAAACATCTTCTGAGGCCTTGTGTGTGTGTGTGTGTGTCAGTTTGAGTAGTTGATGTTGTTCCTTCTTTGGTTGTTTGTTGTTTGTCTATTTGTTTGTTTGCTTTTGTTTGTTTGCTTGTTAGTTTCTTTGCTTGTTTTGTCGTTTGTTTTTTTGTTTGTTTGGCTGATTTTGTGCCATCTTCTCAGCACTGTTTCGGAGCCCAATGGATTTTGGTTGAACGACGCAGCCGTTCCCTGGGTCTCGAAGATCGCAGGTGCACTGCTTCGTTTCAATTTCTCGCGCTCGGAAGTTTGTCCATAGACTGTCATGAAGGGAGAGGTTCCACATGGCCTTTAGATGGCCCAAGCAGCTTGCTTTGGCCAAACCAACTTTTATGGAGCCCCCCCTGCTATTTGCAGGGTCACCTGCGGAGTTAGTGGAAGTACGTTGGGACGCGGCTTCCCTAAGCAACATGTCGAGCTTGTTTACTCACTGTAGCACAACTTTGTATCTGTCTTAAAGTAGGGAAAGCACCCAAAAGGAAAAGAGAGATCTGGATTGCACATCAGCAAGAATGCTGCAGTGCAAAGTTTAGAGCCCGCGGCAACAGTGCCACCGAACGCCTTTTGATTCCCTCTATCTGCACGCATGGCAATTTAGGAAGACGGTGCAATGCTATGAAAGGCGCCACACGAGTGCTCGACTCCAATTTTCCGCGATGGCCGTCGGCCTCTTTGCGACCGGTTTCGCGCAGGTCTTGGAGTCCTTCAGAACGGTGTCCGGCTCAATTTGCCGCTTGCCTCGGGGAGGTTCCGCATGTGGTGCCGAAACTTGGTGGCTCCCTTCCATCCGGTTCCTTAGCTTTTTAGCGGTTTAGCGTTTAGTGGGGGTTTCCATTTGACCCACTAAAAGTGAAGCTTGTAGTGAGGAGCCCAGGAAATTCGGCGTCTGGTTGCATGTCAATTTGGACCAACCAGAATGGGTCTGTCTGGTTTGAGGACTTGGACAACCAACATTGATGTCGTTCTTCCTTGTTCCTTTGAAACCAAGCAAAAGAAACGGTACCCTCAAAAAAGAAAACCAACTGGGCTTCCTTTTGTTTTCCATTACATGTCCAAGCAGCAGCCTTCGAAAAAGGCACTGGCTGTGAGGCTTACTGGGCTAGCCTGATGTGTTAGAAAGCGATGCAGTTCCCCCGGTCCTCGAGCGCACAGTTGCAAAATGGCAGGGTTTGGACGAAAGGCGCCAGGCCAATCCTGTGGCTTAAACAAAAGCAGAGGATTCCTTCGCGGTGTCGGCTCCATCCTCAGGGAATCAAAGCTGGAACTGTCCCCTTGCGATGGAAAATGGGTTCGTGGAACACTGCAGCCCTCAAATCGCACAAAACGGCCCAAAGCAACATGCTTCCTTGACAAAAGCATCCCCGCACGCCTCAGATTCATTCCAAGGAAGACCAACATGCCACACGCCTTCAGATGCCTTCCAAGGAAGATGCATTCCAAGGAAGACCAAGTTGAAACCTACCACCAGGAAGCTTCCCTTGAGACGGTGCCTCCTTTAGGCCGCGACATGGTGTCCTCGCTGGCGCAGATGCCCGGCGGCGCGGACGGCGCTGTGCCACTGGCGGAGATGCGGAAGAAGGACGGCGAGCCAGTGCGGACGGATGACTGGGCGGTTCCCAGAAGTCCGATTCCACAAAGCTGTTCAGTTGTTGTTTCGTTTGGTTTAGTGCTTGGGGGTCCATTTGACCCATCCGGTTCAACTTGGCCTTTTAGTTGTTTGTTTGCTTGGTTTAGTGGTTGGGTGTCCATTTCACCCACCACAAGTTATACTTTTAGCAGCGGACCTGAGGACAGCACTCATAAGTCTCTTATGTCAAGTATGTGTAGAAAGAAAACACTTAAGTCACCTAGCGGTCTTATCAACTGGAGAGGTTTTTTTCGAGTACTGTGGATCGACAAAATCCACACAGCCCACCAGTTGGCTGGCGGTTTATCTCATTCACAGGGCTTCAGCCAGAATTTTCCGTGGCACCCGTTCTCCCCCCAACAAAAAACGGCTCAACCCCGCAAAGAGTTTTTCTACCAGGGTCACTGGGCAAACGGGGAGTGGACATGGCGCAGTTTTTGCCGTGCTGCGATGGGAACTCAGGAGTACTCAACCCTTCGCTGTTGAATGAATTGGGGGTGCCTCATGTTGAACGGGGAAGACAATTATTCTTTGATCTTTTGGGTCATGCACCACCCCATCTATCCGCCAGGTTTCTTGTTCCGTCAACATTTATTGACACCAGCGGTGATCCTTTTAACATGTGGGTGTTTCCTACAATTTGGAAGCCCATTGTGGATGCCCTCTTTGGCGCAAAGTGTAACCACGACTTTGGGGGAAACTCTCGTTTTAGGCACCCAGTTGCTTCTTGGGGAGTTTTTTCAGGTGCTCTCCTCTTGAGTCCATAGTGATTGGTCAAAGCGATGGCCTGGCTTTGCTAAACCAGTTTCAAGCAGTTGGATCGAACTCAACGCACCTCTAAAAAGGGGTGCCCATGTCAATGTTTTGACTGGACGTTTCACGTGTTGACGATGGGAGGAATACGAGTTCTGGCTAGGAAGGTAGAGTTCACCGTTGCGAAGGCAGCAGAAGCCAACAATTAGGAAGGGCCTGATTTTTTGGTGCATTCAACATGATGGGTGCCTCCTTTGAAAGCGTAATGAGGAAATCGGAGGGTTGCAAATGCGGCTCTGTTGTCGAGCAGGAGTTCCTTCTCGGGCATGTTTGTGGGGCTCCACTGTAGTGTTCAGGGCTGTTGTCAGCACTGTTGTCAATCCGTGCGTGTCAATCAACAGGATTGAATACGTGGTCATTCATTGTGGAGGATGTGGTCACATAGTTGACACTTTCCTGCTGATGCTGATCATGACGAAGACGATGATGCTGATGATGATGACGATGATGATGACAATGTTTATCATGATGATATTATATTGATAATGATGATGATGCTGACTTTGCTGCTGATGAGGCTGATGCTGTTGGTGGCGGTGGCGGTGGGGTGGTGGTGGGGAAAAGGACAATGGTGATGTTCTGCGGCCATTGCCCAATGCATGTACCGTAGCCTTTAGCTTCCTGTGTGGGCTTCTTGTACACCCGGAAGCTTCGGCGCCTTCGTTTGAGGCTGTCAAAGCTTTTCATGGTCGCTTCCTTGGCAAGGTCTTGGGGGGGGATCCTATTCTAAGCAGATCAGCCCTTTTTGGAATGCGCAAGCACTGCAGGACCTTTTCCGCCGCTCGGCATGGGTGGTTTGGTCTGCTGGCAAGGAGTGCGTTGTGCGATGGGTATATTTGTCCCAAGCTTCTTGATGGTTGCAAGGAACACCAAGGGCAAAACAGCACTGGCCATTGGCAATGGGCCAAGCTTCTGGGTGTGCTTTGCGCGCGCGCGTGTGTTTTTGTGTGTGAGCTTGGCGATTTCAAGTTGCTACGGAGCGTCCATGAGATGCAATGTACACGAATTGGTTCGATGGCTTGCGACTGTTCAGTTGTGGCTCGCCCTGGACAGTGTCCTGAAACCGCCAGGCTGTCATTCAGCTGCTGGATTCTTTGGCTACTGGAAACACGCAGCTGTATCATGTGGACCCCTCGCCCTGTCGGGGTACTCGAGCAAAGGACAGGACTTATGCAGGGATGCGGGGTCATTCCGGGTCAAATGGACAAAATCGCGCGCTCCTGGAGCAGGTACTGTAGCCTGACATAGACAGCACATGATGTTGATATAATATATAGTACACTAAATGTGTGTTTTGCGCGCGCACACACACACACACACACTCGCACATGCACTGCCTATGTTTGAATTGGAGGGGCTGAGTTCAGGCCATTTCAGGAGCCCAGGCAGCGGGTTTGTTGTAGATCTTAGGTGAGACGACGGACTATTTGCGCGCCGCCAACGCCCTGGATGAGTCCAATGCGCAGAAGCCGGTAGTGCTGGTGGCAAACTACATGCGCCTTGGCTATTTTTGGATATGCTGGATATTTTGGCACGCAGGCACAAAGCCCAGTGAAAGAGGTAACGAAACAAAGGCGTCCAGAAGGCACTGGCTTGACGAATTGGAGATGGTACGGCAATTGTGTGCGCGCTGTCAGCATGGGGCATCAGAAAGCCGCCAGTTTACATCAATTCTACTTGCAGCTTCTGATGGTATCAAACAGATTAAGTTTGGACTCATGACTCATGATTTTCGTCAATGGTTTGGTATTATGATAGCGTGTGTGTGTGTGTGTGTGTGTGTGTGTGGTGTGTGTGTGTGTGTGTGTGTGTGTGTGTGTGTGTGTGTGTGTGTGTGTGTGTGTGTGTGTGTGTGTGTGTGTGTGTGTGTGTGTGTGTGTGTGTGTGTGTGTGTGTGTGTGTGTGTGTGTGTGTGTGTGTGTGTGTGTGTGTGTGTGTGTGTGTGTGTGTGTGTGTGTGTGTGTGTGTGTGTGTGTGTGTGTGTGTGTGTGTGTGTGTGTGTGTGTGTGTGTGTGTGTGTGTGTGTGTGTGTGTGTGTGTGTGTGTGTGTGTGTGTGTGTGTGTGTGTGTGTGTGTGTGTGTGTGTGTGTGTGTGTGTGTGTGTGTGTGTGTGTGTGTGTGTGTGTGTGTGTGTGTGTGTGTGTGTGTGTGTGTGTGTGTGTGTGTGTGTGTGTGTGTGTGTGTGTGTGTGTGTGTGTGTGTGTGTGTGTGTGTGTGTGTGTGTGTGTGTGTATGTTCACATTTGGCACCATTTCAAGCAGGGGTTGTCAGCAACAGGAGTTGAGTATGGAAATGGTTTCCCTGTTCCCTTTGACTGTTCGCCGCTGATTTTGCACCTGGAACGAATGTGTTGATGATATGGAGTTGCTTCAGGTATCATTGTTTTTAGTTGACCGCCTTGCCCTTGCCTGGCAATCCATCGGCAATTGCAGTATTGCATACATATCATGCAGCAGCACACAACATCAGCGTAACCTCAGAAGAGCTTTGGAGAATCCCCTCCTTTGCGCAGCCGTTGCGCGACCTCTCTCGAGGTTGGGCCCCTCAAACTGCGACGGGACCACCAGCACCTTGGCTAGAAGTTGTGTTGCCACAAAGCCGTTGCGTGTGAAGGACATCACACGGCATGTGGCCCTGCCATGCAAAATAGCTTGACAGATCGGGAGGAAAGGGCTGAAAGGGAGGAGGGGCTTACCAGCTGCAAGTCAGGACAAAAAAGGAAAGCAAACAAAATCAAGGAAACGGACCAGGGTGGACTCCTTTAAAGCCACCAATAAAGGTACCCTCAAGCCGTGCTAGCGGATGTGAGTGTGTGTGTGTGAGTGTTTGCTTGTTGGCTTGTTTTGCGTGATTACTCCATTTAAGGGGCTTGAATGTGGGCCTAGCGATCTGCCCAGAAAGTTTGATTCCCTCCGGATAGTGATCATTAGTTTCATCTATATATATATATAGAAGTTGTTTGACAGCCACCGAGCAAATGCTCGGCTTCTTTACTCAACGTGCAGAGCCCAGGCTCTAATGATTGACTGTCTTTTTCAAAGGGATCCATTTTAGGTGAAGCTCTCCAAGAACGGTCCTTTGGATGAAGCTCTGATCCTCCCAAAATTCGGATCAACCTCCTTGGTTTAGCTGTATCCCTCCTTCTGAGTCGGCGTGTTCTGAGGTGGGTGCGCGCTAATCTTGAAAGACCGATTAATCATGATTAATCCAAAGTTGAGACGAAGTCGAGTTGACCTTAGCTGGTCAATCTGGAACTGTCCCAAGGCTTCTACGACCTTTGCTGCCCTGACGCCTGCGCAGGCACGCTCATGCTGGCTGATGGACATGTTTCCTCAGACTAAAAGCCTTGCATGCGGGGCATTTGGGTTGCCAAAATGTGTTTGGGCCACTATGTCGTTCTTGGAGGACAAAACAAGATGGGGGCTTTGAGAAAGGTAATGTTTTGAAGGATCTCGGAAGAAATTGGATCAGGGGTTGGGGTCAAACCAAACGTGAGAGCAACCATGCCCTGTCGATGTATGTTGCTGTTCTGCTAGAATACCGCATCTAGCCTTGGTTGGGGATGCTTGCAAACCTCGCCACTGCCCCACTTGTTGTGCCTGAAACTAACTCTATTGCATTTTCGGCTTGGCGGTGCCTGAACAAATCGCCCTGTGACAATGTGGGCAAAGGTGGAGCGCTGAGGGAACATGTTTAGCCACTCTTGTTTGAGCTTTGCCTGTCTGCTATTTGGTCCAATCTTTGAACTTGAAAGCTTGGAACCATGAAATGTTCCGCTCAGCAGCAAGCTCTTAGACTCTCATTGGGGACTGATTGCTTGCAGGGCCCTTTGTTGCCAGCCACAAAGTCTAAAGAGTCCATGAGGGGGTCCTTGCTATTACCAGTACTTGAATTGCATGAGAGAAACTATCTATTGCTTCTATTTCAAGGGCGCGTCGTTTAGGGTTGTGTTTAAGGTGGATATTTAACGCCTGGAATCCCTCTCGAAATTTTGTTACATTTAAAGGTTCACAAAATGACCAGACTCACACCTCAAATTCTGGTTGCGCAGCTGAGGCAGATGACTTGCAACCTGTGTAGGAATTCAATCGAAATCGCTTGACTGAAAGTCCGGGTACCCTTGAAAGGGACAAAGTGGTCATGGGGATGGGAATCCCACTTTTGTATCACGGAAAGGGTGCTCGTCATTGTTTGTTTGTGGCCAAAGAAACAAACACAAAACCGGAAAGGGTTGTTTTCAGCTTCAATAGGTAATTTGGATTGGTGGTTCAGGTGTAGTTTCCCATTTACCCTTCACAAGAACCAAGGGTTCAAATCCGATTCCAGACCACCAACCCAAACCCCAAAGTAAGGATTACCTGAAGCAAGTCATCCCAACTACACTGACCAATTGGTGGTTTGTGTTCCAAGCACCTCAAGTCTCCATGACCCTTGAATTCATGGGTCCATGACCCGATTATTTTGGGCAATGACTCTGGGGGTTGATTCTCCATTCTTTTCAACCATCGTTCTTTTAAAACCACCAATCGCTGTTCCCCCTATGTTCCCCCTTGGATTCTGCTGGTTTTCTGAACAGAAGGATCCCTGTAAAACAAGAAATGGAAGTGTCCCCTAGAATGACCCTCTCCATTACCATTGAAACAAGTGGGTCCATGACGCCCAATCATGTACTGACCAACCATGACTTGATTGTTTCTGAATAATCACCCCATGTTTCAGGGAAACCAACTCACAGGGATACAGGGGGAGCCAGGGATACGGGAATACTCCCCCTAAATGCGCCTTGACTAAGTTTGGTATGGGAAATGGGATTCCAAGGGAATCCCCCCCATCTCCCCGCTCCCTCCGTATCCCCGCTGGTTCGTTGGTCCGAATGTCTTCCACCGGGCCACGGAGACTCCACCGGCGCGGAAGCCGCGGCCCTCGTGGCCGTTTTGGGGCGGAGGCCACCGCGCGGAGTTGGAGCGCGCCTTGGCGGAGAAGCGGTCCATGGAGGACGTGGAGCGGCTGGTGCTGCAGCGAGGCGATGCGGGGGCGGGAAGGGGGGAAGGGGGGCTTCGGGTGACCGTCGTTTTTTTCGGGGCTCCCCGAAATGGCAACCAACAACATCGCGCTCCCCCCAGAAAAAAAAGGACAAAAGACAGAAGGAAGCAAATAATCATAAGAAAGAAAGCAAGAAGAATCACTGGTCCAACAGCATGTTGTTCGAACCTTTCAACTGTTAGTTGTCTTCGTTTAGTGGTTGCCTGGCACCGAAATGAAAATGTTTGCACTTTTACGACCTGGGAGTTGAAGCAGTAGGTGGGTGTTTCTAAGTTGGAAGAATGCAGATGCAAGACTGGCAGACTTAGCATGTGTTCCTTGCGCAAGGTAGAACCATGTACTCGACAAAACATCACCCCGTCCAGCTGCTGTTGGTATGTTTTTTGCTTTGTGCTTCTTTCTGCTCCCGGTACTGCAAGTGTCAAACTTTCAAATTGAAAATAAATGAACTGCAAGGACAAGGAAGGTCCTTCTTTGGATACACGTTGGATGCCTCGCTAGAGGGTCGGGGGCCGAAGGAGCCTCAGAATATGGTGGCCGTGTACGCCTTTGCCAGGCAACCGAGGTGACCGTTGGAGGTTCTACCAAAATGACATCGGCACACGTGTGTTAACACAGATGGTGCAATTGTGAATCCGCGGCTGAACTAGACTTCAGCTGAGAAAATGTGTGTTTCTTGTGGTGGAACATGAGCGCATCAGCGAAACTCGAGGGGTCAAGTGTATATGTTGCATGCTGTGCAGTCGCAGCGTGGTTAGTTTGCACCCGGCTGTGAAGAAGTGATTATGATATGAGTGAAAGAAAGTCTTGGCCGCCGGGGCTTCGAATTTAGCTGCTTGTAAGAGTTCAAAAGTCCAGGCTGCCCTTTGGCGGCTCTATTCTAAGTATTTGGATAGGGCTGAAACTTAGGTACTGCGAACTGTCCTTACTTGAGATCAACAGGTTATCCTTCGATGCTATGTCTTGAAGGGTAGTACCTATCACGGGCATGCGGGCCAAGGAAGTGTCGTGTTCTTGTGAATGAGAAAATAAGCAGCAACCTTAGAATCCACTCCGACCAAGAAGATTGCAAGACACCAGCTAGAGGAAATTCCAGAGTGAAATGGGGGAAGCACCCACCAACAAATCTGGATTTCCCTTTGGAGGTTCCTGCTGGTTTCTTGGAATCCTCACTTGGCCGGGAAATGGATTCTAAGGTTGAGTTTTGTTGGATTCTAAGGTTGAGGTTTGTTTGTGTTTCTTCTTTTTTTCTCGGGGGATCGGGGTCCTTTTTTGTTTCTGAAGAATGTGGACCTGAAAAACGCCAGGCGGCAGGTTTGCCTCTGAGCTTCGAGGGCTCCTGGAGGACGGCCAGGCGCTGGGGGTGGTGGATTTTGGGGTGTGGGGCTTGGGGGTTGGACAGGAGGGTGTGGGGTTGGGGGGGGTGGTAGGGTTTGGGGGGGGGGAAATGGGGGGGGGGGTGGGGCTTGGGGGTTGGAGAGGGGGGGGTTAGGGTTTGGGGGGAAATGAGGGTGGGGGGGGGGGGGGGGGGGGGGTGGTACAGTGTGGTAACTAGTACACTCCCTCAGATCAACAGCTCCCAGAAGGCCTGGGGCTTGGGGTTTGGGGTGTGGGGTTTTCGGGACGGGGGGGGAGTTTGGGGTTTGGGTTGGGGGGGCTGGTTTTTGGGGACTCCCTCAGACTCACAGCCGGTAGCTCCCATCTGCAAATGGGCCCAAGGCAAAGGTCCAGGGTACCTTCCCTATGCTTTCCAAGCAGCCCAAAACCCTGGGGAAAGAGCTGGTTTCTGAAAAGAACGATGGTTGAAACAAATGATTGGAATCAACCCCCAGAAATGGGGTGGACCTGTGAGGCACTGCACGGGCGCGAGGTCTCCATGCCGTAGCCTCAGATCAAGTCATTTCGGCTGTTGGATCCATTTGGGTTCAGATGACCGTTGGGTGTGGGTGCCTTTTGTTCGGTTAGGTATGGTTTTGCTCGGTTAGGTATGGGTTTTGTGTGGTTGGGCATGGTTTGGTGTGAAAAGTGATTGTGTTTTGAGAACGTGCTTTGTGGTACGGTTTGGGGCTTGGTTTCGTTTGGATGTGGGTGAGTCGGGTACCCTTGTTTCCACTAGTTGGGACAAACCTATGCGTCGTGCTTGGTGAGTTGTTGGTTGTTGAATCTGGTGTGTTGGGATTGAGGGGGGTCGTAACAAGGGGCAGTAAGGATGAGGTTGTGAATTCGAGGTTTCCTTCATTCTCCTGGAAACCCTTTTGAGCGTCCTACTGTGGACGGACGAAATCCGTCACACCACTTTGAAACCGTGGTGGAAATCACAACGGTAAACAAAATGCATCTATATAAGCCATAAGCACGGATGATATTAGATCATCTTATTGACAAATATCACAACACCAGAGGTGTTTTTTGGGGGTCAGTTTTTTAAGCATCTTGGTGCGCTGGTTCCGGGTCCGACTGGTCCGGCCTGAGGTGGCTGCACCAGGCCTTCCCGCTGCAGTGCCCTCGCCCGGCGGTCAGCGGCTTCCTGGGGGAAAGCTCCGCCGTGCCCGACGCGAAGGCGGAGTTCCAGGCCACGGCGCAGGCGGGGGTGGGGGGTTGGGGGGGGGTGCCAGGGACACCTAGAGTCTATCTTGCAACCCAGAACCCCGGAAAGAAAAAAACACGATAGCCTGAAAGAAGGTTGCAAATAGACCCCAGTGTCCACCATACGGGGGGGTGGGGGGTGGGGGGTGGGGGGTTGGGGGGGTCGCAGCGAGTCACCTGCGGAGCTCCTGCACTTTGAGGTCACTTTTTGGGGTTGAAGCATTTTAGGACCCCCACTTTTTAGGTCCATTGATTGGGGGGGTGTTCCCCTCCAAAAGTGGTCTGATTTCCCGCTAAGCCCAGAATAAGGTAGGGTTGACTAATACGGGGTCACCATTAAACGAAAACGTTCTGACTTTGTTTGGCCCATCTCAGGAAGTGAGAGGTTGAGGGTTGCGGGTTGCGGCCAAGCACTTGAGGGCTTGACCCCCAAGATCGCTCAAGGTCCTTTGCTGTTCAAGCCCAAAAACAGGGGTACTGGTGCCCTCAGAAAAGAGGCGCCCCATGGAAAAGCCCTGCGTTGGGCATTTTTGGTTCAACGGGAACCAGGGATTGTACCCCCTTTTTCCAAGTCCTTCCATCATGGTTTACTTTTGCTTTGTGGCAATTTGGTAGCGGATCGTTGGACTTCAACTTGTTAGTTGAAACACGTTGCGTCAACATGTTAGTTGAAAATGATTATCCTTGTTGGACGCACCAAAAAGGTGATTCACTTTAAACGGATATGTCTTTTTGGGTTGGTGGAAGAAGGAAACCAAAAGGAACTGGCCACCTGGACGGACCTGCGCCTCGTTCCAGAAGTTTCAACCGGAACCACGATGAAGCATCCATTCTTTTGGTTGGGTCCCATAGTTTGCGGAATCAAGGCAACACATGTGAGGTTTGGCATGATGGTTATGAGAATTGCTTCATGATGAATTGAATTTATTTCATTGGCTTGATAGGTTCATGTTTCTTTGGTGAGGGCCTGCTCGGCTGGCTGGCTGGCTTGCTTGCTGGCTGGCTGGCTGGCTGGCTGCCTGCCTGGTTGGTTGGTTGGTTGGCTGGTTAGCGGAATGAGCGGTTGATCGAATAATTGGCAAATAGACAGATCTAATGGGACAGCTTTGACTGAGACAGTAGCAAACAGGGAGCTACGCTGCAACGGCCTCCCTTTGGAGTCCAAGACCTTTCCTATTAAGGTGTTTCATATTTGACAGCTGGAAGTTCCATGCAGGAAATGGAAGCCGTTGGCTCCTAGAGAGTCAACCGTTTGCTTAATATTATTTGTTTTGCTTTGCTGGTGTAAAAAAATGTAATCAATCTATCACGACTGGAAATAGGGTTTTTACTTTTTCCAGGGGGCTCAAGCACATGGAAGGAGTACTATGAGCCTGGGCAACAGATCTTGGCTCCAGGGACTGAAGGGATCTCCGCCTGAGGTTGGATCCCTCTTCGAATGGTGAGCTGTCTCCATCGAGACTGCAACTGCGATCGATTTTCAAAGAAAACGAAGAGAGGGCGCGCCATGGGTTCCGCGCTGGGCCTGATAAAGCGTGAGGGATGAGCTTGATACTGTGCCACTATGCCATGTGAAAGCACAACGAATCGGAGTGGTTGGTCGCACTTTGTGTCCCCAAAGATCGTGCCCAAAAGGAAGTGTTCGCATGTTGGGCTGTGACTGGGGAAATGTGAGAATGAACCGACCAACTCTTCGTAAAAGCTGCCACGATTTATGGTAGCAAGCACCCAATGGACTCCCTAGGCGACCTTAAACGTACGGACATATTTCCTCACCAGGGTCCATTGTCAGGGATGCCACGCATTACAGTGCACGCATCTCATGTGGGGCTTTCCTCGCATCGGCATTTCTCATGTCCATGTTGCAATCTGCGTCGGGAATCTCCTGACGGTTGATGTATGCCCTTGTGGATCCCAGTTACCCATATGGTGGTAATCAGCCATTTTCCTGTTGGTTTTGAAAGGGTGGTTCCCTTAATTATTGCCAGTAAATGGATCCACAGAGTGCCTCTACGCTGCATTTCACTAGAGGCCTGCTCCTGATGAAGGAATGAACATATCTCACATCCGCACTCTTGATTGCAGACCTCAGAAGATCAGGCCATTTGGAAAACACAACCCCTCCTATGCACACACGAACGCACCCCACCAGCTGCATTCTGTTGATGTCGCCCGCTTTTGCCAGTTTGGGCTTGGCGCTTCCGTGGCAGAGGAAGTTGGGCAAGAAGGCTTTGCAGATCGGGGATGGGTGTCGAAGGGTGGCTGTTGCCATGTTTGGTATGATCCTCAACTCGCGGGACGCCAAATCGGAAGTATTGGGCCATCAGTGTTCAGATTGTTGCGGCTATGCTGCTTGGGGATTGGCACTACTGGTCTCGAAAGGTTCAGCTTGCATCACCTGACGATCATGCGTGCAGGGTGAAACACGTTTTGCAGAGAATCCATTTGAGCAGGGGTTCAGGACCACTTTGCATTGCGATTGAAGGGGGTGCGATCATAAGGCCCCCCCCTCCCTGCAAGGCAAACATATGGGGGAGTAAGAAGGCGTAGGTGTGTTGCGCAAGTGCAGTGGGTTATCGCGGAAACTACCCCAGTGCTCGCACATTGACTTGATGCGGCCATCTATGATTTGTTGGGGCCTCTTAAAGGATGACACATCCTTAGTCAGATTTCGTAGCTGTCCCGGAGTTTCGAAAACAACGACTGTCTCACTACCTTTCAACAGTAGATTGCTTTTCGCACTATGTTTTAGCCGTGCACTCTGAACCGCTCACGTCATCACCTTGTTGCTGTGGTGATGTCAGGATGAGTTTTTTTGTGCCTGTGGTGTGGCGCCAAACAAATGTGACTCTTGGTGACACATGTGCCAAGGAGCTGAAACTCATGTGGGCCACGTTTCCATCGCTGGGCCGCCTTAGCGTCCGCCGCCTTAGCGTCCGGAATTGAACATTTACAGACTGGAGAGGGCAGGCCATGCGAGGAAAGGAGGATGCGATGGTAAAAGTGGATGATGCTATGAGAAAGCATGGTGAATGTGAGGAAGTGGAACCCAGTTCAACCGTAGTTTTTGCGGGCCAGACCAAAAAGATGATCAATGTGTACCAAAGCTGAGGGGGGTCCAATTGATCCCCTTAGGCAAGGGGAACATAGAAGGTACTCACATAAATTATCTCAGCTACGGGGCAAACGGGCTTGTACCATGTTCAAGATGTCTGAACATATGTTTGGATACTTCTATACAAGGCACAATGTCCCACATTTGTCCGACAAGCAAAACAACTCCTGCCAGTCAATAACGCTTATTTCGACGCAAAACGCTTATGTCCCATCCTGCCGCTTCGTGATGGTACCCAGCCACAAGCCTGGAACTGAGTTTTGGTGGTTCCGCGGATGTCCGCGGATTTCCCGTAGATTCCGAGTATGTCCCACAGACCAGCAGATTTCTGCGCATCTCCCGCCGATGTCCCAGCATTATTCGAAACACTGCTCCATCAGGGCTGGTTGAAACATGCAAATGCATAGTAAGTTGCACTTCCGCGCATGTTGCCCAAACAAGTGCATATGCAGACAAAATAAGCAACAATGTGTTCCTATAAATGTTGTGTCGCAGTATCGCGCAAATGTAGGTATTTGCCAGTAGCTGTCGCAGTATCGGGTATGTGCAAGTAGCCATGCAGCTGGGATACCAACATGCGCAGTCCCAGGGGCACAGCTTCATACATTCAGAAGATCACCAGGGTGACCGTGAGCCAGATTCCGCAGGCGACCTTCACCAAAGCGCTCTCGGGGATCATGACGAAGAACAACATGAAGGCGGGGATGTAGCCGGCTAGCCGTGTCTGGAGAGGCCACATGGATCCAGAGGAATGTGCCTGCTTTCCCATGCCAATGCCCAGCAAGGTTGCAATGCTGGCGTACTTGTATCCTTGTTTGCCCGTTTCTGCTTGCCCTTTGTTGTCCTCGCACTGCGTGAGCCGGGCTTGATACCCATGCGTGCGCTCGATTCAAACATGACTGATGGGTTGGCTTGAGGACATCAGCAAGCGGTCGACCGAGGTTTACCCACGGCCAGCCTAGCAAACTATTCACCACGTCAGCATCAAGTTGCGAAAGGTTTAGTCTCATGAAGCCCTTCAATGCTTGAAGCCAGCTTTTGGAAGTTAAGTACTTGTTGGGATCCATTTCTTTGGCAATTCGCAGAGTTCCAAGTTTTGTTGGGCTGATCAACCAATTGCTACCTCAAAACGTCTTGGGTAAAGTAGCTCAGCGCGCGCTGGATATCCAGAGGTTGGGGATGGACATAGAGCAGGTTGCCCCTTCCTTGGATTGAGCGTTTGGGACTCATGAGTCTTTGACCCCCAGAAAGCGCCAGCTCTCTAAACAGTCGGCAGGGATGTCCGGGGCATCTCATTGTAAGACGGAAGCTTCCGAAACAGACCGGACTCTAACTCAGTCTCCAAATGCTAGAGGAAATCGACTACATCTTGCCAAATCCGCCCGGATCCGGGAGCCATTGGTTGCCATTTCATGCGACTCATCCCCAAATGTGTGAAGAAATGGGACCCCGATTTGGTTGGGAATTGTCCCTGCCTTTGAAGCAACGCAATTTTGCAGCCATGACTGGCTAGGCTCTTTTGGTAGCCCCTTCCTTCTGTATCTTCCATTTGCTTAAGAATAGTTTCTTGGTCCCCCTTGTTGGCTTTGAAGTGAATCTATGACTACTGGACATATTTCCTAATTCTCCAGGGGGCGGAAAAGCAAATGGAAGTTCTAGAACGGCGTTTCACGTCCCACCAATTTTGGTTTTGGTGCATTCTGCTTGGATTTTAGGACTCTAACTTTTGCCAACTAATGGTTTTTTCCATTAAGCTACTAAAAGTTGAGTTTTTCGCAGGGGAGCAGAAAGCAACCGAGTTGGGTTGGGATTCATTTGTAGCGGATCATTATGTTTCTCTTTTTGGTAAACGGCTTCCTCTTTTGGTTTGTTTCACACCCCTGTCTCTTTTGGTTTATAGCTCCTCTTTTGGCGATTCTTTATCTAGGTCCCCCAGTAGTGCCCTTTTCCCCTTTTTTGGGGGAGGGTTCCCCTACTGAAATAGACTACTGCAAAAAGTGGGTAGCCTTCTTAATAACCTCTCCTCTGGAGGACCTAAGGAAGGATGATTCCAAAATCCAATGTAGTTTGCATGGTTCCCACGTCGGACGGTGGTCGCCTACAGCTTTTGCCAAAAAAGACTAACGAAAAAAGTGGGTACCCTTCTTAATAACCTCTCCTCTGGAGTCAAGGGATTTATCTTTTACCTTCATCATGTCTTATTCCTTTCTATCTCTTGGGATGTTATTGTTGACCATAATTCCATCCCTTTCTCGTCTATTAAACCTAGTTAGGCCCACGGATGTTGGGCTTCGCCTGCGCCGTTTCCCGCGCCGAGGTGTCCGGGGCCTTGGCGCAGGCCGCGGCCGGGGATCTGCTGCCGGAGCGGGGCTTCCTGGGCCGTGCGGGAGCCAAGGTCGGAGGCTCCAAGGCGAGGTGGACGCGGCGCCTCCGCCTCCAAAGGGCAAGGACCCCTTTGGGAAGTTGCGAAGAAGGCTCCAAGACTGCGTCCTTCTTCTATGGTTGGATCCCCACAAATTGCGGAGGAGACCACGATTGTTTAAGGCTCCAAGACTGCTTTAGGTTGGATCCCCCAAACTTGCTTGAGACCACAAGTGTTGTTTCCTCTGCCGGAAACTCACTTGGGAGTGTCGTTTTTGGCGGACCCCGCATTTTGTATTGCGCTGTTTTTCCTTTTGGTTTTCCTTGCCACCAAAAAAGAGGTCTCAAAAACACCTATGGTACATCCTATGGGGTACCCTTTTTGTTTAAGAGTTTAAGGCTCCAAGTACCCTACCTGGTTTCTGAGAGCAAGGGTCAAAGTGCCTGGAGTGCACTGGCACCCCGGATTGGTTTCTGCATTGGGTCTTGGTTGTGCTTTCATGTGTTGCAATGAGTTGCTCAGCATTGGGACCAAAGAGTTCCCATGAAAGTTCTAACTTGATCGTCAGAAAGACAGTCAACTCTGATAGCTCATTGGATGGCCGCAATTTTGGAAACAGTATCAGATCGCTCTCCTCTCGGGGGGCAGTTGTCTTTTTCTACGCTATATATGTACTTTTGTTGGAGTGGATCATGCACACTGCTTGCTCATGCTTCAAAGATGGTGCACATGTCGGAAGGCTGCTTCTGACTGCTCTTCTTTTTTTTTGTTTATGATTCCTTAGCCAACTTGTCCGGCCGTCTGGCAACTTCTAACTCGGTCCCATGTTATAGAGTGCGTTGGGCGTGTGTGACTCTCCCATCTCTTTCTGGCAGCCGAGGTTGCGGTGAGTGGTGTCTGGTCGGCATGGTGAATTGCCAGGGCAGCCCAAAGCGCGCCAGCCACGCTTGCAGCTCTTGGCACATCTCTTGCTGCAAATTATGAGCACCTTCACACAATTCAGGAAGGTGTGATCAAGGAAAGTGGGAGCTTATTGTGCTGGAAGTCTAAATCGGTACATTTTGATGTCTAAATCCTTAGGTTTAGACATCCAGATCCTGCATAGTCTGGGATTCAAGCCAAAGTAGAGTTTTGGCGGGGGACTGTTGGGGGGCAAATCTTGGATCCATTGGTACAGATCTCATTCCAGGAATACAAAGATGTATAAATATATATAAATAAGAAATATAAACAGAAAAACAGTATGTACATACAAGACGTAGCACGTTCCCCGGGGTTGCTTTGCTTCTGCTCCATCTCAGTACTTCTTTGCAATAGGTTTCTGTGTCGGTTTGTGGGTCGTTGCCAGGGTGGCTGGCCAACTCGCCGTTCTGGTGGCGCAAGAGTTGCAGGGCGGCCAAGCCAGGGTGCCTCGGGTCTCCTGGTGAAGGCTGCCCCAATTTCATCCATTGACCCCGGAGTAAGAACCCCCTGTTGATTAATATGGGTCCCGGTGTCCCTGGTTTTAGTGGGGATTTAGACCACTTTTGCAGGGGGACACCCCCATACTGTGGATGGACGAATTCTTGCACCACTTGAAACCATGGGAAACCATTGTTTGTTGGTATTGACAGGGGAATCATCATTCCAGGCTTTGTTTGGTGGCGCAGGATTTCGTCCATCCACAGTATTCATAAACAGTTTTTGTTTTTTTGAATCTGGGGTCAACATGAACCAATTAATTGATGTTCGACTGTGGTTTGAGACGCCGTGCGCTGCGTCTTCGGCGTCCGCTTCCCATGTTCGCAACACATGTTGCATTTTTCAAAACGGCTCGGCTCCCTAGGACCAGAAGTTTCGCCTGACTTAGGAGGGATATTTTGCCATTATTTGTTGAAGTGAGAGTCAAACGTAGTGCGCATTGAAGGGTTGTATCTCCGTTAGTGCTATTTGAGCCATGAAGAAGCGCACTTAAGGCTTAAGGGATAGCACGTGATGCGTGCCATTCCACCGTCCGCTTCGCAATCAATGGGTTGAAGATATCAACAGATGAGCCGTGGCAATTCTGATAATCTCGCCTAACCAGTAAGACACGATTGCGGAAAGTGTGCGTGGGCGTGCGCGTGTGCGTATGTGCGTGCGTGTGTGCGTGCGTGCGTGAGCGCGTGCGTGCGTGCGAGAGTGCGTGCGTGCGTGCGTGCGTGCGTGCGCGCGTGCGTGTGTGCGTGCGCGAGTCCGTGTGCGAGCGCGCAAGTCCATGTGCGAGTGCGTGTTCGTGTACATGTGCGTCGGTTTGTGTGTGTGTGTGGGAGTTTGTGTGTGTGTATCTTCGTGTGCGTGTCCCTGTCCGGGTGCCTGTGCTTATGCGTTTGTGTGTGTGTGTGTTGTGTTGTGCTGTGCTGCGCTGTGCTGCGCTGTGCTGTGCTGTGCTGTGTTGCGTGTGCGTGCGTGTGGGTGCGTGTGTGGTTTGTGTGTGTGTGTGTGAGTCTGCGGGTGCGTCTGCGCGCGCGCGTGTGTGTGTGTGTGTGTGCGCGCGTGCGTGTGCATTTCCCTGTGTGTGTATGTGGGTGGCTGGGTGCGTGCATGCGTGCATGCGTGCATGCGTGCATGCGTGCATGCGTGCGGGTGTGCGTGAGTATGTGTGCTTGCGTGTGCGTGCTCGTGCTTGTGCATGCGCATGTGCCTGTCTGTGTGTGTGTGTGTGTGTGTTTGTGTTAGTGTTTGAGTTGGTGTACCTGGGTCACGGAAGCATCAGATGATCAGATGTTTTAGTTCGTTCTATGCACACATGCTGTCATGAAGGCATATTTTGCGAGTAGTGCAGGTCATGTTGATAATCTGGCTTGTGGGTGCGCCTGAGTGAGTGAGTGATCCACGAACAGATCTGGTCTTCCATAGGGGTTAGTTTCATCGAAGAGCTTGCACGAGAATTACAAGTTCTTTGCTTGTTGGGGGGGCAAATGGACCGTTAAAAGAAGGCTGGAGCCTTTCGTGCATTCACAAAGCCACTCCTTGTTCTCAAAGAAGGATGCCATGGCTGGGGAATAGCATCCTTGAGCGAGTTTCGTTGCAGCGCATGGTCCTGAATCATGAATCTCTTACTATTCAACAAGCGTACAATGATACAGGTTTGACGTTGATCCCTTTCCGATTTGAAGAAATACAATCTGAACCTGAGACAGAATGTTCTTTAAACCACCATTTGAGCAGTGCTCAAAGCAACTATTGACCATTGCAGTAGCTGCTACCTTGTCTGCCTTGCTTTATAGTCAGGCCTAACCATGTTGGTAGCACAAGACAATAGATTGGGGGGGGGCTGCTCATTTGAATTGGTCGGGTGTTTGGCTACTGGACTCTGGACATTCACCTCGCACCAGTTCGGTGGTTCCAGTAAATATTCGCCGTATTTTTTCCTATTTATTCTCGTCAGGTAACCCTTACTTGCTGGTTGGATTGGTGGTTTGGTGATTTATTCTGGTTCTTGAGGGTAAATTCGGCGTACCACCCCATAACACCTAACCGCCGATTCGGCTCCAAATCAAGTTGAGGGAAGCAAGGAAATTGAGACTGCCATCGTTCTCCAGGCCCAAGGCAGTCTTCCAGAGCCCCTCCTTCGTCTGGGATGATGCAGCCGGGGCGCATAGCCGCCCCAAGGGTCGGTGGGTCGGTGGCGTGGATCGGACGATGGCGTGGATCGTTCCGTTCTGAATTCAGGTTGCTGGTATGTGTGCTATTGGTCTAGGCTGCTGCTTCTGGGTGTTTCTGTTTCGGGAGGTGGCGCCCCGTTTTGGATGATCTGGAAAGCCAAAAGGAAAACCACCCAAGTTGGAGGGTCCGCTAAAAGAGCACACACCCATATTTGTAGTTCACTTACGTAGGCCCTGGGCCAGATGTTCTTTGCGCGCCAAAAGAGGAGCAGAGCGGCCGAAATGTTGGGTTCAAACATGCGATTTCAGCGGCGTGGTGACTCCAGGGGAAGCCAATCATAATAATAACAACAGCAACCTGTTCAGACTAATTGGCAAGACGTGTCGGAACGATGATCAGGGTTTTCATGCAAACCACGAGCAATTTGCAACTCTTGAAGGAGAAGTCCAGCGATTCGTGGGACACGTGAGAACTTCAAGGTTGATGGCAGGTTGATCAATTTGGGCTATGAGCCACGCTGTCACAGTTGTTCTGACCATTTTACAACGAATCAACAGCCCAAAAAGGGCCTCCTTGTGCCCCCTTTGTTTCCATGTGCACGCGACTGGCCATGAGGCCCTGGTCGAACCAAGGTTGCTAGTTTGCTGCTCAGCTTTCTGACAAGACAAGGCTTCATATGAGGTAAGCCCTACAGCCTAGTGGTTTGCTGGCGGAGTACCGCCTTTTAGAGTGAGGAGCCTTCACTCGACGCTGCACTGATAGAGTGGGTTGACATGCTCAACGGGGTTCCATAATATGACTTGCGGCCAGCACCACAAGCTCGTGAATTGACTCATCCCTTTGTTGGCCCAACTCGGAAATAGAAACATCTAGGCATTGAAACGCTTCAACCAGAGGCATTCAGACATCGCTCCCATGCCGTGATGATCATGCAAAGGCTTCCTCGCCCAAGTATTCCTTAATCTGGATGGCATCCTTCTAGGCATATGGCATCAATTGTTCGTTCAGAAACGTACCCTTCGGCAGTTTGATGTTTGGCTTCGACACATGTTTGAATTGACCTATGTTTGACGTGCGTTCTTCATTTACTTAGTCCGTCAGTGATGGTTTGTGTTGCCCTTGTGGCTGTTTGGTACAACATACCAACCCTACCACGAATGACCATATCATTAGTCCGGCTTCCTGTCAACGTGATTTGCATACACAAGTAGGTATATATATATATATATATATAGGCAAATATAGTAGTTATGCATGTTGGGCATATATGCACATATATCATATACGTGTTATATGTAATATGTGTTCGGACATTTGTTTGTATTCATAGATGTCCCGTACCATACTGGGGTGCAAAGCAGTTTTTATGGATCAATATCCAAGGGGCAGTGCCAAATGCGAAGGCCTGCTTTGGCCAGGGTTGCGCAACATTGGTTTAAACAGCCACTTGGCCCGAACCCTTAAAAAAACAGGGTTGTTGAATCAAGGGGCTTATCCCCATATCTGTGATACCAGGGAACCTCCTCCCTTTTATGGGGGGTTAGTCTTTGGGAAGCCTTTGTTGTTGCATCACAGAAGTGGACTCCATTTCCCACACCCCGAAGCCTCAAAAAGAACATCCAACATATTTTGTTTGGCGGTCCTCCAGCTTGCCTGGGCCCCCAAGAATCCGAGGTTGCGGGCATCACGGAGGCTTTTGCCAAGGTGGGGGGGAAGGATGGGCCAAAGAATCAGCTGGAGGTCTTCAGAAAGGTTGGGTTCTTGCAGCTGTTTGCTGTTTGAGTTTGATCAATGGTTCGTGTTGTTTGGTACAGGTTCCTACCATGTGACGCAGATGGTCGAGGGCCGAAAAGCGGTGGGAAATGTCATGGGATGAGAAAGGGAAACCCTGTCTTTTGCCAGTCATGCATCCTAATGTGACAGGTCAAACGTGCAGATCGGTTGACCCGTCACAAGCCCCAGGCCCAAAGATCATGTTTCTCGTTGGCTTCCGTTTCCTCGAAAGCCCCAGGGGCCCGTAGCTATTTCTCGAGGATTGCAGGTAATGCGGACCGTCCGCCTTTTCGGAGTCATGCGCCTTGCACAAGAGTGTGGCTGTGCGGCTTGATGAAGCCGAAGGTTGACCCCGGATTAATTGACCCCCTGTTTATTAATACAAGGGTTCTCCCCTCCAACAGTGAGAAATCCCTACTACAACCAAACACACGGTCAACATTATCTCCTGGCCAAGAGACGAAGGGGCTCGCGTCTGGATGGCGGGCGGTTGGCTGAGGTGCACACGTTGGCGGCCAGCTCCTTGGACGTGACGCTCACAGGCGCCGATTCGCACGACTGAGAACCAGTCAGCTTTGCTCAGGGAATGAGTTGGAATGAAAGTGGGGATTCCCGAACACACGAAACCATAAAGGATGGTTTATAGGGGTCATTCCATGCAAAAAGAGTGGTTTATAGGGGTCATTCCCTTTCATAAAGGGTGGTGTATAGGGGTCATTCCATTTCATAAAGCATGATTTATAAAATTCATTTCATTTCTCATTCCCTGCTTCTATTGGGTGAATTCCGAGGTGCCCATTCCGGTTTGGTCGGGTTTCTCCGGTTTCCGAGTGCAGAACCGATTGGAGGAGGCCATGACAAGAGACCCAAATCTGGCTATGGTGAGACTGTATACAACTGTGGTGCACAGTTTGAAGAGGGGTGTCACAATCAATTGAAATGCTCATGCGCATGAGCGCAACTTGATTTCCCGCTCGGTCTCATCCTACGTCCCCCATAGTTCGTGCGCGAAGAACGTAGCAATCTGACGACATGTGCTCAAAACGATTTGTTCTTTTTGTTTTCCAGCGATCCTCTTGGAATCCTCTGTCAGGTATCATGTTGGTCTCACTTGCCCAAATCCGGCCTTGTGACATTTTGGTTTTCCCTTGTGGTCCAGAGTAATGCACACAAAATGTGATCACAGTTTATGTTTGAGTTCTTCGGGTTGTGGCAGAGTGGGAGGGGTGCAGGCGCATCGGTGACGGTCCTCCTGTTCAACAACGAGACCTCGCCTCAAATCAGAATTCCGACCCCAAGCCGAGAGAGAATGGGGGGGAAGGGCCCCCGGCTTGTCATATACCCACCCTTTTGACATGGAACCTGACGTTTGGGGAATTGGTCCTGGTTTGGACCGTGTTCCTTTCAAAAGGCCCAACTCCCTGTCAGGCTCCATCTTCATTGGTGGGGGGTGCGTCAGGAAGATTCGGTTTTTCTGCGGCACCAAATGCTTGCAATGAGGATGTCCAACTCACTTCACGGCCAGTTTGGAGGGGCAAGGACTGCCATCCTCAGAGGGTGCCACGAAGGTGCAAACCAGGGCTGGGGAGGGGGGGGAAGGGGGGGTTTGGGCAGCCACTACTGTAGATGGACCAGATCTTGCACCAGTTTGAAACCATGGGAAACCATTGTGTCTTGATATTTACGGCACCGTGGAATCATCATTCCAGGGTTTGTTAGGTGGTGAAGGATTTCGTACATCCACAGTCTGTTGCAACCAGCTTGTTCGCTAGTGTCCGTCTCATCTTGGCCTTTGCAGCTGACAGCCCTTCGCTGACAGCCTTCTTTTTGAAAAGGCATGGTCCAGGAGAGACATCGAAGATCTCGTTCCGTCGAATGAAGCACTAAAACCTCTCCGGTTCGCCTGGCCCGGTTTTCGGGATTTGGCCGCGGCTCAAAAAAACCAGTAATTACCAACATGGGTTGCCCGATCGGTAAGTGGAAACATGGGTACCAAAACCTGCGGTTTGCCCCCCCGCCTGTTGAATTTTGATTGCCACACCCATGCGGGTCCCCATGGTTCCCATGGAGCCGGAGCCTTAGGCACGTGTGGGTGGCCAATGTGGGCGACTGCCGCTGTGTGATGGCTGCCACGGGGCCTAGCATTCCAAGCAGAGTTGAGTCGACTCGATGATTGTCTGACCTTGAAAAAGCCTGCCTTGATCTCAAGCATAGATGTACACATTTATGAGTTTGCTTTGTGTGTGTGTGTGTGTTTATGCACAAAGATACATGACGCATATGTCATGTGTGCGAGTGTCTCAGCTTGATTTTTGTTGGAGTGCGCTGCTACTGTGATTACCCGCGTTGTACCCAGAAGTTGTACTCACTCACCTGGGCATTGAGGTCCCGGACGCTGATGGCAGTGCGCGCGACTTTCACGTGATGCCGCACGCTCTGACCATGGACTGCCCGTCATGCAGGTTGATCCAACGGCCGGCACGTTTCTGGTCTGCGCTTCGGAGTCTTGCTGGGATGTACCATTCCCCATTTCCACTCAAACGAAAAGCACCTGTTTCACTTCGGCGCCTGAATCTAGTGTGCCTTGTCACGAAACTCCGGATCCCTTTTGGCTCAGCTAGTGCTTCCTGGCGTTGACACACACACACACACCCACAGGCACACATCCTATTCGTCCTATTGCCGTCGTACTCCCAGAAGGCAAAGCTTGTTTTCCTTCTCGAATCGCACGAAAGGCCCGACTGCTTTACCCGCGCAGGAACACAAGCTTTGCGTGAAGAAGGAGTTTGATCGAGTGAAGGCCAGGAGACCGATGACACAGAGTCTCTGAACGGGGGCCCTCACAAGGGCTGGGGCTTTTCAAAGGGATCTCCCAACTTTATGACACGCCCAAAGATCCAAGCCGCGGTACTCCTCCATGAAACCTGTTGCTATTCTGGGCCATAGTGATGCTGAACATGTCTATGGTGCAACACGCTTGACCATTTGACCACTTGACCACATGGCCCGTTGGCCCAATGGCCAATTGGTCACCTTAGCCCAAACAAGGCAGCTTGGGCACCAAATGCAACAATTGGCTATCAACAGCACCCCGCATGCTCTTTCCATGTCCAAGCTCCCAATCCAAAAAGCAGTGGTTGGGACCCGGAATTCAAGGAATTGGTTCCCAGGAAGCCGGCGCAGACGTGCGAAAGTTGGCCCGGAGCGCAGATCGCGGGGTGGATGTGGGCTCGTCTTTTTAGGAGTCGGTACCCCTTTTTTCCGGTGGTTTTCAAGGACCACCAAGAGGAGGTCCACAAATTCTTGGGGTGCCCTCCCAAAAACAGACCTCCGCAATTCTTGGGGTGTCCCCCCAAAGAGCCACCCATATTTGTGTTGCAGCATGGAGGCTCGGGATTGCATGGGGCCTGAAGCAACCGTTGAGGGCGAGCGCAGCAACTCTGGGTATCCTGAGTTAGCATGAGGAGACCGGGGCGTCAAGTCCTGCAGGATGCAAGTGAACGACGATGTGCTTGGATGTTCTTGGCCATCATGGCCATGCACAATACAACATTTGTCCTGCACAGCAGGCATGTATCAGTTCAATGGACACGCGTCATCTGAGACACTCATGGATCAGTTGAAACAGTTGGGCAGACGTGAATCGTGTGAAGAGCTGATGCTCCAATTTGGACAGCCGTGTCTTCAAGTCAACAAAGGCTGTAGGACTCTGTATTGTTTACTGTTCCAGCAAACTGTGACAAACTATGCATAAGAGCGATGTGTCCTTGATTCTGCTGGATGTGCTGGCACTTGTGTTGGCGTAGATGTGCTTCACGTAGTGCAACCGCATTCATGGGGATCTTGGTCACGCATTTGTCATGGCCACTTCCTTGCAAAGAAAAATCTGAGCTCATTCATTCCTTGGCGCCCAATAATATTCACGACGACATCCATGTTGGTTTCGTTTTCGTTTCAGCCCCAGGAAATTGACCCTTGCCGGACGCTTGACGGCGAACGTTCGCCAAGGTGCACGACAAGGTGTGCCGACTCTTTGTGGGCGAGACCTGCTACCCCAGCCGGGCACCCGGTGACTCCATGCTAGGCAAGTGTTTTAACGGACAACCAAAACCCATTTTTCTTTGGTGCATTTTGCTCGGATGTTAGGACTTTAACTTTTTTGCCAAGTAATGGGTTTTCCATTAAACTACTAAGGGCAGGGGAGCAGAAAGCAACCGAGTTTTGTGGGTTCCCCTATTCTAGTACAGTCACAATTTGTTTCAGCAGAAGGTGACCAGCTGACTGATTTGGTTATGCCTTCCCGAGTGTATGGATGTATCTCCTGTGGAAGTCTCCTTAGTGTCGCAGATGAGGAAATTTCTGGTGACCTAAACTAACTGTGGTACACTCTTTGGGGCTCTGGCATGATAGATTCAGGCTCTAGTGAGGAATGCTGGCTTCATTGCGATGCCAGGCGAACACGGGGTTTTGAATTTGTGACACGTCCAACACATGGTTTCTCAAGCAAAGCTTTCGACACTTACGACACTTACGACACTTGGGTGCTTGCACCTTAAGGCACCGAAGCCTCAAGGCCAGCGAACGCATTGTTGGCGCATCCTTCGGCCAGCTTTTCCTTCAGTTGCAGCCACAGCTCACCAGCCTCCCTTCTGCTTCAGCCAGCCCCTCTTCAGCTTTAGCCAGTTCCTTCATAGCAGTAAATTCAACAACAGTGTGTTGACATCCGTATTTCGCTACTTGTCTGCCAACAAAACAGACATATGTTGGCTGCTTGTAACTTGTTGTATCTCCTGGTAAGTTGTTGTAACGTTGTGTATCTTGTTCAGGTCAAATAAGTCAGATTGAAAATAAGTCAGATGCACGAACTTACTACTTGTCGATCAATTGACACAAGTGGTCGACAATTGATGTTAGATAGTTGCAAGTTCGGTCAAGCTTTTGTTAACCACTATATGTTGTCAGCAACCCTCGTGGCTGGACTTAGCATGGCTGATGCATGTAGGCGTCGCCAGGTACGCCTTGGAAATGGAAACGGCTTCCAATATTGGGGGTCCAGTTTCAGTCATGGCCCCCAGAAATGGACATGGTTTCCCCTTTTTGGGCCCAGTTTTAGTCCTGGCCCTCAAAAGCGATCACCTTTTATTTCCCGGCCCTTTCCCGAAATGCAAATATCGGGAGCTCGAGGCCTGGCCCTGACCCGTGGCATCGGCCACCGTTTGGGGCACAGCGCCCGGGAACTGAGCGGTTTTGGCAGCGGCTGCGGCCGGTTTTTCATTTTCCTTTGGTTTGGTGAGGAGTTGTGTAAAGAGGCAGACCTAGGAGGGGCACCAGTTTCGTTTTTCTTTGGTTTTGGTGTGGAGTGGTGTAAAGAAGCAGACCCAAGGAGGGGCGCCAGTGTCATGTTTCTTTGTTCTGGTGAGGAGGTGTGTAAAGAAGCAGACCAAGCAGGGGCCCGGTTGAAAGGGGAAGAAAAAGGAGCGTGTTTGGGAGCGAACCAGGAAATCGGGTTGCTGCGATGGGTGCTTGGTGGATTGAGGTGGTTGTCAGTCAGTCGGGTAGGCTGCTGAGGTGCGTTTCTTCACCGGCCTGGGGCCGGTGGGTTGGTCCATTGGTTGGCTTGCTTGATGTGTTGGTGGTGTGGCGCAAAAGAATTTCACTGCACGGACACTGTCATAGGTGGGAGCCTGTGAATCAGATTTGGGTATGGGTCAACATCAAAACCTCCAAGGGCCCGGTTTGAAATCCTCGGTTCCAATTCCCAGGGTTTCATTTCGGGTAACCATTTTCTGACCACCACCGCCATTAGACGCTACTTTGCAACCTCGGTTTGCCGCCCCGGAGCCTCCAAGTTGGATTGTGTTGGCTCCTCAGGAGACAAATTTCAATCCAGGGCTGTTTGCATGCCGTGGATAAGAAGGCAATCGCGTCTTTATCTTTCTTTCTTTTTCCCGATTTTGAGTTGCATGATTTGCTTGCACCGTGGCAGGGTGGCACAGTGTCTTCCGTTGATGAACTCAGCTGCTGGACAGCTTGTTTGTCTCGCAATGGATTCCAGCTTTGCTCAATATGGTGGGTGCTTGAAAGGGATATATACTCGCCTTTGAGATTAGTTCGTGCTGCAGTAGACCGTACTTTGAGATGTCGAATGTGCTGTGTTTTTGCTTGAGCTCATAAAAACTTATAATGACATGATCTCCTTTCTGAGATATCATGCCTCGCCCAACATGGCCTTTCTGCACTCATGCTGCATTCATTATGCTCATCCTGCCAAGGGAACAATCTTTGCCCCGGTCAAGGCAGTGCCACATGCTCTCCTCGCGAGCCACGCTGCGCCTAGGTGGGGGTCCTGCACAAGCCGACCATACGCAAAATCGCACGGAAGGACGGGTAACAAGGTGACTGGTGGGAGGTGACATCTTGACGTTTAAGGGCGGAGATCGCGTGAACTGCGGCCAAGTACGTTTTTGCTTCAGCCTTGGGAAAGGCAAACTGATGGTTTAAACACCCGATAGACGCCTTGTCATGCCTTTTCCACTTGGAAGTTTGACTTAGATGTCTTATCTTGACAGTCTTTGAACTCCTGCGCCATGTTTGGTGACTGCTTGTTGCGCATGTTCTACGTTACTCCAAACAGAGAGCCGATCTGCCAATATAAAGCCACCATCGCGGAGTGGCCTCCCCACGTCATGGCTGATCACGGATGTTCAATCTTTGCTGAGACAATAAGGTTTAGCTGCCTGGTCACTGTCGCCAAAAAATCGAATTAGCTTTCGGGAGCAACAGCACCAACAAGGGCATTGGCAATACTTGGTGGCTCCCAGCCATCCTTAGCTTATCTTAGCTTTGTAGCCTTTAGTGTTTAGTGGTAGAATCCATTTAGACCACTAAAAGTTAAACGTTTAGCGGGGGATCTGAGGGCAGAATAGTGTGGGGTAGTGAGTATTGCGGGTTCCCCAAGTCCAAGTCAGAATTTCCGATGCTCTTCGGTCCTCTTGTAGGCCAGTGGACACAAATGGCTCCAGCCACTGCAACGTTTATACTCGAATGAACCATTGTTGCGTGCGCCCCCCCGTCAATTTCTCACACACTTGTAGAAAGCACCACCCAAATAAACCATTGGTGCGTAGCGCAACTTCCCTCCCTTCTCACACCATCTCGGGACCACCCAAACCTGCGCGGGAAACAGAATGAACATCCCTTGTGCCCATCAAAAGGCAAAACAACTCCTTAGCCCAGCGGTTCCCATTTGGACCACTGGTTGAAACATTGCTACTGTGACTGGGAGCATTGAGCCGACTGCTCAGAGCTCAGCTCGCGATCCAGGACCTGGATCCCAACAGCTTCTTCCTGCTGGCTAGCGCCGGGCTTTGGGCCACGATCTCCGAGAGCACGGCCGTGAATTGGGCCAGCAGGCGCGCGCGCGCGAAGCTCGATGCTTTGCGACGCTTGTTGGGGTGTTGGGGGTTGCGGATGGTTTTAATGCAGGGTCGCGTACGGTTTTGGTTTGGTTTTTGTTCTGAGTGCTTGCGTCTCGGTGTGCACCTGAAGTGCATGATACTTTGGGTGTGCTTCTCGATGCTTCGACTTGGATGTCGAGCGCCGACGGCTCCTTCAACGTCAGGGGCACGACTTGTGACTCGATGTATGTTGTTTGTTCGCGGTTTAAGAAAGCCAACAGCTTAGGTTTCGCAGCGTACCAATTTTTGTGGATGGGGAGTGCCAGATTGTGGTCGTTCCTATGCAAACAGCAATGTGTGGTATGAATTGTGGCGAAACTTCAGCTAAGAGGTGGTGGTGGGGGTCAAAGGCCGGTTTGTCTCAACAGAGAGCTTTCTGTTGGGTTCCCTTATTGGTTTCGCCTCAGGGCAACTCCTAACGGCTGCCTTCAAAAGAAGGCTCTTGTATGCTCTTGTTTTTGACTAAGATGTTTGCCATATTTTGGAGGTAAAGATGCCGGTAAGTTGGCTGTCGGTTCCGCTTCACCCTTTGCTCAAGTGAACGAAGCTTCGAGTGAGGTCATGTTTGCTGGGAGATGCCACACTTGCTGTGGATGGTAGAATGCCATGGTCATAGTCCAATCAACGGAAGGCACAATTCAGATGCCAATTTGGTCGCGAAGATACGATGAGATTGGAACAGGTGACAATGCAGGGATTGATTGCCCCTCTTTCCACTTCGGGCTTAGCGCGTGGCATCTCTCCTTTGCTTTGACTACATGGAAGCAATGGGATTCTGAAGCATTCCAAGGTTTGTTCGTTGCCTTGTTGCCATTGACTGAACATCATTTGGGGGGTTTCTCAAATGTTTTTTCCCCTCAATAACAACCTAATTGATAAGATTATTTTTTGGGGGGGTGTTCTCCAAATAGGAGTCGTTTTTTGCTTTTTTGTGGATGGTTTTGAGCAACCCCCGTTTTCTCTCCTTCCCACCCGAGTCTCGCATGGGCCGGTTGCATCCGCTTTTCGGGTCAGGAGCTTCGACGATCCCCAGGAGGCGGCGATGTCCCTGGCCCAGGAAGCCTTGGCCCGGTGGCAGGACCGCAACACGAATCGCGCGCCACGAAACCGATCTTGCGCTTTTGCGGCGGTGTCGAGGTGCGTTTTGGTGCTGCGGCGATTTTCTTTCTGGTTGCTTTTGCCAACGTGCGTTGGCCACCCTTGGTCCAGAGCTGAAAAAATGGTGGCGTTTGAAGGGTGCGGCGCGGCGGTGATTTGCCAGGCTACATTTGGTCCAAAGCTTGGACAGCTCGGGAATTGAATCATTCACCTCTTAACCACCAATCTAGACCCATTTGCAGCATGCTCAGTATGTTTTTCCTCACTTGATACATATAGAGACAAGAGCATACGTTTGGATAGAGCTTGCGTTGGATCCCAAAAGGGGCCCGCAATATTGGCGCGCACACGCACAGACTGATGTCTATCTCCTTCTTCAAAACATGGCTTGGGAACCGTCCCCTGTTTTAGTGGATATTTGGTTGTTTACCCGCCAAATGTCGGTGCCGCACTCTCCGCCAATGTCCTGTCGAGCAACTAAGAGCAAGCATGCGTTTCAAGATGTCGCAAGGGTGCTGAGTTTGATGCGCGCGCGTGCAACCTCAGGATGTGCAACTGCTGGCTTGTTCTTGCAGGTTTGGGCACTTGACTATTGCTTCAATGAGGGCAAGTCTGGTGCCAGTAGCCGCGGTAATTCCAGCTCCAATAGCGTATTTTGAAGTTGTTGCAGTTAAAAAGCTCATAGTTGGATTTCTGTTGGGGGTGACCGGCCCACCTATTTGTTCTATGCCGGGGCTGGTTTTTTGTTTGGATTTATGGCCACGCCATTCTGATGGCCTTTGGGTGCACTAGGCATGTCGGAAGCATGTGTGCGAAAAGCCGTGGATGTTGATCAGGTTTCCAGGCAAAGTCAGCTTTGTTGGAATAAATGTTGAGGGACTGTGCAGAGTGCGTGTTTTCAGTAAAGTGTTTTGAGCAGCCATGACACACGTCACTGTTTTTTTTGGGGGATGGAAAAGCCCGTCTGAGGTGTGTTTACATCAGTACACACAAGGTGATGTTTTATCATGCCCATGTTTTGCAGGACACTAGGCAAAGTAGCAGAGAATGAGAGAAGAGAACACCAAATGAGTCTGCTTGAATCCATTTTGAGCCCTCGGGAGAAAGCGGGAGAAAGCGTGACACCACCCGCGCCAAGCGATCTTGAAACATCCGCAGGGGCCCAGCTCGCTGGCAAAAGGCCCGGGGTGGAGAATCGGGGGTTCCACTGCCTGCGCTGCCTGCGTTGGGCGGTGGAGACCTGAGATGAGTAATATGATTCGGGAAGGGCAATTGACAACGTTGTATTCTGGATTGATATACAGTATCAATATAGCATGTATGATATACACACAAGGTGGCATATCTCCAATTGATGCACAGCTGCTAGCTCCTGCAGGTGGTTATTGCAAGACCAACCAAGCTATTGCTTTTTTAATGCCCTAACGGGGGATCTCACAGGTCTAAACAAATTATTGCGAAAGTGCCTATGACTGCGTTAGGGTCGTAGGGCTATTTGGCGCACACACACACACACACACACACATGCCATGCACATGTCACGGTGGAAGCTCGGAATCTCTTGCGAGCAGCCCCATTAGAGGAGCCGTACAGCCGCAATGGCAACCAGAAGCACCCCAGCAAAGGGTTGACCAAGACCATGAGCACCACTTCCCAGCAGCAACAAAAAATAGAAAGACAACAACCACAGCAAGAACACCAGCAACAGTCAGCCAGCGGGTAGTCTGCAGTCAGCCAGGCAATCTCAGCGAGTCGTTGCTCGGAGCCTTAAGCGGGCTCCGGGCCAATCAAGCAATGCCTCTTTTTCGGGATTCCTTTCAACATGCAGCATCGCTCACCTCAAGTGTCAAGAGCCAATCGATGTGGATCGACCTGTTCAGGTGCGCGGTGGTTTCTTTGCTTTGGTGCATGTTCAGTCGTGATCCCATGAAGCTTAGACCCAAGTCAATACATGTCCGAGTTGCTAGGGATTAATTGCACAAAGGCCTCAGTGGCATATTCTCCGCGATCCCGCTGGCTATGGCTTGTGCAAAGGGCAAATGTATTCGAACAACCGTGCTATCAGTTGGAGCTTCGTTCCTAGGGCGGCCTCGGCCTTGGAATGCCAGGAATCAGGGAAAATGAGGTTTCCAGATATCCAGTATGGTTTTTGTTCTTCTTTTTCTTTCCGCCTGGTTTCCGTTAACAAACCAGAAAAAAGGGCTCCCCAACAAAACACATGACACTCCCGTATGGTCTATTTGGGAGGGCCCCAGCCCCAGACGGGCCCGCCACAAACTCCTGGCAGTCGATTGAATTAGACGCATCTGCTTGTGAGGGTAGGTCCCCCAGTAGTGCCCTTTTACCCTTGTTTGGGGGAGGGTTCGGGACCCTACTAAAATCAACTACAGATAAAAGGGTACCCTTATTCTAACCTCTCTACTGGAGGACCTAGGAGGCCATGTACATGCAGACAGGCATTGGAGCGGGTTCACGCTCACAGGGTCGTTGATATGTGATTGGATTCTTTCGTGAAGCCATTGTCTTGGCAATGCGCTTCAGGCAACCTGTCACCTCACCAAACAAAGTTTGGATTTTATGCTTAGTCACGGGAGCAGCATGTTCAGCTCTTGCCGCCGGGCGTTCATTGGGCGAGTCGCGGAAGCAGACCGCCGGCCCTTGGTGTTGACTTTTTGCTGCTTGCGGGGAAAAAGCTCCCAAAAAAAACAGCCAAACAGCGGTACAATTGCAAGATCGCTGGCAAGATGCTCTCCCCCCAACAAAACACACCAAAAAAAACGAGAAAAACAAAATCCAGTACAATTGTGTGGGGTTGAGAATAAAGTGCCATGATGTTGCGACCAGCCGACTTCTCCGTGAGGTCAGAGTCCTTTGGCACCTTCATGATACGCCTCAGCCCGGAGGACCGGGCAGGGGTCGTTGAATCGGCGTTGAGCGTTGGGTTGAGCCCCCCTCCCTTTAAAGAGGTTTCAAAGGGTGACCAAAAGAACTTCTTTTTTTTGGGTTCCAAGGATCTTTGTGATGTACACTTTTTTTTGGTTCCAACGATCTTTGTGATGTAAACATGTTTGGTTCCAACGATCTTTGTGATGTTTGACTCGATTGAATCGCCCTACTGTGTTGCTGATACTGAAAAAAAGTTTGAATGTGAGGGAAGGGTCAGGGTGGTTTTTGAGCTAGCCCATGGCCCCATGTCCAGGGAAGCTTCGTGGCTTGATGCAGCATTCGGAGTCTGGGCAGGTTTGTGTCTGAGGCCTTGCAGGCTCAAAGTGCATAGACTGTTCTCGGGTACGAGCCAAAGGGATGTGCTTTTCATGTATGTCAGATGTTCCAGGGGCCTGAGGCGATGTTGTGAGCAAGTCGACCTTTTTCTGTGGATCTGGCAGATGGAGTTGCTTCTGGTGGGCGTTTCCCCTTTGCATGCTGCATCCGCTCTTCTAGCAATAGCCTCGACACATGTGCAGATCCTTTGCCTTGTTGAGTCCACGTTCTGTTAGAAAGGTGATTGGTATCCTGGCCTAGGCTTTCCTTGGCGAATCAACCCGTTTTCTTCCTTCCACGGCAACCCAAATGAAAATCAACTAAACTTCCACGGCGTCAGGAAGGTGAGAGGATCAAATTGAGCAGTCAGCATGGGTGGGCTTACTCGCTTACTTGGGCAGCCAGAATGCCCTCCTGGACATTTTCGCGACTTTGTGACCTTGTTTTCACTTTCCCCAGGCAACAAGTTGACCTCGAAGCTCCGTCCCGAAGCATCCACCGGGAGCCGCTCTCGTGAGGAGCCGCCGCAGCAGAAGGCCCGGACCTTCGCGGCGGCCCCAGGTGTCGCGTCGCGGAAACCCGCGAACTGAGTTGTCCACGCGCCGGAAGGACCTTTTGTTTTTTTTGTTTGTCAAAAGTTGTAGTCCAGGTCCCCAAAAGCTGAACCTTGTATCTGCAGGTCCTCGCCGTTGAGGAGAGGCCTTTTTGGGGGGAGCTTCATTTTGAGGGCTTCTTTTGTGCGTGGATTTCAGGTGGGATCTCTTGGTTGTCCCTCAATTCTGAACACTAGACTTTCTGCTGATTCCTCTCACGGCTGGTGCTTTCCCAAGATTGTTGAACGGAAAATTCGGGCGTGGCAATTGGTTCAGGCACCACGGGGCCAAGCAAAGCGACTGCTAGCAACTGCGAAGATTGGAAATCTCGCAAGAACGATTCGTGGCGCGTCCGTTCGTTTTCGTCGAAAGAGTTTGGCACTGTCAGGTTGATTGCATTTGAACTTCTCGACTAGGTCACTAGGTATGTGTCAAGATAAGGGGACCCACAAAATGCTGCTTCTCAGGCTTTCCTTAAACCACATGAAAAGAGTAGCCTCAACAAAAACACAGCCACCACTAGTTGACTTGCTACTTGTCAAGACTTTCCAACTATGGGTACGGCCTTTGCTACGTTGACATCCCTCACAGACTTGTGTGTGGTTTCTACATCGCCTTGCAAGCCAGTGTTGAGTGAATTTCCTGTGGCGACCTTAAAGAAGAACATGCACAAGTACATGAATTTTCTGACTGTGAATCTCAATGTGGACCTCCAAAAACGTCACGGGCATAAATCTCCAAGTACCATGATGTCCACCCAAGGATTTCCCATTGAGATTCCCCCCCTAGGTGCCCGGGCCTGGCATTCGCAGCAAGAAGTGGCCGGAGGTCTGCTGCGGGTTCGGTCGGTTTGGTGGCTACTTACTTACAGATAGTTGCACGTCTATTGCAATGTGACAATGTATGTAAAGGTATGCACGTACACATAGTATGATATGTATATATTGATGTACCGTTTGAACTACATGTGTATGTGTTTGTGTGTGTGTAGGATCGTGTAGGTGTATATGTATATTGTGTGTATGTGTGTATGTGTGTATGTGTGTGTATATGTTTATATTATGTTTTGGTGCATTTGTGTGTACGCATATGTATATGTATGTGTACCTGTATATATATATATATGTATATACATATATATATACAGTATATATGAATACATATATATGTACATACATTGTACACATGTGATACACAAACACACTTGTACAAGGGTCAGGGTCAGCATTCAGACTTTTAGTTGGACTGGAGTTGAGCCTTGCCTTTCTCACTCTTGGCAACCGCGCACGCCTGAAAAAGCCCAGCAGCACAGGGGCCCGCTCAGTCACTCGTTCTTCTCCCTCAGACACCAACCACAGCTTTATTTGGAGAAAGAAGCCACCAATCTTGACATGTGGACTGCTCGCATCGTCAGTTGATTGTGCCTGAGGGCCAGACATGACTGCCGTGGCTTTGGGATGTGGCCAAGGACGCATCCTCTCAATTGTCAATAGTTTCGGCCTTTTTGAGAGGGGATGGCCAAGCCAGGTTTGATCAGTGATGCTGTACAGATGCCATGCTTGTACCTTTGCCTTCGCAGACCCCTTGCCTTTGAGAGGAGTGTTGCAAGGGGCCTGAGCACAGCTGAAGTTCACTCCTATTTTTTGGCGACTTGCCTTTGTTTTCGGAGTCACCTTTTGAGGGCTTGCAGTCTAGGACAAGACGGCCTTCAGGCATTTCTCCCATTTGGGCTGATCCAGCGCCAATAGCACCAGTCGAAGGAGCACCTTGCCTTCAAGAGACAGATCTGTGGATCCTTCCATCCTTCAGGATACCGCTATGATTCAGCCAAGGCACTTCATGTCTAGAACTTGGACTGGATCCTTGTTTTGCACATATCAAATCTTGACACGTCCTTGTTTTTGGCACAATAACCTGACATGTGTTATTGTTTTGTTTTCGAAGGGTACCCTTTTTTGAGTGGCTTTAACAGACAACAAAAGGACGCCCTCGAATTTGAAGGGTCTGAATCCCATTTTGAGGCAGCATGAGGCAGCACTGCATCAAAGGTCAGATCCCTTTTGGAGAAGCGCTGAGCTCGCCAGGTGAAGGCTCCAGAGCGGCGACAGGAGCTCAGGCCGCGGAATTCTGTGGCGGGTCTGCGATTTTGTGCCTTGGTTGTCGCGGGCAACTAGTTCCCTGCAATGGAACCCGCAAGGGCGTTTCCTCTACGAGGGGTGCGCTGGGTTCCATGTGAATCTGGGCAACGCAAGCAAGCATTTTGAGGGTCTCTGAATTATGTTGACACTCTGTAGCGATATTCCAAGACTTCGACAAACTTCCAGAGTTCATGGACTTTAGTCACGTTTTGGGGTTGGACCATGTTCATGGCAAATCAGAAGTTTGGTGACTTTTTTCTGGCCAATCCACGCATTCGGATTTGAGTAGAACTTCCCTCTCGTTTGGATGTTTTTTTTTTGCTGCCAGTAGGAAGCCTTTGGAGCACTTGCCCATCCTAAGTTCATACGTGTGTGTGAAACGTCTCTTACTACCTCACTGACCGGGATTAATCGAACATACTTGAATAGATTCACAACTGTGGGTACTGTGAACCTGTGAGCGCATAGCAGTGCTGCCTTGAGCATGCTCGGCTTTGTTTACCTTTCAGCCCCCAAAGGAGCACTTAGTCACTATGAGGCACGTTCCACCCCATATTGAGATTCTTATTGGGATTGGGAAACGGGAACTCCTGAATTGGTTGCCCTTGACAACCATAGTAAAGCCTCAGGCAAGCTTTAGTTGGTGGTTTGTGGCTGTTTATGGATATGAACCCCTGGTTCTTGCAGAGGGAACATGGGAAACCCCTTTTTCACCACCAAACCACCCATTCGCGTCCAAACCACCAATTGGGGGGGAAGACATTCTTACAAAAACCTGTGGTTTGGTGTTTTTTGCCCACAAATCACATCTGCCGTCTTTTGGTTGTTGGTTTTTGAGAATTAACTCACTACACCAAACCTTCAAAGAGCATTTTGCCAAGGGATGTTAGGACTTTAACTTTTTGCCAGCTAGTGGGTGTTCCGTATTAAGCCACTAAAAGTTAAACACTTTGAGCAGGGGAGCAGAAAGCAACCGAGTTGTACTGGCAGTTGCAGGGGTCGTGTCTTTTTGCGTCTTTTTGTTGAGTGAAGGTACACGGTTTTGCCCCAGCCACCACCCTGCACCAACACCCTACACCAAACCTCCGGCCCCGTGGGGATCTGTGAACCGCAAGCCGTGCAGGGGCATCATGTCCTATGCCACTCCGCGTGAGGGGCTCGCGTGGCGGGTTTCGCCCAAGTGAGCGAGAGCATCAAGCCCGAAAAGGTGGGCAAGGGCACAGTGGGAGGAGTATGGTGGACACCTACCTGGGGATTTTATATATATATATATCATAATTGTTTTGGAGCCCTAAATTCAGCTTTTGGAGTTATAGCAACATTTGCACATTTATAATTAGTTTTGCAGGTACCTTTGTTTCGGGTATCGGGTGTTGAGGGGTTGAGCCTGCAAACCGGCCTATGTGTCCGCACGAGGTACACACAGTTGACTCCCTGCATAGGCATGTGTTGTGTTCCGAGTATTCCTCATGCGTCGCCGTTGTTGTTGGTAAAGAGTTATTCAATCAATGATCTTGAGCCTTAAGACATGCCTGCAGTGATATCTGATTGGAGAGTTACCTGCCACAGGCAGACATATAGCTGCGATTGACCCCTCCGGGTTTTTGAATTTGATTTCTAAGTGGCTTTCTGATGATATATTCCTTGCCATATGGGGGGGCTTAGATTAGACTTTTGACGCACTAGCACATTGACATGTCACCACAAGCTACAGATGCATACAGGATTTCCACCACACAATTGCATGTAGGATTAAATCCAGACACGAGAAATCAGTGGGGTCATGTTGGTCCTGAGCTATGTGCTGCTTGGGAAGCGACAATCAAGCCTTTCAAGTCCTTTCTGAAGTCTGACATTTGCACAAACACAGAGCAACCGTACTTGGACCGACAAAACAGCACAAGTCATGTTTTGTGTTGTTTATTGTTTGGGAGGGGTTCTTCTCGAGTTACGGAAAGTATGAGTTATCCCGCGACTCTTTGAATGGTTTTCACGCTCCAGTTGCCCAGCCACGAGATTGAATTGGTTTGCAATAACCTTACGGAATCCACAAACAAAAAGCACGGCTGTGCGCGAAACCTGCGGTGGACGAGTGGCACGACATCGAAACCGTTGCATTCAGAAATGCCCAGATGGCAAAGGCACGTGGTGAGTGCCACTTTTCGCCCAAACCAGACGAAAGAACTGACTTGATTGAGAAGGAGGTTCTAGATGACACGAAGGTGTCGCTTGGCTTCTTTGCTTGCAACACATCAAATCGATTCGAACGGCGCAAGTTGTGCAACTGAAATAGTTGAGGTTTATCGATTCAACTAGAACTGAATCCGAAAATATCATTTTGGGTGTACCCTGGGGCCAATTCTCATGATTCAGGGAGTCAGGATTGGGAACACCACAAATTCGTCCATGACAAGGTGCAACGCCGCACGTCTCGATGGTTAAAAGTTGTTATGTTAGAGTGGTTGTTTCATGAAATGAGCATGTTGACGCTGAGTGGGGTGAGAGAGGGAGAGGTCAGGAGAAGAAGAGAGAAGAAGAAGAAGAAGATCAATAAGAAAGAAGAATAATAAAGAAGAAGAAGAAGAAGAAGAAAAACAATTGAAAAGAAGAAGAAGTAGGCCAGAAGCTCGCAAACGATGGGACGCTTCTTCCTGATCCATCTTCTGTCAGCATTTTCCCCCACCTCCCATTCTCGCTGGAAAAAGGTTCCAAGAAAAGAAAGATCAGGTCTGGCATTCTTTCACTCTCGTACACCATCACACGCAGGTTGGCTGAAGCGAAGAGCCTCCTCGCTCCCTTTGTTCGCCAGAGTGGAAAATATCCTCCTTTCGGCCCTCTCCTCTTAATCTTGGATCCTTTCCTTTGGGAGCCTGGCTCCAGCAATGTCAAGCCTTCAGCCCAATGTCATACAAGGACTGATTCCGGACACTCATCCACCACTCGCGCATCAGCCAGATGTTTCGTCTCACTGTCGAAGGATAAGCGGTCGCAAAGCGCCGGAAGCAAAAAGGCGAGTCCAAGTTGCTGCGTGGGGCAAAGCTTCTGGCAGGCAGAGATCATGATGTGGCCTCAAAGGTGCCCCTGGTGTTGATTTGATCACCGTCGAAGTCTTCGTTGCTGGCTATTTTTGACCAAACCCTCAACAATTTCATACGCCTTCTGCGCGGATGGAATTACTTGGTTTGAGAATCTGGAACTGAAATCCACTCTGGGAGCCTTTTCGGGCGGGTTGAATTATACGAGGAGCCGTCGGCAGATTGCTTCCTCAAGTCTCCAACGTATTTTGCATGAAAGCCCATTCGACAGCCTTTGAGTTGTTTTCTCTTGTGGACAGTACATGCATGGAAATAACTTGAAAGATGCCGATCGATACTGGTCCAGATTAAACATGGCAATCAACATCAGTGAAATGCAGGGAGGACGGGGCGACATGACACTTCTCAACACTGCCGTTACGCGGATCAGTGTGGTGTTCTGTTCAAGACCTTCATGTCATAAACAAAGCTAGTAGTGCACATGAGCAGGTCCCGAAAGGAGAGTTATCCCAAAGAGATTTGCTTTTCCATCAAATTCCAAACATGCAGTGTGAAACACAACTTTGCATGTTGCACTTTGGATTCCCGCGCACAACTAGAGTGCACAGATGCCAGGGCCATCCTGGCTTCCCATGATTCCTCAAGTCAACTATTCCCATTTGAACTCTCATTGGAATCGACCCATGTGTTTGAACACTATTCCCATCCCATGATTCCCACGATCCCCATCATTCCCATGATTCCCATTTAGATTTCCAGCGTCTAATTATGCCCCAAACGCGGGGCCCGTTCTCGTTCTTTCGGGAAGGGCCGGTCACTTCTCGCAGGAGCGTGTCCGAGGGCTGCGTGGCAATGGCCAAGGGCCAGGCGATGGGCGGAGGGTCCTGGATTCCATGTGAAGCTGAGTTGGTGCCCCCCCCCCCATTTCTTTTTTTTTTGGGGGGGAAAGCCAAAAGATGATCCACCCATTTTGGGGACCCCCGAAAGAAAGAGGTCTTTCTTGGGGAGGTACCCCTTGTTTTTTTGCTTTGAAGGTAAACCAAGAAGATACCCCACCCATGTTGGGGATCAGGGAAGGAAAGACGCACCCAAAAAAACGTGGCATTTGTGGGAGGATGACTGGAAGATAAATTTCCTCTTTAAGGGAGCCCTCTGTCAGGTGGCATAATAGTGGAGGGAGGTAAATAGGAAGTTGTGAACAGCATTCAGACTTTCACGGCTGGGGCCAGAAAAAGCGTTTGGCCAACAGCTGGACCTGTTGCTTGGTTTCTCGCATTTCGCTTGAGCCCCGCTGCTTTGTGTTCCGATCAATCCAAAGCACAGGAGTTTTGCAGTCCACAAAAACGGCCTCAGGCGCTTCTGGACGCCGTGGTCTGCGGCCACAAAAGCTACAACGGCATCCGCGATGAGTTGCTCGCCTAAGACTTGCTGAGCGCTTGAACGGGTTCCTGCGGATCCCGATGGAATGGTCGGGCCTCAAAGTATGGCGCCTTTTTGACACCCCTTTGATGCAATGCAGGGTGTGGACGAGCAAACCCCAGGAGGCTTAGGGAGGTGGATTCGGATCAAAGTTGGATGGCAGGTGAGGATGTGTGTTTGTACGGCTTTTGCACATAGAGATGGCGCCCTTTTTGGTCCGGATCGAAAAGGCAAGGCTCGGATTTGGGGATCTTTGTACTTTGGGTCGCACATTGCGATTGGAACCTTTTGCTTTTTGCCCTCAAGGAACACCACGTGGGCAGCAGGTAGATTTCCTTTTGGGGCAAACGAGCATGTGGGAGGTTTTGCGCATCAGCATGGGTGCTGCAAAATGCAACTGTCGGATCGTCCACCCAACCATCAACAGTAGTCCTTTCTGAAGAACTATTCCATGCCGGCTTATCATCACAGCTTGAGGAAGGGTGCTGGTGCCCCACAAGTTTCAACTACACCCAACGTTGCAGTTGTTGCAAGACTTTTGTGACCCGAGGTTGTACGATATCTACGAGGAGG
>CAUJNA010000668.1:0-5000 GCA_963377175.1 Effrenium voratum | reverse complement strand
AAGACACGACAGCGAGTCCTTTCCCAAGGAACCATGACCTTCTCTGCCCATACATGGACACTCAGGAAATCCCCCACTGAACCACTGCCGGACATTCTGGCACGCAGCAAAAAACAGACGGGCGTGGACTCGTATCCACAACTGCCCTTGCCAGTTTCCAAACAGAGCGCAAGTGAATCAGTTTCATCAGGGCAGCGGTGTCTATATATCAGGTGTGACTGGTAGCGGATCTAGGGAACAACCAGTGCAAACATGACTGGCATGCAATCGGCAAATTGTCAATTTCTTGCTGGACGTCATGTTTCGCTTCGTTTGAACAAGACTATTATGCCGGATTGACCGGTGTGAGCTGTCACTGAGACGTACATCGCCTGTGTACTGCTCAAGGGATACCCTGGGAACACGAACTGACGCAGGGCGTTCCTTTTATCCCCTTTCAGAACGAGCCCTCCGCTGCAGTGTCTGCTCTATTGCGAGGGGACCTAATGATTTTTGTGCTTGTCCCTTTGGTGTCCCTTCAAACCAACCTCATCAAAGAGTACCCGTAGTAAAAACACCGAACAGCTCAAACGCATTGGCGGTCGGTGTGCGTGCTTTGACCTCCCGAAATGGTGATGAGGACGGAGCCCAGATTTGCGCTTTGCCTCCAAGAGCGTACGGCACGCAAGCCAACCATTTGGATTGGCTTTGGATTTGGATAGGCCGTTTTAAGGAGCAGTTGGGGGCGACAGAAGATATTCTTATGATTTTCTCGCTGAGTTTCAAAGAGTTTCCTAGTTGTGAGGCAAAGGCTTGACAGTATCGAGGCACAATCAACTCTCTTGCTTGCTACAACTCACCTACACAATGAGGTGTTCAAGCCCACCCACTCCAAATTATCCCTCCCCACCCCACCCAAAATCTAATATGCCTGTTTCTTGAGGTGTATGAACCGGTCAACAGTCATTCACTCATTGCAAAGCGGGCCAAGACTTTAAGTGCCACCCAAGGCCATAAAAACTGAACCGCCAGGAAGCCGCCAAGGGCCTGGAAGAGGCCAGCGCTTTGGATGTTATGTGAAAATCACGTGGGGGTGACAGATCTGACCATCCATCTACGTCGGATTTCCAAATGGCTTGACCGGGGTGCCTACTGATCAGCTACAATGTAAACCATGCTGATAAAACAAGCAACGTGGGAAGCTGGACTGCGCGATCCAAACATGACAAATACGATAGGTTCCCACAAGTTCAAGCAGCATCACACCCGAGCAAGGGCCAGCAAGTGTGCCGTACCGCACCCTCGTGTGTTTAGTCCCTGCTTGTCCCTGGCTGGCCATTTCGCAGGATAAATACAGCTCAACAACTTCCCTTTGGCTCACCACTCAAGGCAAAGTAGCCCGCAAAGGTTGGTGCTTCTTCCCCCTTGCCACAAGCAAAAAGCGAGGAGGCTTTCCTTAAGAAATTGGGCAGTGCAATTTCCTACGCGCTTAGCTGAAATTGCGGTTGCCAGAGTTCCTTGCCAGCAAATCAAGCTTCTGAAGTTACGTGAGATGCCAGCCTGAGTGGACAAAACCTTGATCAGATTCTTGTGCAACAGTTGCATACAGTGTTCGAGCTGCAATTGTTGGCAACCTGAGATCCCCACATATAGCACGCACAGGCACAAACATTGGCTTTGGCCTGTGCAAGAAGACAAGTCAAAGGACCAGTAACCAGATGACACCTCTGATTACAACGAAGATGTAAGTCACTGGGAACACAAACTTTACATTGCCGGGCATAGTTTTGCCAGTTGTTAATCGTTATCAAAGTCACGCTTGGGGCCCTTTTCCCACTTGCCACCCACTCGCGAACCATGGCCCATTGGTATCTGCCACCTGAGTTGTGCTCAAGTGTCATCCCTTCGGCGTTTCGCCTCAACAACAATAAATACAGAAAGGCAAGGGGAAGTTCTTGCCTTGCTTGGGAACCACAACTTTCAATATGGCCAAGTCCCCTGAGAACTAGCTTGCTCTGCCCTTGGGCCTTTGCTCACTCCCATGTTCCTCCCTTCGGCATGGGGCAAGTAGTTGCGTGTGTGTCTTTGTTTAGGGCACCCCAAGAAGACCATCAAACCACAAAAACTACCCTGTAAAGCCACAAACAAATGGGGGGGGGGGGAAGAAGCCAACATTTCCTATAAAACCACCAAGAAAGTTGGGGGCCAGCGGCTCCAAACAGAAACCGGGCACCGGATTTGGACCGTAGGAGGGCAAGACGGCCTTCACGGTGCTGCAGACTCGCTTCTCCAATCCCAAGCCCGCGGTCTCGGAGCAGCGTGCGAGAGAGGTCTGATCCGACGGGCGCAGCGGCGAAACCCAACGGAAGGAGTCCGATTGCCGCCGTAGTCATGAGATGCCGAAAGAAACGGCATGGTCGGCAAAGCCATGGTTTTCATTTCCCCCGGTGTGGTTGGACAACCACCATATTTTTTGTTTTTGTGTTTCTTCCCCGATTGCTGGTTGACAAAGCCATGGTTTCATTTCGAGGGTTGAGACGCCGATTTTGTCGATCAGGTACATTTAAATGCACGGAGCTTTCCAGTGATCACAAGGGGAGTCCATGTAACTGAATACTCACTCGATCTTCATGGGGGCTGACGAGACCCATGAAGGCATTTCCCCAGTTTAGTCGGGGAGGTGCAAGCCTTGCGCTTCACATAGCGCTCCACATAGCGACTGATTTGGCACCATGATATGGATCCATGGATACATGACCATGCTGTTAACAGCACGCCGCAGGGCAATAGGGCAGCCTTGTTTGTGGCGGGACCTTGATGCCTTGGTTTTGCGGTGTGAGAGTTTACGTCGGTCTTGTTGATGTGTGCGGTGGCATGTTCACAAAAGTCGGGGCCAGAGAGAACTGATCAATTCAAGGTATGGAGTGAAGGCTTGCCAGTTGCTAGTTCAATTGCATGTCAGGACACCGGGAAGTATTGGTTGGGTCTGATCAGCCGAACCTGGGCATTCTGAGTACTGAGTACCGGGCATTGTGAACCTGGGCATTGTGGCACTGATCGCGTCTTGAGTCTTGAGTATTGACCCATATTCATAGGCATGTATGCAACTTCTACGGCGTATCAGGATTCGGCCTTATCTGAGCTGTGTGAAGTATAGTAAGCTTGAAGCAAGGGCCCGTATTGAGCTATGCATGATGCTGACTCTTGTGATCAAGCGCCCCAAGTAAGTGGGAAGACCTGCTTGCGGAATGCTATATATCCAGGGCTTCAGCAGTATGTCCTCAGCTTTCAGAGGCACGTGCAAATGAATGAGTGCCACATCGACTATTGCAAGTCCCTGGCCATTTTGCGTTGCTCGCACCTTTGTTTGAGGGTGGGGTCATGATACTGGAACCCGAGATCAAACAAGAAGTCAGAAGGCCTCTCATCCAGCGGTCACTTGCGGTGGACCCAGGTTTGCGTGCCTTTTCTCGGCCCACATGCCCATTCGAGGCCAAAGAAGTTCTATTGAACTGCCAAAGCCGAGATCGGACAACTTTGGCGAGTTGGGGTTCAACTCTTGAAGGTCCTGGCGATTTCTTAAGCAGACACATCAGGGCCCCCGACCAACAGAAAGGTTGCTAGAACCCCAATAAACCTCGTAAGAAGGTGCTAAGAACCGTTTCTGTCGCCACTTTGGTTTCCTCCAGTGGTAATTGGGTCGCGTTCCTTTGGATTTTGGCTTCGCTTGAAACCAACCTCAAAAAGCGGAGAAGCTCCCCGACAACCACCCAAAAACCCGCCAAACCCATCCAAACGCCCTCAAGCAGCCCCGAAGTCCGCAAACAAACAAAAATACAGAACCCTGCCCAGGAAAATGTTACTTTTTTGGTTTAAGACAAAACATAGAAGGAGACGTTTTCCACCGGAAGGGACACCAACCGGGGATTTGAGGTTCTGGCAGGCGGGCCTGGAGCTGTTCCTGGCGCTCGAATTCGCCGGCGTCGCTCCCGCCGCCAAGTGGCGCGACGCCGCCCTGGAGGCCTCCGATGGATCGATCCAGCGGCGCGCGGAGGGGCCGACGGAGGGGTCGCCCGAGTCTTCCATGTGGCTGAAATGAATAGACGAACATATGCAAATATATACGTACATATATATATATAGATACGTATCATTTTCCCTTTTTTGCTGCACTTTGGTTGTTTTTCCCCAAACCAGTTGTTTGGCAAAGGAATCTTCCATTTGCGGAGAGAAGAGACAGAAACGGAAGAGACAGACGATACAGATAGAAAAGACAGAGTCAGAAGCGGCAAAAAAGACGTGTACGTCTATCAGAATTTGGATGTCCAAGGATCGGAGTTGATGCAAAGTCTCGCAGCAGACACCAGAAACATTGTGCCACAAGACGTTTGCGAGGTTCATGCACACATCAGAAATACTGGATTAGACCACCTGTCAATTGGTGCAGCATTGTGTCTGACATAATACATGGAAGTCAAACCCGGGTAGATGAAGGTTAGCAAGTAAGGGAGAGCCCCAACAATAAATAGGTTGCGAGTGTCCTCTCATTTTATTTACTTATGCATGGTTCCGGGTAGTTTTGTTCGTGCTATTATGCGTCATATGAACGGACAATAGTACCAGGGTTTTGGGTGTTTTTGCGTTTGGATCCCCAGGAGGTGGATGAGGAGGCGCGGGAAAGAGCCAAGCAACAGGCAGGGGGTCCTCTCAACTTTGGGGAGGACGTTCACGTGGGGCTGGGGGGTGGGAGGATTCGCGTAGAGCGGGGGGGAAGTGGGGGGGGGACAAGCCTGCCCCCAACCCCATTTCATGTTGAGCTCCTTTGAGCCACTGTGAATGGCCTTGTCATCAGCCACTGTAGATCAGGTTGTACATACAGTCCCTACATAAATGAGCTTGGTGAATGAAGTGCAGGAGGGCATGCCAACTAGCCCCGTTCCACCCCTGCTGGTAGTGCACCAGTACACTTGCGGTTCTGGAACAGGGGAGTTCACGGCAGTAGATTCCATCAACTAAGTTTT
>CAUJNA010000667.1:0-174610 GCA_963377175.1 Effrenium voratum | reverse complement strand
GGAGCTGGCGGGCAGGGCGGTGCCTTGGAAAGACTGGGGGGCGGGTTTCAGGTGATTTCTGGGAGGTTTTGGGGGAGTGTTTCTTCATGGTCTGAGAGTTTGATTCGTTAAAATCAGCTTGTTCATTTGACCGAGCAAGTATTAGCCCCGACAAACTTGAAAGAGCCAGACATGAATCATGTTAAGCGCGTCATCTCATGTTCTTTGGTGAGATGACCCACCTAAAACCAACTTGTCCTGAGGAGGGGGGTGTTGTTGTTGTTGTGTTTTGGGTCGGCGTGGGAGAACGTTTCCAAAGATTTTGACTTACATTGTTCTTTCCCTCGAGTTCCTGATTATTTGCAGAACACCCTTCGGGCTTCAATGGGACAGGTGTAAAATCTGGTGAGCTGAGGCGCTTGCGTTGAAGGCATGTTTCTAGCCTTTTCAGAAGCGATGCACGCACGGGTGCAGCTTCAAAGTGCGGCCGTTTGAATGACGTCAAAGGAAGAAAGGTTGCGAGGCGTGCGAAGGTCGGGCTCCGGTGAGTCGCAAAGTTGGCTGCGGAGTGGCTGGTCCGGGGCTTGGCTTCGCTCGGTTTGGCTCCGCTGAGGTGGGCGTTGCAGAGAGTCACGCCAAGACCGCCTCAGAGGCACAGGAGCTGGCGGGCAGGGCGGTGCCTTGGAAAGAATGGGGGGCGGGTTTCAGGTGATTTCTGGGAGGTTTTGGGGGAGTGTTTCTTCATGGTCTGAGAGTTTGATTCGTTAAAATCAGCTTGTTCATTTGACCGAGCAAGTATTAGCCCCGACAAACTTGAAAGAGCCAGACATGAATCATGTTAAGCGCGTCATCTCATGTTCTTTGGTGAGATGACCCACCTACAACCAACTTGTCCTGAGGAGGGTGTTGTTGTTGTTGTTGTTGTTGTTGTTGTTGTTGTTGTTGTTGTTGTTGTTGTTGTTGTTGTTGTTGTTGTTGTTGTTGTTGTTGTTGTTGTTGTTTGGTTGTTGTTGTTGTTGTTGTTGTTGTTGTTGTTGTTGTTGTTGTTGTTGTTGCTTGTTGTTGTTGTTGTTGTTGTTGTTGTTGTTGTTGTTGTTGTTGTTGTTGTTGTTGTTGTTGTTGTTGTTGTTGTTGTTGTTGTTGTTGTTGTTGTTGTTGTTGTTGTTGTTGTTGTTGTTGTTGTTGTCTGTTGTTGTTGTTGTTGTTGTTGTTGTTGTTGTTGTTGTTGTTGTTGTTGTTGTTGTTGTTGTTGTTGTTGTTGTTGTTGTTGTTGTTGTTGTTGTTGTTGTTGTGTTGTTGTTGTTGTTGTTGTTGTTGTTGTTGTTGTTGTTGTTGTTGTTGTTGTTGTTGTTGTTGTTGTTGTTGTTGTTGTTGTTGTTGTTGTTGTTGTTGTTGTTGTTGTTGTTGTTGTTGTTGTTGTTGTTGTTGTTGTTGTTGTTGTTGTTGTTGTTGTTGTTGTTGTTGTTGTTGTTGTTGTTGTTGTTGTTGTTGTTGTTGTTGTTGTTGTTGTTGTTGTTGTTGTTGTTGTTGTTGTTGTTGTTGTTGTTGTTGTTGTTGTTGTTGTTGTTGTTGTTGTTGTTGTTGTTGTTGTTGTTGTTGTTGTTGTTGTTGTTGTTGTTGTTGTGTTTTGGGTCGGCGTGGGAGAACGTTTCCAAAGATTTTGACTTACATTGTTCTTTCCCTCGAGTTCCTGATTATTTGCAGAACACCCTTAGGGCTTCAATGGGACAGGTGTAAAATCTGGTGAGCTGAGGCGCTTGCGTTGAAGGCATGTTTCTAGCCTTTTCAGAAGCGATGCACGTACGGGTGCAGCTTCAAAGTGCGGCCATTTGAATGACGTCAAAGGAAGAAAGGTTGCGAGGCGTGCGAAGGTCGGGCTCCGGTGAGTCGCAAAGTTGGCTGCGGAGTGGCTGGTCCGGGGCTTGGCTTGGCTCGGTTTGGCTCCGCCGAGGTGGGCGTGGCAGAGAGTCACGCCAAGACCGCCTCAGAGGCACAGGAGCTGGCGGGCAGGGCGGTGCCTTGGAAAGAATGGGCAGTTCGTGCCCTTTGTTTACATGTATGAAGCGTTCGATCGGCTCTGCTCATTCAATCACGTCATAGCTGCTCTCATGCACTTTTGTTGAAGAGGCAACTTCAACCAGGCGACAAGTCAGATTGGTCAGGGTGAATCGTTTGCTCTCTTAAGAGGTGACAAAGAGCACCCTTGTGGGTCGCACAATTGGGTTGAAACTTTTTTCCAAATAGCCGCCCTCAAACACATGGTGGCCATTTGCTTTTCCCCCAGAAAGATAAGGAAAACACCAACCTGGGCCCCCTCAATGAATCAAGCCCCAGAAAACGGCCCATAGGTGGGTCTGACGTGTTAAGGCAACAAGCAGTGGACATATCTCCGACGCTTAGGCGGCGCTGGCGGAGGAGCACTCCGGCGACACCCAGCAGACAGCCGCCAGGGTGGGGGCGCAGGCGGGAGCTGAATTCAGCCGGACGCGCCGAGGGTCACCTCTGGTCGCCAAAAGGGAGAGAACTGTTTTTGGGGATGGGTTATGGGTTATGGGTTATGGGATTTCGATCATTTTTTTGGGGGGGATGGGTGTTGGAAGCCAACAAGACACCAAGCACACGTTTGGTCAAAGATCAGCCACTACGGTGAATTGCAAATGCTTCGCGCTTCATAGCCTCGGCCAGTGCTGGGGCTGGACACATTGATGCGTAGCGTGGCGGGGGTGAGCAAAGGCCACAGCCAAAGCCTTTGGGGAGCCACAGCCGTCGATCTATGGTCAGGGGGATCGCTTTGTGGGGGGCACACTCGGCACTCAGTTTGACGGAGCCTTTGTGTAGTGTGCAAGTATTTGCACGCGGATGACTGCAAGTTCTGATTGTTTTGTGCAGCCGGCGGTTTGGGTAAGATGGTGCTGGTTTCGGTTTGGTTGTAAAGGACACCCGTGGAGCCCATCACATGGTCTGCTTCCGGATTCGCCCAGTTGCTGTATCAGGGAGGCGCAGCTCCGGCTCTGGGGCGCTCCTCACTCCGCGGGTTTGCGGATGGGTCACGATTCCTGGTGGCTCCCAGCCATCCCCTCAGCCTTTTATCTGTTTAGTCTTTGGTGGTAGTTTCCATTTGACCCACGAAAAGTTCGTCACTTTTCGCGGGGGATTCGAAAACGGGCAGCCCGGGATTTTTTTCCCTCGGAAGAGGCCGCGGCGGCGGAGGGCCACGTGCAGTCCGCGCAGAAAGCCCTGGAGGCCGCCACGGCCGCGGCGCCTTGGAATCGGAATCGGAGGAATCGGAGGTCGCAACGGGCCGTGGGCCGTCGGTAGGCCATGCTTCAGGGCAAGGGGATGGGCTGTGGGTTCTGGTTGAAACCCAACCTGCCTAAGGAATGGACAGGTTCTGCGTTTTTCTTCGAACCTTTTCGACGTGTGTGCACGTAGCGGGTTGCCTGGCCAGAAGGCTCATTCGCACCAGAGAGGTTTGCAGGTTTTGGATGGGTCTCCGCTTTCTTGTGAGAAGGTCTGGGGCCAATGGGGATATATGGGTGGCTTGATTTATAGGGAAGCTGAATAAACGCCTTCTACTGCTCCCCCATGAGAGACCAGACATATTTGACCACCCCTAGGCCTTCAACTTGTTTTTGATTGAATGAATGCAAGGCCGCAGACCCCGCATCCTTTGTTTGCGCGTCAAGGTGACTATGCATATCAATGACCCCTCAACAGTCGTGGACATAACCCACCCACCCATATGAGCCACAATCAAAACCCCGTAGATGAAGGTAGTAAGGGACAATCCCAACCATAAATGGCTGCGGCCGCCTTCTTATTTTTAATTTTTTACGTGGTTCTGGGTTATACCGGGTTTTGATTCTGACTCACAGAGATTTTGGGGCCGAGGCCTCTGCGGCGGAGAGTCACATGCAGTCTGCCCAGAAAGCGATGGAGACCACGACTGCGGCCGCACCTTGGCGAGACCGACCCCGTGAGTGGACGGCCATTTTTGTCGTTTTCTTTAATACTCCTTTTGGTACAAGTTCAGGGCCAAGCCCGTTTTTGTTTTAAGCCTGAAAACAAACTATTATTGTCTAACCCGCCTTCTGTGGGAGCACACACGCTAGTCATACCAGAACCCTAAAGTCAAGTTCGTTGTAATATAATCGTGTGTTCTGAGATATGCGAGAATTTTGATAAAAAAATGCCTGACAATTAAAAAGTACCTAACCACAATACCCAATAGAACCATAGTACCAAAATACCTAGTACGACCAGAATGCCGTAAGACTCAATAGAACCATGATACCATAAATACCCAATATAAGCATAATGCCATAACACCATAACACCCAATATAACCAGAATACCAGACATGCCTAATAACCAACCAGACATGCCAAATATACCCAATGCAACCAGGATACCAGAAATGCCTAGTACAACACACCAGAATACCTAACCATATGGCTGCAGGTCAAAACCAATGGTATCATTTCGGGGTAGGTGCACCACCTATTTTCGTCGGGATTTTTGTGGGGATTAGGATGTACGATTTGGCTTTTGACCCATGGCCATATTGTTCTTCTTGTGACCTGAGCAAAAGCCATTCGCGAGGTGGGCTCTGCTGAAGCGGCGGCTGAGCAGGCACAGGGCGCGGCCGGGTCCGCGCACGCGGCGGCCCGGGGCCCGGTTCGGCCGGATGGCCGTGGGCTTCTTGAGGTTTCGTTGGAAACCGCATTTGGGGCTATGGGCGATGAGCTGAAGCAGACTGCGGTTGTTTTAGGGGGCTGCTTTCGATTCCGGCCACCTGGCCAGGAAATTGTGCAGGTTGGAGTGATGGTGATCGGACGGTCAACCACTCGACGGGAGTTTAAATACATAGGACTATGCCCCATGTGTAAGGAGGCCCTTGAGTTTCGTTGAGAGCTTGAAAAGCAGGAAGTGCCAACTGACCTGGCGGAGCAAGAGAAAATGGTCTTCCAGGTACCCCGCTGTTGCTTCAGGCAGAAGTCTAGGTCGTGAATGGGGGACTTGTGTTGGATATCAGAGCTTCAGTCACGCGAAGGTCCCCTTGTGGCGCCAAGAAGCTTCAGAGCTGTTTGCAAATGGGCCATCAAACTGAGCAACAAATGGCCCTGGTGGTTGTGCCAATCTTTTGTCTTGCCATCCCATTGACAAACTACTGATCCCCCAACCTCGGGCGTGCGGATTGAGGTTGAAGCCACCGAGAACCACGCGGGCGCCGCCCGGAATGCGCTGGCCGCTGTGCAGACGAATGCTGGGGCCTCAAGAAGCAGCTCTTTGAATGGCTTGGATAATTTTTGGGAGATGCTGAGGTTTGGATGTTGGCCAGTGAGTCTTGATGTTTGGAGAAGCAGAACCGAGCTTCACTTTGGGAGGTGTTGCTTGGTTGAAAGTGCCGGCCCGCAAGGCAAGCGGTCCCCTAGATTTGGCGAGATGCTAGGCAGACACCGTGCGCGAGAAGGTGGCGCAAGTGGAGCACCATGCAGCATCCGCACGGGCACCAAGTCTCTTCCTTGGGAAGATCGCATTGCGCTTCTGGTGAATGGAAGGCCTTGCTTGAGCGCCCCAAAGTGAGCTTTGAAGCATGGCTTTTTTTACAGGTGGTCAAGATGTCGGTTATGCCACTCTGAAAACATCTAGTGGATGGATATAGCAGATACGCCCCACGGACAAACTTCTCAAAAGGCATCCAAGTAAACTTCTTCGTAGAAGGCCCCGGCATGAAGCGAAACTCCATCCCGCTGCTCTGCGGAGTGGCCTCTCCCAGCCGTCCCACAAGCTATCCCCAAGAAGATGGAAGGGAAAAGCGAGGCTTCCTTCCAGCTTTGACCGCGACTTATGACCGCATGCTCTGAATAGCCAAAGAGTGTGTCTGTGTTTGTGTGTGTGGGCCACCTTCAGGTGATCGATTGCCTCAAGTTGTTCGGTTTCCCGGCCTTGATCCCCCCTTCTTTTTCGTTCTTCGCGTTTCTCTTCTGAAGCAAGCAAGAAAAACACACAGTCACACGTTTTCCTCTTCTCACCTCTCATTTGTTTTTTGCAGAACCCCCTCAGACTTCCCGCCGGACCGCGGCTTTCCGCCCAAAACCCCTCCCCCTTGTCTTCCCCGTACCTCGGCCACGTAAGCGAAGCGAGCGAGGTGAAGGACGCGGCGGCGCAGATGGCCGAGCAGGCGTCCGCCCTCCAGGAGACCTCCTCGCAGGCGGCTTTTTTTGGGGAGCGGAGGCCGGAGGTGGGAAGACTGGGGCTCGTGTGCCCCGCTTGAAGAGGATGTCAGGTTGGTGGTTTTTGAAGGTTTGGGGTTGGGCTTTCTTGAGGGTTAAGCCCTGCTGTGTTTTTGGGTTTCACAGGGACACCAAACAAAAACAATTGGGGGCCCAAATCGGAGAATCGGGGCCCCGTCCCAGGCCCTGTGGGGCGGGATTTGGGAAGCCCGGAGCTGGCAGAGACCGCCTCTCAGGTGGCGCTGGCCAGCGACCGCGCGGCCTCGGCGCTGGGCTCCGAGGTCGGACAACTCGAACAAGGGGGCGGCGTGGTTGTCCAATGGGCTGGCCAAGCAGACTCGGGGACATTTGGGTTGGGAGTGTCCGATGTCATTGCTTTGATTCAAGCCCTTAAATATGTCGATGTTAACCAGCCTTGGAGCCCACATGGATTTTGACCTGGAAGCAAACCTCCAACTGATGGCCTAGCCTTGAGGGTCCATATCGGATCCGACCTCCAGCGCCTCGTCAGGCGGAGAGGCACCTGGCGGCCATGGCGGCCATGGCGGCCTCCGTGTCGAGCTTCCAGGTGGCCTTTGGGGTGAGTTTGGTTAAAAAATTGGATCCACTGGAGGGCTTTGGTTCCATGTACCAAACCCATCTATGTTTCCAGGCCGCCTGTCGGTCCGAAGGGAAGTCCGCATCCTCTTCCCAAGGCTTCGTGAAAGGGTCCGGGGCCAGGCCGGTCTTGGGACGGAATGTCGGGAGAGTTTCCAAAGTGCCGACTGAACGAATGCCAAGAGGGATGGGCCGCTCTCAGCCGCTAGGAGAAGCTTCGGGAGACCGAGGTGGGATGGGAGGGTGTGAGCTTTGCCTGAGTTCAGGGTGATCCAGCGGGTCCAAGATGGGCACGGCCCGGCCAGAAACGCAAAGTGCGTACAACACGCAGCAGGTTGAGAGTCATCTCCACCTCCCGCGCATGAGCTACGCCCCCAAATGTGTGGTGAGCACTGCTCTGGTTTGGGGCAATTTAATACGAGGCCTCCAGGAGCCGAAATGAAGCATGGATATGTGGACCGAACTTCCTGAAGCCGAGCAAGCCGCTGAAGCAATCGCGAGGCCGCAAGTATGAGAGACCCTTCAAACATTTTCTCTGGGATTTGGCAACTTGAGAAATTTGACAATTGGCTTGCCCATCCTTACTTCCCATGCTCAGAAAAGACTTCACAAAACACCCGCCCACCCAGAACGTAGGCTGATGATTTGTGATGCTACCTCCCCTCCAACAATCATGGACAGGTTTTGGAAGACTAGAGAGGAAGCCCCCATGATTGTCGGAGGGAGGATACGCTCATTTTCAACTTTGGTCTTGAGTTCCTGGATGTTTCTGTCTCGCCTGGGTCCGTGCAGCTTCTTTGGCTCGTGCCAGAAAGTGCTTCTCCCGCTCGTAGGCAAGTTGGGAAGTTTGGGTGGCAGCCAAGGGGAGTGTCTTCCTTTCCTTCACCCATGCGCCATCCTTTTCTCCTCAGCGGACACACCCTTTGCGTCCATGTTTTTTGTTGTTTTTCTTCCCCCTGCGGACATTCTCGCAGATTCAATGTCTCGATTCATTCCTTCGACGTTCCTTTTTCCCTCCGTCGTTCTTCCCCAAGCCGGGCGTCATGGGCGTCTTCCCGCGGCTTCTCGGCCTGCTGCTCTCCGCAGCTGCCGCTGCCGCAGCGGACGCAGACGAGGAGGCCTTCCATGTCTGGGCGCAGAGCCACGGGCGCAGCGGCCCGGCGTGAAGGAAGTCGATTGGTGTCCCAAGAATGCCAAAGGGTCGAATGCCATTTCAATAGGTCGAATGCAGGCCCTTCGTTTTGGGAATGTTGACTTCGGACTACCGGAGACCAAACTAGCCAGAGCAATTACTTTTCACCCCCTCCTCAAAATGCAATGAAAGCGAGCGGGGGGGGGGGGGGAGTCTTTGGTGCCCACGCACCGAATCCTGGCAGCAAGTCTTAGGCTACAGCCCGGAGAGCTACCGGCAGCGCCTGGAGCTCTTCCAGCTCCATGCGCAGCAGGCGATCTGAGGGTTGAACCGAGGTGCTGAAGGTTCGTGACGCGGGTGGGGCCCGAACTAAGAATCAAATGCTCGAAAAACGGGTACCCAAAATGGCTTGCCCTGGCAAGTGGAAGCAAGGACCAAAACCTGCGGTTTGCCCCTCCTGTTTAATTTTTCTGGATTGCTTACCGAAGCTTTGGCAGAACTCGGTGATCCACGAATGCGGAGACACCATATTAATCAACCCCAGGTTTTTTTCTAGTGGGGGTGTTCCCCTCCAATCGTGGTCTGATTCCAACCACATTTCACTCAGGGAGAAACAGCCCCTATTAAACAGGGGTTGATTCATGGGGTCAGCATTACCCATCACAGCCTCGGCTTGGTGGCTTCAGGTGGCGGCGCTGAACGCTTTGCCGGAGCGCCGCTGGACGGCGGGCCTTGGCCCGCTGGCGGCGGCTCGCTCGCTCTGAGCGGTGAAGCGTTGGCGTGTCTTTTTTGGGAGTATCCCATCGGTGCCTGGTGAGCATGGCCGCCTGGGCTTGCGAAACTTCTTTTGGTGCAAATATGAATAGTGGGTCAAAACCGTTTTGGGGTAGGTGCACTGCGCATTTTAGTCTATTGTAGTGGGGATTGGGATGTTCACTGAAATTTACGGGATTTTGACCCACGGCCACATCAATAGTAGCCGGTTTTGGGTTGGCTTGTGTTGACTTGTTCTTGCTGATGGCTCCGCAGTGCACCCGGGCGAGGAAGCCGAAAGGAGCCCGGCATTGTTCCCTCCGCTGTTTGACGCATACTGTGGATGGAAAAAAACCTCTCACGAGTTGGGATGGATGAAGCCCTATGACTGGGGTCAACCACCTACCTGGTGCCCGGCTTGTAACAAGCGGTGTGCTTCCTGTGCTTTCGGCCCTTGCGCTCCCGAGATCGGCATTTCGAACTGAGGACTTTACGGAGGAGGAGCTGCAGAATTTGCGGGGCTGGCGAGGCACGGCATCCAGCGCTGGAGCGTCCCCTCTGGCAGCGCTGCAAGTGGAGGAGAGCTGAGGATTTTCTTTGGCAACCAAGGGGGGAATATCGTCCCCTTTCGGGCCTCGATTGTTGTGTCAAGGGATTTTTTTTGACTGGGTTTCCTCGCTTTCTTGTGTTTTCGCAAAGGTTTTATGAAGTACAGGAAGGAGGGTTTCCTTTTTTCAGACTGCTGCCTTAGACGGTGCTGTGGAACCTCGCACGACCTGTTTTGGGATGAGGCCTTTCAGAGGGTGAATCTATGGTGCTTGCAAAGAAAAGAACAAAGGTTGAGGGAAGCCGAAATCGCACAGACCTGAGCAACGCCCCGTGGCGAATATGAAAGGGTAGAATTCGGCTTGCCGGGCGCAGGTCTTTTTGTGTTAGCATGTTGGGAAGGGAATGTGTTTGTTCTTGGTTACTACTCGTATGTGAGATGTGTAAGTTTCTCATTGGGAAGATTTGAAGCTGAACAGCAACATACTGTGGATCGACGAAATTCTGCACCGCCTAAGAAACTCTGGAAGGATGATTCCCCTGCAAATGCCAACCGACCAGGATTTCAACCTTGGTTTCCTTTCGTGGTGCGATTTCTGGATTTCGCCCCCCTCTCACAAAAGCGCTCGACGGGTTGGTTTAGGAGGACTTGCCGGAGCAAGTGAACTGGACGTCCCTGTCCTCCCTGCAGCACATTGCTGACCAGGCCGCTGTAGGGGGAAGGTTCGCGGGCGCGCCGATCTCCCAAGTTGATCCATACAGATATTTTTCAGCATACCATAATTGAGAACAACACCCCACGGGTAAATCCTCGGGTAGATCCTCACATACGTAACGTTCTTTTCTAATCGTTTTGCTCCCTCCTGCTCCTCCTCTTCTTTTCTTGAGAATAAGTTCCAAGAAACCGCACCACGCAATTCTCTAGGTTGTCCTTCAACCGCCGCCTTGTTCTCGGATGCTCACCCAACTTCGCAGGTCAATTTTGCCCCAGTTCCCGTGAAACCTCCGAAGCAGAGGGTTTGGGGTGGGGGGCCCAGCTTTTTGCCACTGCCCTTGGCTTCCACTGGGCGACTGGGGCCCCTGGGACCCGGACGCTGGGTTTCGAGGGCAGCTGCGGGTCCTGCTGGGCCGTGACCAGCACCACGGTGCTGGCGGCCCACGCGGAGCTGGTGGAGGCGCCCAGAACCTTCTCCACGCAGGCGCCGGGTGGGTGGCTTTGGGCGAGGGTCGTGGGGGCGGTGGGTTTAGGTTTTGGGCGGCGGGGTGAGTTGAAGGGGGCGGGGGTTGTGGTTGCGGTGGGTTGGGGCAGGGCGGGTTTCGTTGGGGCCGGTTTGGGTTTGGGGCAGCGGGTTTGAGTTGGGGGGGAGGGTGTGGTTGCGGTGGGGCAGGTTGAAGAGGGGCCGGTTGGAGTGTCGTGGTGCTTGGTTAGGTGGCCTGTGGCCCAAATCCGGCTTGCCCTGCTCCGTTCCCAGCGCTCTGCTCGTGCTGCATTTATATTTTAGGTTCCTCGCGCCTTGCCCAGCGAGTCTCGCGGATGCCTCGTATTTTGTTTGATAGGCACTGGATGAGGAGAGTGCGGATGATACTGTTGTTTGGAGAGGGTGGAGGGTTGGGGCGTTCGGTTTGGCCCGGGGGGGGGGTCGATGTTGAGAGGGGACTTTGCTGCAGTCCTTCTGACGCCTTGGAACTGTCAGGTGGCTATTCTTTAAACAACAGTCCACGATGTTGCAATGTTCTGGAGCCCTTGAAGGCAACACATCTCTTCGCTTTCCCGTTTCTTGCTCCACCGTTTGTGGCTGTTTGACCCGCGGGTACGACAGATCCCTACAAAAAGCCTTCAAACCAGCCGCAAAGAATTGCGAGTTGCAGTGTGTTGTGTTCCCCGCGCTTGCACTATGTGGCATTACTTGGTGCACACATGGAGGGGGTAAGCCACCTCCCTGGCCCAAACGGGCGGTCTTCAGGATAATGGGGCTCGCTTTTCCCAACCATGCAGGGTTACTGGAGCTTCCCAACAATGAACATATATATATATATGTATATAATCTTTGGAGTCATATTTAAAACGTGGGCTTTGAGACTTCCAGTCCGGGGAGCAAGGTAGCTAGACACAAATCCCCGGCAATGAGAATCGTTCCATGGGTTTTGATCCATTGGCCCATGGGTTTTGATACAGTTTTGATCCAGGTAAGAGCACTGGTAATCTTTGATCCAGGGTTACTAACATCATGGTTAACAATCATGGTTATATATTAGGTTCCCAGGTAGTGCCCTTTCTCACCCCTTTTTTGGGGGAGTAGGTACCCCTACTAAAATAGGCAAAACCGAAAAAGTTGGCACCCGTATTCTAAGCTCTCTACTGGAGGACCTAGTGTATCAATCGTTGATCATGAACAGATATATATATATATATACTTATATATATATACATATGTACAATCTTTGGAGAAATATTTAACACATGGGTTTTGATCCAGGGTTGCTGGTGGCTTCAGGAGCTGGTGGACTGCGTGCCGAACCCCCGGGCCTGCGGGGGCACGGGGGGCTGCGCCGGCGCCACCGTGGAGCTGGCGATGAGCTACGCGCCGCGGCCAAATTTTTGGGAAAGATCGATGCGAGGTCGACGCGGGTTCGGTCCACCTGGGTCAGTTGCACCGCTCGTCTCACCGTTATCTCCTCCTCATCAATGCTGGAGCATCCTAATTATCTTGTTCGGCTGTGGGAACGGAAAGAAATATCTTTCTGTGTAGGACATTGTACACCCAGCCATAGCTTTGTGGCGATTTGGCAGCGGATCTTGGGACTGAGGATTTGGTTGTTCAACCATGGTCTTACACACTGGCTGTTTTCCATGGGTTTCCGGAGGGTTTTTTGTGGAAAGAAGGATCCTGGGAGCTTCCATGTTAGTCTGGGGAGGATGGCTCTGCGTATTGAGGGGAACACACAGGCAACCACCATGTTGTTAGGGTATGGGGTACTCTGCTTTTTGGGGTTGCTTGGGAAGGATAACATGACCAACTACAAGGTTAGCCTGAGATTTGAGACGTGGTGAAAGGTCTCCGCTTGAAGTTCCCTCAAACCAACGAACATGTGCATAGGATTCAACCGTGGTTTCCCATCAAAAACTTCCGAGAAGAGGGACTCCTCTCGTAAGAGGTGTCCTCATGGCATCTGGGCGTCTCTGTGGGCAATCGTTGGCCATTAATTTGGCTTCGCTGGCTGTACATGGCAATGCGATGCAGGGAATGCCCTTCCAAAGCCACGAACGCGATGCCCATAGTCCCCGTTCAGTCAAAATATGCTGATTTGCCTCTGGTCCATTTCGGTGGGACTTGGGGGCCCTGGTGGTAGTGCGGCTGGACGAAATCCTGCACCACTTGGAAGCCGCTGGAAGCCATGGTTGAAGCCGTTGTTGGTTGTTTACGTTGAGGAATCGAATCAGACGATGCTCCTGCCTGCGGTTGGAGCGGCCCCGCTCCTGCCAGTGAGACGGGCCCCTCTAGACCAGAGGAAGACATTGCGACGCCTATGAACGCTTCGCGTGCTTTGCCGCCACCTGCAGATCCATCTTCCATCCAGCTGGGGGGAAACCAGTGCCTAAGAGGATCTCACGTATTCCCCATAGCTGTGCAGGATTTCGCAACCATCCACAGTAGTTCTCAAACAACTCTTCACACTTTCTGATCAGGACTGAGACGGGTTTGTGGCGCCCATAGTTCCCTCATAGTCCCCCCATCCATGGTCCCCTCATAGTCCCTCACTTCGCCCGCCAATTTGAGCTCCGCGAGGATAGTGTATCAGAGGACAAGGGTATGATTGTAAATGAGATTTCAGCCAACCGATCAATGAGTTGAGCCTCGCGAGGTCATGCACCTGGGCCTGGGCTCCGCCGCGGAGTGGCCCTACCGCGCCAAGGCCGCGGCGCTCTGCGGGAAGCTTGCGGCCAGCCCGGCGGCGGCCCTGCAGCGCCTCGGAGCGAGTTGCTGGCCTATGGAAGGGTCCCCGTTAACGTACGCGTTGCCACGCTTGTTGCCGAGCGGCGAGTAAGAACGAGAGGTCCCTTGAGAGAGCATGGCTATATGAGTTCGGACCAAGTCTGGAAGGCCGGTGAGAAGGAAAAGGAACGCTATCCCCATAAATTCATAGTTTTCGAAGCCAACCCTTCACATTGTTCTCCACTGAAGGTCAACATTAAGAGATGGGAGTGAACTCTTTTCTCGGGTTTTCCAGAGTTCCCTTTTGCGAACCCGTTGGAGTCCTTTCGCTAAGGATGGACGGCCACACCGAGGACGGCTGCCATCGCCCCGGGCGAACGGGTGGGGTCCTTCCAATTGGAACATTTGGGTGGCCAAAAGGAAGGTCGCAGCCGGGCCGGGAGGTTAGACGCACAAAGGGACGCCCTCTTGACTGCTACTGGGTTGGATCTTTAGACTTTCCACTTTTTGGGTTTTCCACCAGTTTTCCACTACACCCACAAAAAGCCAAAAGCTTTTCTGCCGAGGGCTCAGCAGCAGCCAAGCCCTTTTGGGAGGAGACGCCGAAAACGGGTTCCGCGGAAGGAGCTGGAGGTCCTGGACGCGGAGAACCAGAGCGCCGCGCAGCTCCGGGAGGACCTCGCGGCGCTGAAGACGCTGCACCAGCCGCTCAGCGAAGCGCTCGGTTGAGCGACGGGCGGGTGAGACTGGAATCGGCCTCCCCACAAAACAAAAAACAAACCCTTTTGGCCTCTCAAAGCAAGGGAGCTGCAGGTTGCAAAGGATGGCAAGCTTGCTCCCAGATGGGTGGGGGTTGATTTGTAGCTTTCAGCCAGGGTTCTGGAGGGTTTTGAGGGGGTTCCGCGGCGGAAGCTGACCAGGGGGTTTTCAGACGGTTTTGGGACACTATACCTCCAAAAGGAAAGTATACTTTCCTTTTGGAGGACCCTCCAGACCCCACTTCCATGATTGTTGGAACCAGGGTACCTTAGAGTCAGCTTTTCGCCCAACTGAAAGCTATGGGGTCGATATGGGGCAGCTTTCAGGGAGGGCCACTTGGGCTTGTTTGTTTGGACGGTTTTGGTGTTGCAAAAACAACAAGTTGGGACGTTTTTGGGCCACTCCACGGAAGTGAGCCACACTCGGGGCCTTTTTGGTGTTTTATCGGCGAGGTTGGTTTACGCAGGGTTCGACACCCTCGGTGAAGTGAGTTTGGACGGCTCAGCTTTTGCTTAGGGTCATGATTCTCTAGGATTCAGGTGTTCAGGAGCAGTAGGGCTCGGAACCCGTTGAAACCCAAACCACAACCAAGGCGAAGCTGGATCGGGTTCAGAAGGGGTTGTCTCAGTTTGAGCTTTGTTCAGCCTGGGATTCGAGTCCAAAATGATTGTTTCCCACCGGGGCATTGCTCAAAACCTACGACTGAGTCCCAACATATTGCAAGTTCACCAACCGCGCAAGGGCCTATGAATCTGGGGATTGGCACCGCGGGCAAGCCTGAGCTCCACCTTCCCGAAGTCGCAAATTCAAGTTGAAAATGATGCCCCTCCAGCATCTCTGGCATTTGCCAGCTTCATGGGAAGAGCTGCGTGCGTTTTGCAAGGCAACCCCCCCCCAAAAAAAAGCAGTCCGCCTTCAGCCGTCCATGGTGCGTAGGAACCAAAACTTCCGCAAACACTCGGCCGCCGCTTTCCGGGCGGCCCGTTCTCCTTCCGGCGAGCCCCGAGCCCCGAGCGAACGCGGAGGCAGCAGGACCTGGCGGCGGAGGGCACCCGGCTGGCGGCCTTCGACTCGGCGGGCCGGAGCTTTGGGATGGCGGGTTGGCAGAAGCTGCCGCAGAACGGTCAGGGGGCCCAAGGTGGGCTGGGGTGGTGGGGCTGGGCTGGGGTGGTGGGGCTGGGGGGCCTGGGGGCAGGGGGGGTGTGGGGCTGGGTGGGGGCTTAGGTGTGGCTTAGGTGTCCTTTTTGGTGAGTTTGTTTAAAAATGGATGGGTTGCACTGGTTTGGATGGGTTTCGTTTCATTTACCAGGGCCATCTATTTGTCCAACAGGCCACCTATGGCTGGGGTGGGGGCGGGGGGCTGGGGGGTGGGGCTGGGTGGTCCAGGGGTTGGAAGGTTGAAAGGGTATTGTGCATTTGGGTGGAATGGCACGGGGATCGATGGAGGTCGGAGAGCCTTCCGGGTGTTTTCAGGGCTTGCCACCAACAATGTGACCTCAAGCGCAAACGTAGCAGCAATCTGCCCAGTTTTAACGAGTTTTCTTTGGTGTGAAACGGGGTACACGTGTTGATGTAACATATCGAGCAAGAGTGTTGCCCGTAGGTGTCCTGTTTAGGTGAGTTTGGTTAAAATAGAAGGCACTGGTTTAGATGGGTTTGATTCCATTTACCAGGGCCATCTATTTCTCCAAAAGGACGCCTATGGTGCCGCCTTTTTTGGGGAACCCTCGGGCGTCCTCTGCGCCGCCGCCTGCTCCGAGGCTACGCGGCGCTGCTCCAGGCCGTGTACCACCACGGCCCGGTGGGCGTGTCCGTGGCGGCCGGCACCTGGCGCCGTGGAGTGAATTTGAAGGGAGGGTCCAACAAAGGAAGAAACGACCCCCATCTCCAAATGGCTGTGGGTCAAAGCCGTTTTGGTACCATTTTGGGGTAGGTGCACCACCCATGTTGGTCTTTTTTGGTGGGGATTGTGATGTTCACTGGCGGGTATGGGCTTTTGACCCATCTCCGAAAGGGTTCCGAAAGAAGGGTTCCGAAAGAAGGGTTCCGAAACAAAGAGAAAACAAATATATCGAAAAGATCTCCAAAACAGTTCTCTTGAAATGGGTTTCTTGACATGTTTGTTTCCTCAGATCTTGCGATGATCTTGCCCTTGGTTTCTGTTGCCAAGAGCCAAGAGCCTCAAAAAAGGGTTGCCCTCGAAAACAAGACGGGTTTGGGAGGCTGTGTCTATCAGAGGTCCTTTTTTTCCCATTTTTTTTTCTCCAATGGATTCTTAGAGCCGAAGGTGGGTTGGAGGGATGTTGGTCTATCCTAGACGCCTCTCGACGTGTTGACGGAGCATTGCTTTCAGGGTTGATGCAGAAAAAGGGAAGCAGAAGGGGAGGAGGGGAGGGTTCTGTGGAGGATGATTCTAGACAACCCACCACCAAAATTTGCCGATTGACTGCAGCCACACGCGGATCGACACACCCCGTAGAAAGGAGGCAGGTTTCGGCTGAGGCACCTCTATTCTTCTGGAATCTTCGACTACTGCGGCAAGGACTCTGAGAGCGCTTGTTGTTGGGATGCTATTTTACAAATGTTGGGCACATGAGTGGCATGCTCGCCAAAACATCACCGGCTTTCCGAGCTGCTTGAGCTCAACATGCTTTGGCCATCAGCATACACCAACCAATCAACCAACCAACCAACCAACCAACCACCCAACCAACCACCCAGCCAGCCACCCAGCTAGCCAGTCATCCAACCAAACGACCAACCAACCAATCAACCACCCAGCCACCAACCAACACCCAGTGCCCCTCCAGCGGCGTCACATGACGAGGACGCGGTCATTGACCACGCGGTGACACTGGTGGGCTTTGGCCGTGGACAGGGCAAGTCTGGGTCTGACAAGTACCCCAGCCCAGCAGCACTCGGTTTTGCCCCGCCATTTATGTTTTGGACCTTTTTTGAATCTTTTTGTCTTGTTTTCAGTGTTTGCCATTTGCCCATGTTCTTTTTCCTTCTCCTTTTCCTACTTTATCTATCTTTTTCTCCTTTTCCCTTTTTTGTGTGGAGTCTATCCGTTTCATTCTCCCAAGGCCCTCTTCTCTTTTTGGCTGCCGCGGAAGGTATTGGTTGGTGCAGAACTCCTGGGGCCCCCACTGGGGCGAGGCGGGGGTTGGAACCTGCCGGGTGCAATCAGAAACAAACCACCGGGGAATTCAAGCACATAGGTGTCCTTTTTAGGTTAGTTTGATTAAAAGTAGATGGGTTCCACTGGTTTAGGTGGGCTTTCTTCCATTTACCAGAAAAAAAAGGGGAAAAACACCGATTTTTCCAAAAGGCCACCTATGTTCAAGCACTTCCCAAGTTCCGGGACTTCAGCTTTTTGGGTAGACAACAAGTTTGGAGATCAACATTTCTCTTGGCCCTTCCACTTCAGTGAGAGCATCACCGAAGAGATGTGTGGCGTGAAGCTGCTGGGTTCGGGTGGGACCTGCCTTCGGCACAAATCCCATCCGCCAGGGGGGTCGCATCCGTCTCCTGCGCCGGGACTCTGAGGGGGAGCACTGCGGCTGGGATCGGCAGCCCCAGAAGGGTGCCTCGGCAGAGGTGCCATGCAAACTTCCATGGGGCATAGGTGGGGATGGAAGTTCCGTGGGGGGCCATGGAAACCACAGATGCCATAGAAGCCATAGAAACCATAGAAGCCAACCATTTGGAGGTGGTTTCCGTTTCCAGATTCACAGCCGTTCTTGATTTTGTTCCTCTTTTGTAGGGGATCTTTAAGGACCTCAGATGGTTTTTTCCTTTACCGCAAACAGGTTTTCGGGCAACGGAGCCGGAGAAGCCCGGCTCAGGAACTGCCTGCAAGGGCGACCCAGCTCAAGTCAGGGTCTGCGGCACCCTGGCCGCAAACCCGCTTACGTAGCTGAGAGAAGCCTTGAGGAGAATGGCCGCGATGGGCTCGTCAGCTTCGGAGGATAGGTGGGTGGCTGACTTGGGACGCTGGCTGAAAGGCAAGCCGGATGGCTCACATGAGGCTCTCGCTTACCTCACTTTGTGGGCTTTGGCTTCGGTCGGTTGGCCAGTGCGAGACGAGGTATGTGCGGCATCCTCTACGACAGCGTGGTTCCCCACTTCACAAAGTAGAGCCGACGGAGCCTGCGGGCCAGTTCGGGCTGAAAGCTTCCAGTGGAGCGCAGAGCAAAAACGATCCCGTCGCGCTAGGGTCGAAAAACGATGCTCATATGCAATGGAGACTATGAACACCGTGCTGCTTAGGGAAATTGGGGCATTTCTAGTAGCACTCTTTTTTGGAACCGAGACGTAATTGCAACGGGGAATAGCCTCAAACATAGTTGGTGGGCATAAGTCGAATCATGTTGTTCTAGAGTGGGCAACGGTCATGTTGTAATGCCATACGAAGGGAATGCCATCAGAACATGGGGAGAAGGAGCCAAACTGGATGGAAGTGGAGTCGAAGGCTTTTGGAAGAGGCTCTTGTAAAGGAGTCTTCTTCGGCTGTGTCCATAACTTTTTTTTGGGGTGCGGGGGAGAGCGGTTTAAATGGACAAAAGGAAGCACACCCAAAGCTCTGGGCAAACGGAAGTTAAAGTGGAATCTGAGGGGATTACGACCAATGGGTTTTGGGTATGGTTTGCGACCAAGAGGAACGTGCTGTGGATGGACGACATCCTGCACCACTTTGAAACCATGGTTGAACCCATTGTTTGTTGGTATTTTTGTTGGGGAATCATGAGAAACCAGGGTTTCTGAGAAAATGTCTCGCAACCATCCACAGTTACCTCTGTTTTGGACAAACCCAAAGATGGCCGCAGCCAGGGCGCGGGCGCTCCGGCGGTCTCCGTCTCCGCCCCCGCCTTGGGGGTGGCTTTGAAAGGAAGCCAAAGCACTACATCCGATTTCTGGGGGGGCTCCCCCTCTTTGGATGCAAGCCCGCGGTGCATTTGAAAAATGCCAACAACACCTCTTGGACCAATTGAGAGGGGCTCTACTCCAGTCTAATTGAGGAGGACATACAAACCGTTGGTTTCGGGAGGCTGCTCTTCTCTCCCAAGACTGCGATTGTGACGCATTTGTTTGTTTGAAGCGCACCGTATTGCCAGCCGGGCGCCTTTGGCTCTTTCGCATCTTGACCGCGTTTCGGTCTGTTGCTCTTTCGCCACCACGGCACCTTGGGAAGCGGAATTGAAAGGTTGACTTGGGACCCATGTTGGGCCACCGACGGAACTCCCCCCCTTGCATGGACTGACTGAACTGCTGTGACCCATGTTGGAAGATGAATCCGAGTCACGTTCCATAGGGGCCAGTGATCACCTCCAAGGTGGATTCGAGTTAGGCGCAGACACTTATATGGGTATGGGTCAAACTTCATCCGCCAGGGGACCGCAGGTTTTTGAGTCCATGTTTCCACTTGCCCATGGGGCAAGCCATTTTGGGGTTCCCCTATGTTTGACAACCACAGCCATATCTATCATAAAAGGTGATGGTGCGGATACCATACTTTTTCGGAGGCCGAAGGAGATATCGGATTCGTCGCAAATGAGGCCGAGGACCTAAGAGAGCTGCTCGGCTTGCAGGGTGGTGAAGTCGCCAAGTCTCCCTCCCCCCCCCCCCCCGGCCAAAGGGCACCGAAGGGAAACACAGGGAAACAAAGGGAAGCACATCAACAGCTGGTCGTTTGCATGTTTTGGGAACCAGAGGGAAGATCCTACCTCTTGTAGTTTTTGACATATGGGTGTGGGAAATAAACTCACCCGGGGACCCCAGGTCTTAATCCTGGGGACCCCATCTACACAGGGTTCCATTTTGGGTACCCATTTTTGACCCACGGCCATACGTGGCAGAGATGGCCAGCTGTCCGCTTCCTGAGGCGCCAGGAGCTCCGGACGCAGGTGCAGGACCGTTTTGGGGCGTTCCAACGTGGAGCTTGGGGTCCCCTCCGAAAGCAACGAGGAGAGGAAGATGCTTATGCTGAGGTGCCCTTTTCGGTGAGTTTGTTTAAAGCTGGATGGATTCCACTGGTTTGGATGGGTTTCATTTCATTTACCAGGGGAACCCATCTATTTGTCCAAATGACAGATGGCTGATGTCCTGCATCATTCGCAGCTGCAGCAGGTGCCTATGGCAGTGTATGTATACAAGATGATTTGAGCAGCATTGTGCACAAACCGATCTTCCTAGAGTGGGCAATCAAACCAGCACGGTTGGATGTCATTTTTCCCGGGTTTCGAAGAGGATTGGGAGCATGCCTCCCCAAATTGATATATGTTTTGCTACTCTAAGCCTTCGACGAAGGACTGATCATGCCAGCATTGCCGCTGAACCATGCACTATTTGCAAGAGGCATCTTCACTGGGTAAGTTCATTTCCCCCTGCTTTTTTTATTGGGGAGAGGCATTCTTTTCTCCAGCCCAAGCAGCTGCAAACATTCTCTCAACCAGCTCCCACCAGTGTTTCCCTCACAAATCCACATTTGGTCTCGCTTCTTTTTCGCTTCGCATCATGCGGCGCGGGGTCCGCCATGGTCCTGGACTTCCTGTGTGGCTTCGGGCGGAGCTGTGGGCTCAACAGCCTCAACGGGGACAAGCGGCGCTTGGTGGTGGCCATCTCGGCCCATGCGATGGAACGCTCCGAAGATGGAGACGGAGGCTCGGCGTGTGACGGTGTGCCCAAAGTGCCTTTCTGGGGTCTCGTTCGTGTTTTGTTTTGGGGGGGGAGGGGGGATTTGGTGGGACCTCTCCAAGTTGGGGGCAGGAGTTGTCGGGGAGGCGGAGGTTGTGGCATGCAGTGGAGCTGCTTTTCAGATGGACCGCTGGGAACATGTTGTTTGCTAGTCAAACAACGCACTTTCGGGATGCCCAGCACGCGGCACAGCCAAGGCCCACAGGAGGAAGCTCCGGCTGCTAGTGGCTGGGGCTTGCAGTGGGTTTGGGGTCCCAGCAAGGGCGGCCTGTGCACGCAAGCGCTGCTGGCGTGCGTGCGCGGGTCCAGGGTTCAGTGGCGCGGCAAGACGCTGGGCTGGCTGCACCAAGCCATGCACGGGGCGCTGGCGCGGGCCGGGCACGACGCCGTCGTCACGGTGAGGTCCTCCCGGGATGTGGAGGACTTGCCGCTGGGAGAGCTGTGGGGCAGACTTCCCCACTCGCAAGGCCAAGGCGTGCGGCGTGCGCTGCTGGTGGGTGTGCGCTATGCAGGGCAGTTGCAGCTGGAGGGCTCCTGGAACGATGTGGAGGATCTCAAGGCCTGGCTCTCTGAAGACCCGGTGGACCTGCGGATCCTCACGGATGCGGGCAGCTCGCTCCCCACAAGAAAGAACATCCTGGCGCAGCTGCGGTGGTTGCTGAGTCCGTGCACTGGGCTGGATCAGCGGCCTGGGCTGTAGGGCAATCTTTAGTCCTTGGAGGGAATATACAGACCTGGCGGGTGAATAGGGAGGTGCATTTCCCCAAGTGAACAGGTTTCCTGCAACATGGACACCCCCATAAGCCCCCATATTGAGTATTTGTGGCACGTGGAACCCAAAAGGAATCTTTGTGAGAGACCTCCTTTTTGGGTCCATGCGTTTGCAGGCTGGCAAACCCTACTTCAGGTTGGTGAATGAAGTCAACCCGAATCATTTTGCCAAATCCTGTATCGTTGCCTGGTAAGCGGGTTTCCTCAAGGGATTACCCTCGCGACAACTAGCTTTCCCTCTCCCTCCCCCCTTCTCGCTCTCCCTCTCTCTCTGTCTCGGTCTCTCTTTCTGTCCCTTCTGCCTCTACCAACTTCGGAACCATGGAAGCCGAGTAGATAATATCCTGAAGACCATCTCCTCTAGGAACCTTCTGGAGAGTTCCAAGGAAACATAGGAGGCTACGGAAAATCGGATCGCCCAACCATACCCGCTTCGAAGTGTTGAGCGCTCTCGGTCCACTAGTCAGAGAGAGAGAGAGAGAGAGTGAGTCGACTTTCACAACCATGGTCCTTTCTTTTCCTATGGCAAGGGTTTTCTTTTGGTTTCCCTTATACCATCCAAAACGGGATCCGCCAGTTGAGGAAACACCCACATTTCACAGCGCCCAATACCGAGGCTGATTGGGCGTAGGTGGTTCCACCCATTGCCGATTGCCGTTTGGGTGCATGCATCTTCTCTTTGAGGGTCCCCCGTTTGTGGTTTAAAATAGAAACAAAAGGACATCCCATGCTTTTGGGGGGTCCAACCTCAAAAAAAGGACCTTCATCGTGGTTTTGAAGGGAAACGAAAGTACACCGCATGCTTTTGGTGGGTTTGGTGAAAAAAAGACCCACCCAGTACTGTAAAAACCACAAAAGCCAAAACACCGAACAGCCACCCACCCTGAAAAACAAGAGACATCAAGAAGGCATCCTTTAAAACCAACCATCCTAAACAATTCAAAAACAAACAAACAAACAAACAAACAAACAAACAAACAAACAAACAAACAAACCAACCAACCAACCAACCAACCAACCAACCAACCAACAAACAAACAAACAAACAAACAAACAAACAAACACAAACAGCACCCGCAAGAATAAACTAAACAAAACTACAACTCCAAAATCACCTCAAATAACACAAAAACATGGCCCTTTCCACAGACCCGAGGCTGCTGCTGCACTTCTCGGGCCACGGGGACGACGCGGAGCTGCTGCCCTGCGACTGGCAGCAGGCGGGGCCCATCTCGGGCCAGGAGATCTCCGAGCTCGTGGAGGAAGCACTTCGCCGAGATTTCTTTTTTTCTTCTTTTTAAATGTTTCTTTCTCTCTCTCTCTCTCTTTTTTAAACATGTTTTCTTCATTTATTTTCCTCTCTTGTAGGTCTCTCTTCGCCCCCCCCCAAAAGATGGGTCTGGTCGATGAATATTCCCTGAAAGGCCCCCAAATGACCAGGACCCCAGTGTTGACCATGCCAGTTTTATGACCATAGGTAACTTTTCCCATTGCGTGGGAAAGTGACATCTTTTTTGGTGGTTTCTCTTGGGGCAAACAATTTGCACCAGTTGGTAGGTAGCTTATCATGGGATCAGAGTAATCCAGTTCTTTATGCAGGTTCTTATGATTTCAAGTTTGGTTTGGCATTCACCTTTTGGGGTTCCTTGAATTCGGTTTAGGGCTTTGCTTGGTTTCCTAGGACCCTTTTGGTTTCCTGGTTTTGGCTTCCACTCTATGTTTTTCCTGAAAGATTAGTGCATTTCAGGTTTCATCCAAGCTGTTGGTCCTAAAGGCGAACCGTGTTTGTTGGGTTGTCTAACCAAAGAGCGGAGCCCCCAAAATGGTTCCCCTAAAACCCAGCCCAAAAAAAGGTCACGGGCCACCCATACGGCAGCGCCGTTGATTCAGATCCGGGCAGGACCTGCTGCCGGAAGGCGCCACGTTGACCTGCGTCTTCGACTGCTGCGACTCCTCGCTGCTGCTCAGGTCTCTGAGGCACCAGCTGCAGAGCTGAGAGCGATGCGCAGACTTGACTCCGGAGGACAATTTCGCGCGGTTCCCAGCGAGTTTGTGACTTTAACTTTGTTGCATTTTGTATGGATGTCAGGACTTTAACTTTTTGCCAACTACTTGGTTTTTCTTTAAACCACTAAAAGTTAACTTTTAGCAGGGGAGCAGAAAGCAACCGAGTTAAGAAGACTTTTTGGGGCGAAGTCGTTGGATGTTCGCAATGGATCAAACCGCGAAACTGTTCATCGGGGCATATTCGAAGGAGTTGTTGCCTGTTTGGACATGTCCGTCAGAGGAGTCCTGTCAGATGTTTCCTTGTTCCCTAAAAGGGGAACCCCTGACTACGCCTCGCGAATCCGAAGTTGGCACGAAATGGCCGTCCATGTTGAAATGACCAGCATGGGCGGACATGCTCTGAAGAGTCGCGAACGTCGGAGAACAACGACTACATGCGCTCTCTCGAAGCTTTGCGCCTGCTTGTTGACCTGATCCCTGACACCAAGGCGCTGCGCGCAATTGTTTATCTTCCCTTTCTGCCCGCAGAGCCAGGAACCCTCCAGCATGAAGCGCAACTAATGTAGTAGCAAATTCCACATGGCGCGAAGCTTTTTCCGGGGATGGGGAAGTCCATCAATTGGCAGTTTCCCTCTGTTCCTCTTGTGTGTTCGTGTGTGTGTGTGTCCCTTTCTGTTTCAGGCTTTGGCTCCAGAACTTGCTGGTTGTCAGGGAATGAGAACCGGAATGCCCCCGAAAAGCACCGTCCATGTCCGATTTCTTTTCCTTTTCGGCATCCATCCGATTTGGTTGCCCAGGGGAATCCCCCTACCGGTTCATCCAACTCCGAAGCTCGGGAGCTCAGGAGCTCAAGGCGCAGCTCGGCGAGCCTGAGGCCGGGGGCTGCTTGGAACCTGAGGCCACTGGAGCGCGACGTTCAAATCGGGTTTCGGGTAGATAAAGGTTAGCAAAGGAGAAATTCAACCAGACATGGGCGCAGAAATCCGCCTTTGCTTAGTTCTTGGCACGGTTCTGGGTGGACCATTCTGGTACCAGGTTTTGATGTTGACTCACTCGGGAGCGATGACACCCGAGGGCTTGGTTGCCTTTGTCAAGGGGTTGAGCCTCCCACACAATGCCGGTGATCAGGGTTTTCCGGGTGAAGGGTGGAGGGACATATTTTCCTCATTCTGACAAGCGGATCCCACGTGTCTGACCCATGACCTTTCCTGCTCATTCTTCTATTCTGATCTAGGCTCTTCTTCCCTGCTCTTCTGGCGCCGCCTTTCTTCTCGATCGCCTCCAAGGCATTTCCCTTGGGTCTATGAAGCTTCTCCTTGCTGTCGCCTGCCTTCTTGCTCGGGTCTGCGCATTTCTTCCCGCCCTTCTTCTTTGCCGTCGTCGTCCTCTTTTGAAATGTGCTCGCTTTGCAATTGTGGTGTTTCCACATCGCACAAATGTGCGCTTCTCGTGTGTGCGTCAGCTCCTAGCTTTACTCCGCCATCTTTCAAGGCTCCGCAACGCTTCTGCTCCTTGGTGAATCGGTACCATGGGCGTGGGCAAGGGACCATGGCTCCCCCGCCGACTCGAATGCAAAACTTCGCAGCTTGTGGACTCGCAGAGCGCCAATTTGCATGGGGCCCCCATAAAAAATCGGGACGGATGAGTCCTCGGGGTAGAGGCCACCGAACTCCGCAGGCCTCGGTGCGGGCGGATCTGGCGGAGTGTGCACAGCTCACACAGCTGCTGAGCCAACGCTTCGAGGCGCGGCTGGGGGTGATGGGTTGTGCATCCAGGCGCTAAAGGGGCCGCAGCCTGATCATTTTGAAACAGCCTGGACCCAAGATGCATGCTGAACCCGATGGCACGAGCATTGAAGAGTCGTTTTGGCCCCTTGTCTACATCTCTCTACATCTCCAGTTCAAGATGGGGGACTTCCCATCCTCCCCGAATCTTGTTTAAATCCCCGAAAAAGCCCGTCCGAGCCACGCTTGTTACCTTGTTGGGTTCTTCATAATTCCCTCGCCACGGGTCGTTTTCAACATTACCATGCGGCAAGAACAAAATCCCTTGCGCCCCACGAACATGGCATGTGACAGAGGGTACTTTTTAGATGTTTAGACGAGACTGATCTTCAGGCATTTTAGCGGAAACTGATCTTCCATGCACCCTCCACAGCTGTGTGTGTGTGTGTGAGAGGAATCTAGGGGTTGATGCCCCATTCTTTCAAACCATCGTTCCTTCCAAAAACCGGATCCGTTTTCCCTGGGTTTCCAGAGGTTTTCCAGAAAGATTCGGATCCCTGGAAAGAATGGGGAAGCTACCCCTAGAAGGTTGTGGACGAAGCTGATCTACCAGGTCCCCTCCAGCCATGTTTGTGGGAGAATTCTTGGTGTCTATTTGGTTGGATCTTTTTGGACTTTAACTTTTTGGGAGACAGTGGGATGTTCCATTGGGCCCACAAAAAGCGAGAAGCTGCTTGCCCTCTTTCTCCAGTAGGTGTGCTGAAGATGGGTCAACCCCCAAACCATGAACAGCAACCGGCTTTTCACCCTGCAAATACCAATGCTATGGTTTCAACCACGGTTTCCTTCCGTGGTGCGAAATGGAATTCGCATCCACCCAGCCTCCAGCTATGTTTGTGGGAGGAAGGCTACCTTTTCTTTATGGACGTTTTTCTTTTCGGTTGAAACAGGCCGGCTTTTTCACTGGACCCACAAAAGGCGAGAAACACTTCTTGCGGAGGGGTCCAAAGATCCCCAAAAAGAGAGTGGGATTTTCGTATTGGGTAGACAAAGCAACCATTTGCTTAAGTGTTTTTTCATTATATATATATATATATTATTATTATTATTATTATTATTATTATTATTATTATTATTATTATTATTATTATTATTATTATTATTATTATTATTATTATTATTATTATTATTATTATTATTATTATTATTATTAATAATATTATTAATTATTAATTATTAATTATTAATTATTATTAATTATTATTATTATTAATAATATGATTAATATTATTATTAATATGATTAATATTATTATTATTATTATTATTATTATTATTATTATTATTATTATTATTATTATTATTATTATTATTATTATTAGTCTTATTATTATTATTATTTCGCCTTGCTGGTTCTAAAGGGAATCTATCACTACTGGTCCTATTTTCTACTTTTTCCTGGGGCCTTAACCAAATCGAAGAAACTGCAAAAGGTGATTCACTTTTTGCGGACAGGTCCAAAGATCCAAGAAGACGGTGGGATTTTCCGTATTTTCCAAAATGGGCGGAGGGCGACCCGTTTTTGGGGAGCCGCGCAGGCGGTGGAAGGCGAGCTCCGTGGTGAGCTGAGCCGCATTGAGGCGAGCGGCTTGGTGCGGGGGTTTGCGGTACAAAACAATGACACACAACCACACGTATTACTAGTATGACTATTACACTATTTTTTTCTTCAAATAGTAGTAACTTTTTTGTTCAGAACACGCACACACACACACACAGGTGAGCCTTCCTCGCCGAGTTTGGAGCAAACCAGCCAAGCACCCACACACACACACACATGGGCTGATTGAGCAAGCAACACATCTTTCGGTCACCCAGCCAGTGAGTGTTATGTTTCTCACTTTGCTTAGTACCAAAGGTTGGACTGCCCTTATGTTTCGCTTAGCTGGAAAGCCACCCGGTTGCAGTATGGTTTGTTAGAGATCCATTTAGATGCAACAAAGTGTTAGAACAGAACTAATGCAATCCTGGCAACCAAACACCGGGAACATACGATTCACCGCGCCAAGCAACCGTTTCACTGATCATGAACATGGGTTTTGCTGGTGTTTTGTGGCGGAAAACGAGTCAACCAGCAAAAAGCCCTGGGGATGTCTGCGGGTTCGGCTCCGACTTCAGGCGGCAATCGCCCGTTCCGCCGCCTGCCCAGTGGGTTTTTTGGGTTCGGGGCGTCAAGCGGTCCCCCAACTGGGCCCAGTCGCAAAGAACCATTGGGTGGGCTCCCTTGCCTGGGCGCCTGCAAGGCTTTCTCCGCAAAGCTCGGGCCCCAAATTGTTGAGCAACTTTCGTTTGGCTCTGTCTCAAAAGGGGATGCCCCAAAATGCTTGGTCTGCCTTTGGGTTTCCTGTAGAACCACTTGAAAAGGCTACCTGAAAGGAAAATCGCACCCATTCGAGGCTTTCATGCCGATTCCGCAGGCCCTATCGCCCAAAGATGGTGATGAGGGCTCCAGCACCAGCGCGGGCGCCGGCATGCCTTAGATTCGTTAGTCGTTGTTCGGTGGGCTCGGGGTGCAAATAAACACAACAGCACATGTTCTTTGGGAGCTTCCCGTCCGAAATGGCGGCCCCAAACAGAAGCTCCAATTCTTTTCCTAGGGTGAAGAAGTGAGTGAAACTGAAGCTGACAGGTTTCCCCGTGTTTCGTTGTTTTGTAGCCCCCCAAGACGAGCAGCCAATTCCGCGTCCGTGAAGTTCCTTGGCAGGCGCGCCTGGAGGACCGCGCAAGCTTGACCAGAACGGTCCGATTTGTACCTGCCTTTTTGGTAGGGGCTGGGAAAGAACGACCTTGAGGCTTCTGGTCTGTCTCTCCGTCCGCGGCACGCAGGAAATGATCAACACGGCGCTGGAAAGGACAGCTTTGGCAGTCGCTTCGGAAGTCATGGGGCTGCAGAGTTTCCTGGGATCGCCAGGTCCGACATGTCAGCGGCTTTTTGTTCCACCTCAAGAGGCCCTCAACCATTTTTCAGCCGTGTAAAAAGATGCCGAGAGCGGCAGTTGCAGCTCAGGACGGATCATTTGGAGCAGAATCTCATCGCGGCAGCCAATGGGCCAGGGGCCTACGAGCATCGGCCGTTCCCAAGTTCGTAGCGGAATGGGAGCAGCTGACGGAGTGCACAGGACCAAAGAACACTCCCGGAGCCCAGTGTCAAGTGGCCCATGTGGAGCGCAGGTCTGTTGGAATACTATCTGAAGAACAGCATGTCTTTTTCTTCTTCCTGAATGAATGTGTGCTCAATTGCAGGGGTATGGACCCAACATCTACACACCTGTGCCATTTAGCCTATCCAGTGTCCCTGGTTCGCCATTTTTGTGCACCGTCTCCATGGTGGACCAAGAGGTGCTTGGCCCGCTGGGCGCGCCCGCAGGGGTCTGCCAAAGTGAGCCAGCCCACCCAGCTGTGCCGGAAGAAGACATTGAGAAAGACGAGCCCACTGAAGCAGTCCCACTTCTCTCCATTCCGAGACATATCCCCCGCCAAAAATAGGCAAGCTGCTGGGGATCCGGCAGCATCTGCGCAGCCCGGCTCTTGCCTATTGGGGCATTCCCAAAAACGCAAGGATCTGCATGCGCACGTAAGGCAGCGTCGCCAGCCTTCCGCATCCCCTCAAAAAACCTCTGGTCGTACTTGCTCCCTATGAGGCATTGAAACGAGCCTCGCCCTGGCACTCCTCCAAGTCGCCTCCACGGGTCAGGACCGCATCTCGGTGGCGGAAGTGCTTGCGCTGTACCGTCGCGCCTGGGAGTCTTCGAGCACGCCAGCGCAGTTGCCAGCTTGAGGGAAGCTCGCGCATGAGTGGAAGGGTACAACAAATGTGCCCGTGGCGGTCTCGTCAAAAAAGCGGTACCCAAAAGGAACCCTGGTAAGTGGAAACATGGACCAAAACCTGCGTCACTCCCCTGTTTAATTTTGAGCCACACCCATGACATACTGCACGGATCAGTTGTGGTCCAGCTCCCTGCCTGGGAATGTCTGACCCAGGCACAACTTCCAGCTGCCGGACCAGGCGGAACCAGGGGGCCTCGTATCCGAATCCAAGATGTGGAGCAGCCCCGAGACTTTGACTTGAGTGGGGTATGGGTCAAAACTAAACCACCAAAGTATGGACCGCAGCTGTCCTTGTTTCCATTCACCAGGGTTCAATTTCGTGGGTAGCTAGACACCATCACACTTTGTGAGTGACGCGCATGTTCGCCAGGCGCGGGAGGAGCTGCAGTCGCAGATCGATGACTTGAAGAGCCGCAGCACCAGCTGCGAGACCAGGCGCGGACATTTCTGGAAAAAAAGGCGTGGGGGGTGGGTGGTGTTTGGGCGTGGTGTTTGGGGATGGTGTTGAGGACGTGTTTTCTTGCGTGTGTGTGTGTGTGTGTTTTCCGTCAAGATCAGACTGTTTTGTTTTTGTCGAGCAGAGAAGTGGAGCAGGGAGGTGTGACAAAGACTCTCGGGGGGTGCTGGGCTAAGGTGTGACAAAGATCCAAAGGGATTCGTTTCCTGATAAATCGGTAGGAAGTTCGTGTGCTGTTATTTTTTTTGGCGGGAAAAGGTCAAGCTTTTTGTTCATGGTGTTTTGGGCAAGCTATTTCGTGGTGGAGACAGTGAAGATACCTCGTCCTTCTCATGGGTTCGTTGGCCTCCTTTCAACAGCTTTGTGCGGCCGTGTTGTTTGACTGAAGTGCCGAAGGAAATCACCGGCGTCCGAGGTACTGATTGTACGTGCAACACTGTGGGTGGACGAACTCCGTTCGCATCACCCCTAAGAAACTCTGGAGTGATGCTTCCACTACAAATGCCAACAAGCAGAGGTTTCCGATGGTTTGCAGGATTTTGTCCACCCACAGTATTTGCATCAAGGTCAATCTTCCACATCTAGGGCAGGCAAATTTCTAACTCGCAGCGGCTTCCATTCATGCGACGAGTAATTTGCCATGTTGAGATCTCCGTGGATATTGGTTTCATTGGTAGATCTTTCGTTGTTGATTTTTGCTCGTGCTTGTGGTAGGGGCAACCAGCCAAAACATAAGAGACGTGGAGCAGTTCTGCTTCTGAGACACGACCAGTGAGACGCAGGGCGTGGGGCAATCAAATCCTGGGTAGATCAAGGTTAGTAGGGCCAGTTCCAAGCCGATTCTTTACGATGGCGTTTGGGTAGTCTCCTTCAGTACCGCTTCGATTACATCTCAACAGGGAGCCAACCGCCAATTCCGAGATGCAGCCATGTGTCGCGTTGCTTTTCCTTTCGACATCTTCTCCTTTTAGTTCTCCTTGTGGTCCTCCTGTCGGTTTTGGTTTTCCTTTCGTTTTTTTCCTCCGGTTTTCCTTTCGTGTTGTTTTTTTCCTTTTGGTTTTCCTTTCGGCTTTCTTCTCTTTTGGGTTTTCCCTCCCGGTGGTGGCAGTTTTTCTCGGGAGGCTGCTTCAGGAGCTGGCGCGGGTCTCGGAGGCGGGATCAACTCTGGCCATCCTAGTCTGACACTTGAGACCGAGACCATGGTTGAAATGGGTGACCCTGTTGTAAGAGATGGCCTCACAGTGGGTCCAAACATTGAATATGGCGCAAGCTGCATCACCGTGGCTGTTGTCGGGCCCCGGCAGCCAGCTCCCAACTGAACAAGGAACGGCCACCCTTGGGTCGCACCCGGCTTTTGCATTGGCTTTCGTTTGAAAACCAAGCTTCGTCAGTCAGGTCTGAGAGTCTTAATTCGTCTAGGTCTTCTAGGTCCCCCACTACTGCCCGTTTTTTGGGGGGAGGGTCCCCTACTAAAATAGTTGGGTCTCTTGCATCGGCATCGATGCGCTGTGATTTGAGTGCCTGTGCCAGGCACCAGTCGGCTCAATGGTTTCAGCCCCAATTTTGGGAGTCTTCAGCGCCAGACCGGAGCGGTTTGGGCGCCATGGGACTTGTGGATGGGGTGAAGCACAAGGTGAGCGAGTACAACCAGGCGATTTCGAGCGCTCAGACTCCCAAAGCCGCGCTGCGGATCTTGGCGCGGCTCAGGTGGTGGCGCCTGGAGCCCACGGTGGTGACCTTCAACAGTCTGGCGGCGGTGTGCGGCCGACGGGCCTGGGAGGAGGGTTTACACGTCCTGGGCCAGGGCCGGGCCCGAGGTCTGTGCGACCTGGTCTCCTACAACACCGCGGCGGCGTGGAGCTGGAGGTTGGCTCTGGACTTCTTGAGCCAAGGCCTGGAGCCGGATGTGGTGACCTACAACTCCTCCATGGGCGTGGAGTCGGAAGCTTGGAGCCGAGCGCTGCAGGTGAGGGCGGAAGTTTGGACTAGGGGCCTCCAGCCCACAGCAGTGACTCATAACGTGGCCATCAACGCGTGCGCCAAGCACTGCTGGCGAAATGCCCTGCTGATCTTTGAGGAATTGCAGGAGGAGTCCCGAAGTGATGCTACCTCCAAGACCTACACCGCGGTGATGGGTGCGTGTGTGACCAGCGGCAGATGGCAGCCTGCGCGTGAACTCCTGGAAGACATGCGGGCGGCGCGCATGTCTCATGGGTCAACCCATACCTTGGCCATCGACGCATGCGGCAAAGCTTCTGAGTGGCAGCAGGCGCTGGGCCTCCTTTTGGGCATGGAAGCCTTCGGCCTGCCGCAGAACCTGGTTGCCTTCAACGCCGCCATCAACGCATGCGCAGAGTCGAGCCACTGGCAGCATGCGACCTTGCTTCTGGAGGAGATGAAACGGAAGACTCTGCGGAGTGACGCCATCACCCAAACGTCTCTTACGGATGCCTGCGCGCAGGCGCAACAGTGGCAGCATGCCATGTCCTTAGTTGTGGAGGCCCAGGTGCTGACCCTGGGGGCCAATAAGATCCTGAACAACGCCGCGATGAGCGCATGCGAGAAAGGACTCTGGCGACAGGCAGCACTGCTGGCATTTCCCAAGCCCACCAGGTACGGTTGCAACGTCCACATCAGTGCTCTGGGCAGAGAGGAGCACTGGTCCAGGGCCCTACAGAGTTTGCACACCTTGTCACATGGCCGCACTTAGCCCACCCATTTTTCTCCAATATTTTCCACTTTGTTCCTCAGGGCTCCATTCTTCCCATTTCCCCGCCTTTTTCGCGCTTCCTCGTTTTTTTCTTTTTGTTTTGCTCCGCCGTTGTCCGATAGGTCGCAGCTGCGGCTCCAGTCGGACGAGGGGAGCTGCGTGCCGGTCCTGGCGTGCCAGGCCTGGCGCCGCGCGCAGCGCCTGCTGGACGCGCCGCTCCTCCGCGCGGCGCTAGGCGCCTCGGGCGCGGCGCGCAACGCGGTGGTCAGCCGCCTGGCCAAGGGCGGCGAGTGGCGGCGGGCGCTGCAGGGCCTGGACGCCAAGGACGCCTTGCAGCCGGATGAGGCGGGGTGGCGAGGGAGGTGTTTTATGGACTGGAGGTTTTCTTTGGGTTGGGAAGGGGGAGTGAGACAGGGGGGGGGTGGGCTTTGGCCTGTGGAATGGGCTGATGTCAGGATCGGCCTGGGTGGCTAGGGGGGGTTGATTTGAATGTTACGTGAGGCTCAACCCTGAGGTGACCTTCATTTGCAACATCAGGGCCGAGAAGGCAAGGTGGCAGAGGGTTCTCTTGCTGCTCCAGGCGCAAGACTTCCAAAGCACCGAGGTGTTCTCCGCCTGCATTTTCCAGATCTCTGATTGGCGGGTCAGCTTGATACTCCTGGAGGACATGACCAAGCAAAGGATTTGGCCGGATGATTGGACCATGCACACGGCAATTCGCACCTGCTCCTTGGCTGCCTCGGCCCTCTTTGCAAAGCATGTCCCTTTTGGTTTCCACGTGAACGGGGAGAGGCTGCTGAAAGGGGGCTCAAAGGAAGGATCTGAGTGGTCACAAGGGTGCCCTGTCCGAACATGTCATGGAAGGCCACTCTTTACACAGGTTTCTCAGTATGGAGATGAGTGAGCTGTTCATCTCCCCCCTTCATGTTCTTTTTTGTGACCGCGGTTTCCGCTATGGTGCGTTCTTTTAGAGAAGGATTCCTCCCAAACTTGTACCCTCTCACCAGCTAACATGGAAGTGCACAGACCCCTGTAGAAAGCCTACTTTCCTCTTGGAAAGGCTCTCATTTTGCACTTCCATGTTGGTTGGTGGGAGGGTACCCCTTTTTTTTTCTTCCCTCAAGCGGCTCCTTCCCCCGGCGGCGAAACGAGTGAGTCGGGTTCTTCGCTCCGAGGCACGCGCTGGGAGCAAGTGCTGCGGCTGGTGGGCCGGGCTCCATCGGAGCGGGTCATGGAGTTGGCCATCGAGGTGTCATGGGGGCTTTGGGGGGGTGGGGGGAGGGGTGCCATGGACGCTTCGAGTCAATTTTGCAGCCGAAAGAATCGTGGAAAACCAAGACCCTGAATGAAGGAGGTTGCAAAATAGACCCTAAGTGCCCAGGGGGCGGGGGGTCGGGGCAAGCGGGGCAGGGGTGGAGGGGATTTTTCTCTTGGTGAGGATTCTTTTATTTGGCTCTTCTTGGGTTTTGTTTCTGAGATGTCGACCTTTGTTAACGGCATTGGGGGGCGTTGAGCGGGGGGCTGGCTCGGGACGAGCAAGCGAGCAGAAGATTTGTTGATTTGCCACACGTCAGCGAGGCAAATCATCAAATGGCAGGTTCTGGGCAGCAAGAGCGGTTCTTCCCACGTTCCTTGTTATTAGGAGTCCTCTTTTTGGGTAGATAGTTTAAAAACGGATGGCACGGGTTTAGACGGGTTTCATTTCTTACCAGAGCCATCTATTTGTCCAAAAGGGCACCTATGCCCTCCGTGCCAGCGAGGCGCTGATGCAGGGCGACCGCCTCGGCCAGTCGGCGCCTGCAAAAAGATCTGTTGGCGGGCCGGGTGTGTGTGAAACATGTGGCCGTGGGTCAAAACCAATGGGATCTCATTTTGGCGTTTTCGGTGGTGAATTCACCACCCATGTTTGGTCGGGATTTTAGTGGGGATTTGGGATTCTCACTGGGGGTACGATTTGGATTTTGACCCACAGCCATGTGGACAATTTTCACAGATGTACTTGTTCCCCTTGGCTTCTAACAAGCAAACGGGTACCCAAAGAAGACACATCTGTGTACCTGGTTGTGTCTCAGGCAAATGAGCCAGAGGCAATGAGCAACTTGCTTCGCAACAAGTTTGGGCCCTGATCTGATTTTGCTTGGGGACCCTTTGATCAACATCATATTCAGACAATTCATGTCCACCAAATATGCGCCAAAAACTAGGCATCCCATCCAAAGGATCCGGAGACATCTTCTTGCGGAGCCTGCACAACTGAGTCTTTGAGATTGCAAGGAGGCTTGGTCACGCTATAAATGGAGACTAAGAACATCATTGGGTTCTCCCATTCCACCACTTCTGCCAAGTGTGTGTAGCAGCTCGCACCATGTTGCACCTGTTGACTGAATTGGGGTTTCGCACAATTTCCCCTTGCTCGCGACCCCTCTGGTGTTGATATCCTCTTGACCGCCTTATTGCCATCGATCTTTGGTGGATGACAACTCTCTTGGAGAGCCCTTCAACACCTTTGAATCCTGGACAGAGCATGTCAATCGCTGGATGCCTGTCTGGAAACGCATTGTTGCTGAGGTCATCCACCGGTTCATGAGAGAGAAAACCCCGCGTGCCGGTTGGTGAATGTTTTTTTCATTTTGCCAGGCGATGCGGCCGCAAAGCAGGGAGGAGGCGTGCACGGAGTTGTCCACTGGGACTCTGAGACCAAACCAACTCGTTACGGCCGCTGAGGCAGCGCCGCATGAGCCGTTCCGTGTTGGCCGCATTTTAAGCAAACGGTGCCAAGAAGAGTGCCTGCTTTTGATATCCAGTTGTGTGGAAACGGAACAACAGGGCGGCCCCAGCTTTGTGGCCTGTCTGGCTACCATGTTCTTCTGCTGTCCGAATGTAGGTCCGATGTACCCTCCCACCAATTCACATGGAGCCTGATGTTCGGGGGGTCCTGATTCGGGCCATTTTCCTTTTAAAGAGACCATTTCCCAACGTCAGGTTCCGACTGTAAAAAGGGTGATTCTCTGTAGTGAACCTGGTAAATGCCCCCAAAGGAAACCACCAGTTGGAGGGTTTTTGTAGGGGTGATTCCATGTAGAAAGGGTGGCAGGGTAAACCTCGGATGAATCTGTCTTGTGCCCCTTTCTCTCCATTCGCTACGCCAGGCGCCTGAGCCCAAAGACCAGGCCCGGCATGGCGGGGGAAGTGGAGCCTCGTTTTTTTGTTTTTGTTTTTTGCGAGCGTGGGTTTTATCAAATAGCAACATGCGAAGCGTTTGTTAGTATTGTCAATCTTGAGCTTGCTATTATTTTTTTTTATTATTATTATTAGTATTATTACTATTATTATTATTGGTATTGTTATTGTTATTATGATTATGATTATTATTATTATTATTATTATTATTATTATTATTATTATTATTATTATTATTATTATTAGTAGTAGTAGTAGTAGTAGTAGTAGTAGTAGTAGTAGTAGTAGTAGTAGTAGTAGTAGTATCTTCTTCTGCTTTTTTTGTAATCACCGTTGCTGAAGCTGAATGCACAGTTTGGTGCTTGAAAGTAAGTGGCACCTCTTTCTCCCAGGGGTTCATGGAGATGTCGGCTTCGAAGAGGCCAGGTGCCCTTCAGCAAGCCTCAAATCGAGCAAAGATAGCGAGATACATTTGCATGGGGAAGACCCTCAAAATTGGTTGGCGAGGTTTGTCCTGCAAACTCTCAACAGCGGCGGACCCCCAAAACGGAAAATCGTGTTTTTTTTCATTTGTTGGGGTCTCTCAGGGCCTTTTGTTCAAGAAAAGGTGAACATACATCCCCCAAATGAGAAGGATGATGTAAACCAATACTCATCCCCGTTTGGGCGCTTCAACACGCGACCTGGGAAGTAAACCAGCTTTGAAGTGCCAACAAAAAAAGTGGACCAAAAAGAACCAGCCCATTTTTAGAGGTTCCCAAATTTGGAGAACCTCCTGCTCCCCTGAAGAAACCCTGGTTTCTGATGATTCCCCTGGAAATACCAACAAACAATGGTTTCAACCATGGCTTCAAAGTGCTGGTCAACCTACATGGATGAGGCCAATCCCAAAAAAAAACATTTCAAAGTGGTGCGATGTCTGGATTTCCGCAACCAGCCAGCCACAGTATGCTCCGTCATGCCAACCTGGGGGGCTCCCCACGAGGTGCGGTCGGTGCCGGCGGCTCTGCGGGGCATGGTGCTGTCAGCGCTGCCGGTGCCGGGGGCCCCCAAATCGAGAGGCACCCAGGGCGTGCCGGAGGTTTTTTTGGATCGGTATATATAACGACCTTGCTTGTTTGGTGGGTTGGATTTGTTTTTCGGTTATTTTGGGGCTGGATTTTCTTGGGTCTTCTTCTTTTGGGGGGGTTCCGAGCCATTTCCCGTTTTCGGAACCTCGAACAGTGGCGATCGTTTTCATGGAAACCGCCAGTACGTTGATCAACTTTTGGAGGGGAAATCCTGTGGCCTTGTTTAAAGGCAGCAGGGAACCCGCCTTTGTCACATGGAGCACTCGTTAGTGTTCAGCAAACAAAGTAACATGCCCAAAGTCCGATGAAACTTCATAGTAAAAATTGGATGAAAAGGTGAAAGAGGCAGTGAAGTTTGCCGTGGCGAGCGCAGTGTCCGGAGTGGAGAGGCCCTCGCTGTTGTTCAATTTCAGCTGCGCAGTAGTCGGCAGTGCCATGCTCACCGAGAAGCCGAAGCAGGTTCCGCTGACCGACGCAGCTGAGGTGGAGCGCCTGCTCCGCCGCTACCGCTCCGAAGTGCTCGACTGCCATGGGCGGGATGACTTGGAGAAGATCTTCGGTGACGTGCGGGTGGAGTTCGTCGGCCACGGCTGCCAATTCGACGCCTTCCGCCTGCGCTGCGCGGACTCTGCGGACTTCCTGCTGCGCACGCCGCGGAGGAGCCTGGATCGGAGTCTCTGTTTGTTCGACCGGGAGCTGGCGATTCTGGCGCTGCTGCAGAAGGCCGAGGAAGTGGCTGTGCGGAAGTCGTGCGGCGTGAGCATCGCTGCGCCAAAGGTGTACAACGTGGTGAAGGACGTGGGCAACGGCACGGCGTTCGGAGTGTACGACTGGGCGGAGGGCACGGATATGCATAGCTATGGCGGCACAGACACGTTCTTCCAGCTGCGGGATGCCTTCTATGGCGAGCTGGCGCGGTTCTTGGCGTGCCTGCACAGTCTCCCGACGCGTTGGGGCTCGACGGAAGAGTGGCGGCAGCTCGCGGGCGCGGCGCAAAACGGTACCGTCGAGCTGCAGCGCGTCTGCGTGGAGCAGATTCTCGAGTGGCTGATTGGCAAAGTGGCCGCTCTCAAGAGGGAATACGTCCAGGGCAAGCCTGGCGCCTGCGAGCAGGAGCTTGACGAGCAGTGGCGGCTGATCGAGCGCGTGCAGCAGTGCGTGGCGGAGGAAGTGGCGCCTTTGTACCAAGTGCACAGACAGAAGTACCGTCCGCAGTGCGCCAAGGACGGGCTGTGCGCCGTGGCCCTGATCCACGAAGACTTCCACGCGAAACACTTCATCGTGGCGCAGGGGTCAAAGCAGCGGGGCGTCTTCGATGGCGAGAAGTGGCTGGCCGTGTCGGCGGTGGTGGACTGGAGCGACCCCGCCCTCGCGGACATCGCCGTGGACCTCAGGGAGTTGTGGCAGTGCCCCAGCAACTTTGCGCGCCACGGCGATGCGGACTTCGTGCCTCACCTCGGCTGGATCGAGGAGTACTTGAAAACCAGGCGCTCGCTGGAGAAAAGCTTCGACATGTGCGAGCTGTGCTTGGCGCAGCTGTTGCACAGGTGCAACGTGTATGGCTTCAAACTCTGGTGCCTGCATGCAGACACCGACGAGTTGGCGCTCGCTGTTCCTTGCGTCCTCGCGTCTCTCCGCGCCATGGGCAATTGCTTTGTCGATGTCTAACTCGATCGCTTTCTGTAGTGTTTGCCTGCTCCGCGAACAGAGACGTAGTCAAGTGAGAAAAGAAGATCTGCACACTGTGTCCCAAAGGACAGCCCGATCCAAGCTCGCTTCTCTTCACTCGGCGCTGCCGGGGTGATCAAAATTGCCCCTTGCGGAGCTGCAGCGTCTCTAAGCGCGAGGTGGTGGGATGTGTTGTTTTGGGGATTGGGCAGCTGTCTGTGGCCAGATGGGGCCAAGACCGCATGGCAATCCTGCATGGTCCTGGGCTTCCTTTTGGTTTGTTCACCGATCAACGCAAAACATGGTTCTTACTTTGATTCATGCCCATTCCCACTCTTGGATCTTTGGACTTGAACTTTTTGGGTTTTCCAGTGAACCCCCAACAAGTTAAACTTTTTGCAGGGGGGTCCTGCCAGCAACCAAGCATTGAGCAATTTAAACTAGGAATACCCGCCCAAATGGTTGGTGCACATCGAGTTCCTTACCGCTGGAGCCTAGGCCAACCGGCAGGCGCAAGGCGCTGGTCATCGGCTGTGGCTACTTCGAGTCGTGGCGGCCTCATTCGGTTCCGACGATAGAGGCCTTCGTGTGTCTTTCTACGGGCGCGCCGCTGGCCTGTTGTGAGGGGATGCCCCCTTCCCTCCCCCCAAATTCCCCGGTTTGCATCTCTTTGGCTCTCCTACAAAAGATGGGTATTTTCAAAACGCAGACAGACCTATATTTGGGTATGTGGTTTTTTTGGGGCACCCTTTTTGGGATTGGTTTGCAGGGAACCCGAAAGTCGGTTCTTAGGGTCCAAGTCCGAAGCCGAAGCCGAAGCGAGGTCGATGCCGCTGGCTGGGGCCATGAACGATGCCTGGAATGCCGCGCAGCCAAAGAGCACTGGCGGGTTGGGGGGCTCCAATTGGAGCATATGGGTTTCTAAGAGCATATTTCGGTGCCGGAGATTGTTCAGCTGTTTGTGCGGGGTTTGTTGATGCGTCCCTTTTTTCCTGGCTGGTGCGTGTTTTTGTTCTCTTTGCCGCATGGCGTTTCGCTTTGCGACACTTTGGTTTGCTTCTTTCACTTCGGCTTTTTCCCCGCCCACCTTGTGTTGCATCCTTTTCGCCGGGACTCGATGAGAATTTTCGTGCCTTGTGACCAGCGAGTTGGATGCCTCGCTTCACCTTTGAAGGTCCGATCGGTTCCCTGGACTCCGAAACGCCGGCTTTGATTCAATGTCCGTTTGGGCGTGTCTCTCTTTTTTTTTTTGAGGGTACCCTTTTCGAGTCTATTTTGAGGCGAATCCATTTGGCAGTTTGTTGATTCCCTTTTGGATTCCTTGAATAATCTTCGGGACGCTTTGATTCGTACAGTCAATACATCCGGATAGTGACCCCCACAGGGGATTTTTTGGACCACCCGGGTCGCTGCTCAGGCAACCCTAAAACATTGGCCCCCTAAAACAATGGTGCAGTGAGGTCCATCCCGTTGCACTCGAAACACCCGGAGACCAAGATTCTGGTGTTCAAAACACCCTATGTTTCTAGGGGTTGATTCCCCATTCTTTTCGATCATCGTTCTTTTCAACAACCGGATCCGTTTTCATTTGGTTTCCGGAGGTTTTCCAGAAACAAGGATCCCTGGAAAGAACGGAGAATGGTGGTACTGTGGATGGACAAAATCCTGCACCACCTAAGAAACCCTGGAATGATGATTCACCTGTAAATACCAACAGACAATGGTTTCCCATGGCTTCAAAGTGGTGCGAAATGGATTTCGTCCATCCACAGTAGGGATGGTGAACCCACCAAAAATGGGGTTGGACCACCAGCAGGGTTTCTTATGGAACCCCTGGGCTGCCCGATGGTTGCCAGCCCATCGCGAGGTGCTGAGCCTCTTGCGGCATACGCTGCAGTTCCCGGAGAGCCAGGCAGCCTCAATTCAGGGACCACCTAAGCCTAGGCACCCCGACAAAAAAACCGAGAGGAAACGAGAAAAACCGAGAGGAAACGAGAAAAGGAACCCTAAGGAACCCGAAGGGGAGCAGCGTAGAGGCAAGGAACCCTGAGCGACTCTTAGGTGAGAACTGAACGCGCTGGGCCAATTTAGAGACATCTGGGGCGATAGACCCAACCGCGTACGCTCAAAAAAGACGCACCCGTTTGAACTTTCAATGGATTCCGATGATTTCAGTTTGGTTCCAATCCGTTACCAGGCGATTTTCCGACATAGAAAGAAGACACACAATAACAACCCCTTGGTATGGTACCAAGGGGCCAACGGCCTCCCTTGAAGTGAGGAAAATTCGTCGCGAAGGCCTTGGAAGCGGTACAGAGGTGCTTGAGCCAAGTTCGCGCCTCGAGGCTTTGAATCTTTGAGCCTCAGCATTCCACCTCACTTTGGCTTATGAACCCCAAGCAATGTTCAAATCGCAACACCCTTCCTCACCCCCCCACCTTGCCCCCACCTTCTTTTGGTTGACTGCAACCCGCCACTACCCCCCTACCACCCCCCCCCCCCTCCGGCTCCACTTCCAGCCCCAGCCACTCGCCTACCCGCAAGGTGCGGTTCCTGGTGGACGGCACCCGGAGCTGCCCCATGCCGGTGCAGCGCCGGCCCACCGCGCAGACCATCGCGGAGAGCCGCTCGGCGTCAAGCGAACGAATCTGTCGGTTGGGGTTGGGTGTTGGGTGGGGGTGGTTGTGTGAGGCTGGGTGGGGCGGGGTGGGGGCAGTTGGGTGGGGGAGGCTGGGGTGGTGGTTTGCAAGGAGCACCAGGTCAGGACACTGCTCATTTGGATGGGGGCCCACCTATGTTAGCAAAGGAAGGACACATTTCAAGAGCCGATAATGTGTGTCTGTGGGTATGCACCCTTGCAGGCTCCAAAGTGTGTACTTACGTCACATGATTCACTGGTATACATAGATGGTCGAGTTCCTTGAGATACATCAGGGCGCACCGACGGCACATGACAACAGTTTGAGGCTTGCAGTGGCTGACCCACGATGCGCAACCTGGCGACCAGCTCTTCCTCTACTACGCAGGCGGCATTTCCACGATTTGCGCGCGGTTTTGTATTACTCGCCCAGTTGCATTCTCGAGCTTGAAGTGTTGCACAAGGAGTTTGCTTGGGCTTGTTGTAGCTGATAGTTGACGAAATTTCGGCGTGAGAAATTTGGGATCCCCTTTTAGATCAGTTTGATTAGAAGTAGATGATTAGATGGGTTCCACTGGTTTAGCTTGCTTTTTCCATTTAACGGGGTCATCTATTTTACCAAAAGGAGATGGGTTCCACGGGTATATATTAGTTTTTGCTGCCATCCATTCACGCAAACCCCATCTATTTTGCCAAAAGGCCAGTGGACTCGGTTGCAGTCCATCGTGAACTGACCAGAGTGGCTTTTCAGGCTACGGCTTGCTGCTGCCACATGGCCCGGGGCTCTGGCGTGTGAAAGCTCAGAATACCTAATGACACATTCCTCTTCCTCTCCATATCTATGTATATATCTATCTACATACACATAATATTCTCTCCTTTGTATTCCTCTCTCGGGGGTACATGACAAGTTCATTTTGTGTGTTTTCCTTTGTATTCCTCCCTTGACAGGCGGATAATTTCAAGAAGCCCTGTGAGAAAACTTTGGGCTCCGACGCTGTTGGAATCGAGGTGTGGGCTCCTTCGAGTCTTGCCTCGTGCCCATCGACTTCGCAGTGGGCGCCCCAGGGGCAGTGCGAGAGACGCGCAAGGTGAACCGCGATGCGGATGTGGTCCAGTTGTCACGTTCCCCTTCGCAACGGATTCGTTTGGACTGCTGGTTGTTTTGTTTGGATTTGAACGGGTCCCTGGTTGATGGTGGATGCGAAACCGCCTCCAAACCACCAAGCCAAACCGATCAGCGGGAAGCATGATTTTGCCTCTAGGATTGGGTCTCCTTTGGAGAGGGGCGAGTCGGGCAAGGTTGCACATGATCAGAATGGCGAGTAATCAACCCGAGCTTCTGTCGGCCATCGCACGCGTTGGGACCGTGCAGCACTGAAAGCGATGCGAACCCTAGAAGTCCAAAATGAATAAGGAGCACCGTGCAACGGCCCATCTTGAGTGCATGGTCTTGTTACATTGGACCTTGCGGCGAAAGCAGGCTTTTGGGCACTTTGGCTTGAAAGGGAAGCCAAAATGGACACAACAACCAATAGGCCTCTCAGTTGCCTGCCTCAATCGTCTTCCTACTTTGACGGGGCATGGAATGTCGATGTCTTGTTTTCGTCTTGTCAAGGGACTGCGATGTGGCATTCCCGTTTCTGACTTCCATTTGGCTTGGGACATGTTATTTGTCCCTGCCATTTTCAAGGGAAGCTATCACTGGTGGAAGTATGTAAACATCTTCCACGGGGCGCAGATCGAACAGTTCTGTTGGGTGCCCGCCCCAAGCAGAAGTGCCACCCGAAACTTAGCCCCCCCTCCATTTAAACCACTCCGCAGAAGCCGACTGAGATCCACGACTCGAGGCACACCTAAAATCAAGGACCTGGGACCTGGGGACCTGGAATGAAGACCTGGGACCTGGGACCCGGGACCGGTTGCGTCCACTTTGGAAAGCCCAAGGCGACCTGCGGAAAAAAAAAAAAACGCGTCCCTGAGGCGACTGGCGAGTCTTTCCCTTCGCATCCGGCGCTTCTCGGCCGCTCGCGGTTTGAGGCTATGGCTGCGGAGACTTCCGGGTGTGGGTACAGGCCTGGGAATCGCGGTGACCGGATCCTGGCAGAATAGCGTTCTTCGGTTTTCCTGTTTTCCTTTGAACCCACCGCAAAAGGGTACCCCCCCAAAAAGACACTTCCAAATCCTGGTGATGTCCTTCCTATTTGCCCTTTCAGGATATGTTTTGTTCTTTCCGCTTGGTTTGGAAGGGAAATCCATCGCCAGTGGACATGTTTTTCATTTCTTCCATGGCGCTTAAGCAATTGGAAGGTGCTTAATGGTTGTACTCTGTCAGCTGTGGCACGGTGGTTTTGTTCTTGGCTACATAAGTGATCTGAGATTTGCTGGGGAGGCTTGGATTCCTGGATCCTGATGGTAAAGAAGCTACTCAACAGCGCGTTGCCTCCCCCCACCCATAGAGGGAAGACTGCTTTGGGGCTGTTTTCGGGAAGACGACAAGAACAGCCCGCTTGGGCGCTTGGCACTTCACACCCGAAATTCCATGTCACACCCTAGCTGCAGGCCTTGTCACTTGGGTGCAGACATCCGTGACCAGGAATTGTCATTGTTTCCAGTCATCGCTGCATGAGACTAGAGGCCTTTCCCAAATTCCAACCTTAAAGTAAGCCTCGGGATGAGTTCTCTAAAGCACTGTTGGGGGCTTAGGTGTCCTTTTTGTTTTTTTTGTTAAACAAATGGATGGCACTGGTTTAGACGGGCTTCATTTCATTTACCAGGGCCATCTATTTGTCCAAAAGGCCACCTATGGTTGGGGGTGGTTTCCCTTCAAGCCACCAACAGCCTAATTTCGAGGACGCCGCTTGAATGAACCCAGTGGGAGGCTGGTGCCCCTGCTGGACGTGTCCATGGCGCTTTCGCGGCTTCCACCTGCATGCGTGAACCTCAGAGGCATGTCCTACTGTGGGTGGACGAAATCCATTTCGCACCACTTTGAAGCCATGGTTGAAACCAGTGTTCGTTGGTATTTACAGGTGAATCATCATTCCAGGGTGTCTTAGGTGGTGCAGGATTTTGTGCACCCACAGCATGTCCTACGTCTCACCTGCCCAAAGCCGACTTGTTGACCTTTTGGTGTTCCCAGCTGGGTCCATCTTAAGTTGAGGTTACCAAGGGCTAGCCCTCCATTTCTTGTTGCTCCTTAGGCAAGGGGGAGCTCCAGAGATCCCAGGTCTGGGAACACTTTCCCCAGCTCAAGTGCCTGGAACCAGAGCGTTGATCCCCAGAAAGCCGTGCCAGGGCCTTTTCTTACAACCAAGTTTGAGGATCAGGGCCCAAGAAGTTTCAACTGCTCCTTTTGGTTTGCTTTCAGTTTCCCTTTTTTTAAAGATTCCTTTTGGATTTGTTTCGGATTCCTTCTAGATTCCCTTTGGATTCCTTTTGACTTGTTTTGGTTCCCTTTGGTTTCCCTTCGGTGCAACTCGAGGCAAAGTCACCGTGGTGCTGGATTGCTGCCACGCCGCTTTGCCGGGTCTAGGACTCGCCCGCCTGTCCGGGAAAAGGGCTAGGCTGGTTCAGGCCCATAAGAAGTTCCCCGAGCTGATAACTTTGGTGCATTTTGCCAAGGGATGTCAGGACTTTAGCTTTTTGCCAACTAGTGGGCTTTCCATTAAACCACTAAAAGCTGAACTTTTAGCAGGGGAGCAGAAAGCAACCGAGTAAAGTAGCATTCACCGGAAGGGTCATTTTCCGGAAACATTTGCACACCCCTTTTGGGTCTCGCCCACAGCCATGTTCAGCGCTGTTCTCCTTCCAGTCAAGGGACAGGTCAGGTGCAAGGCGTTTGACTTCAAGAAAGGGATTCCACGGTGCCCCCCTGCCACCCCCCGTCCCCCTCCCTCCGTGCTTAATAGCTGAACATCGAGCGGTCGCAGGATCCAAGCCGCAGCCAGCAGTGTTTCAGTGGGTCGCCGACTCAGCCTTGCTCGCTATCATGATTTGGGTGCTGGATAGCTTTGATCTTCCCGTAGGGACACAAAAAGGGTATGCTTTTCTGTTAAGCAATTGGGTTTTCAGCAATTGACAGGATCACAAACTAACTTCCTTTTCGTGGATTTGGGCAATACATGGGAGGACTACCTGATTTCACTAGAAATAATAAGGGGACTGACCAGTTGTTCCGCCTCCGCCGCGTTTGGGAGAAGAAGCCTTCCGCTTCTCGGTTGTTAACCGAGGCCCAGATGCAGCCCCCGGCCTTTGCCGGCTTGGAGGAGGCTGCGGTATTGGAGGGGTGCAAGAGTCGAAACTTGGGGCGTCAAATTCTCGACCTCAGGGTCTTTGGACCGTGAAAAGGGTTGCTGGCAGGCAACTCGATGCGAGTTTTCCCGTTTGAGTGGATGTTGGCTGTGTCAACATGGTTGCGTTAGTAAGATGGGGTATACCCCCCAATAAGTGAACCAGTCGGAGACATTCTTCATCCTGGGCTCCCAGAAAAACGCAACGAAATCGTTGCAGCAAGGTCAAAACATTGCGACTATTCATCCACAGAACCACTGGGCTCCCAGCAAAACCCATCTGTCACGTTTCTTTTGACCAGGGTCCTCCGATTCCGAGGCGGGGGTTGGCTTCGATCCCCGCGCGCGACGGCTGGCCTGAGCCTCGGTGTCCAAGCGTCTGGCTGGAATGGCTGGCTTGGCTTTGGACGTAACTCCCAGGAAGTCACTACCATACTGTGGATGGACGAAATCCATTTCGCACCACTTTGAAGCCATGGTTGAAACCATTGTTTCTTGGTATTTACAAGTGAATCATTCCAGGGTTTCTTAGGTGGTGTTGGATTTCGTCCATCTGCAGTGGCACCTGTGGGAGGGTACCTGGAAGATCAATTTCCTCTTGAAGGGACCCTTCCATGTTGGTGGGGGGGGGGAGGGTAGCCCAGAGCTTTCGGGTAAAGGGCTCGGTAAAATGGGGCTGGGGGGGTGGGAAGATCCTGATGTCCGAAGTGTCCCTTTTGACTGAGCCCATTGGGCTCAATCAAAAACCCTGCGACGAATGGGGAGGAAACTCTGAAAATTCCGGAGTCAGGGGGATTCCCTCAAGTGACAGGAGACGGTTTCGAGGCCGAAGCCCAGGCCCTTCTGTTTCTGGGTCAGAGCCATCTCTGGGGTCACCCCCTTCACACTAACATGGCACCTGACAGGGGATCCATTGGAAAGGAAATTGATCTTCCAGGCACGCAAATGCTGAGTTAGTGGGAGGGAAGGGTAAGGCCTTGGGAAAAGCCATCCGTCCGCACGACTCCTGCCTGGCTTGCGGGGAAACCAAAACCCGACTGAGGTGCTACCAAGCGTCCCGCTCAGCGCGCAGCGGGCGCCTGCACAGGCAGCTCGAAGGGCCCGGAGGGTTCTATGAATGAAGGAACCACCAAACTAGGTGGCTCCAGAAAGGGGGCCCAAGAAGACATTCCCCAGTTGCAAACCTAGGCTTTCGACCAACTGCGGGCCACAGGACCTGGCCATGTTGAACGTTGGGAAAGTGGAACGATTGCAACCCAGTGACTATTGGGGAGCTGATCAATGACCATGGGCCAGGGTTTCCCGTGTCTCCCGCTTATGGCTCTGAATCATTGAAGGGAGGACGAGAGGGGATCCACCGAAAACTGAACCACAGTCACAAAAACCTATATTGAAATCACAAGAACCAGCCCCCCAAAGAAACAATATCCGCCGCAAAGGGTTCTGCAAAGGAAACCTGGGTCCCTCATGTGAACCCATTTGAACATCTGGCAAGGTGATGCTTGCAAGACACGGACGCCCAAGTCGCGCGCTGTTGGACTGACCTCTGCGACCGAAAGCAGCGAGGTGCCCAACTTCAACTGCGCGCTGACCTGCTACGCCGCCTGCCACCAGGCGAGTCGCCGAGTGCAATGGGATTTTCGAGGCATCTCGTTGTTTGGGTTTGTTTGAAGCTGCACGCGGTGTGGTTCGTTCTTTCGTTTTTTTTTTTGTGGGAGGGGGGGGGGAATGGGTTTTGGGTTTCGCTACACGCGATGGGGTTTCCCTTTGAGCAGCCATGGGTGGTCTTGAAAGCAGCGAGCCTCGTGTCAAAACCCGCGGGCGCTTCATACGCGGGGAAGCCACGCGAGCCGTCGTCGCAAGCAAGGGATTTGTCCCGATAAGCTTCATGTCCATAGGTGCCGCTGGTTTTGGGTTTTGTTCCATTTACCAAAAAAGAACCTGCATCTTTATTTTTCCAAAAGGCCCCCTATGTTCATGTCGGTCTCCTGAACCCCAAATCTTGCCGTATGAAGGCCGCAGTGTCCTTTCTTTTAGTTGTTTTGGGTTTCACTTCAAACATGCAAGGTCGAACAGCTCCAGACATCTGTGGTCACTGCTAGTTTGGGCACCATCAGAAATCCGAGCGATTCTTTTCGATTTCCCATTCCGTTTGACCCCGGACGCAAGTCATCCATTTGCTTAATATTTTCCCCTGTTGGTTTTTAGAGGGAATCGATTTCACTACTGGACATATAGTTCTTCTTTTCAGGGCGCGAGAGAGATGGAAGAAGTGCTGCGGCCTGAAAGGACCGGTGTCGAAGCCAGGCGCAGTGGTGTGCGGAGCTCCCCATCGAGGGCGTGGTGCAGGGCGCAGGGTGCCCCAGGTTTCGGTCGCGCTGGTCAGTTGGTTCATCGGATCCGAGCAAACCCGCTGAAGAGCGGCAGCTAAAAAGGGGAGGGAAACAGAATACAAGATTGGCTCAAGCAGTCGTCAAGCTTTGCAGAAGGCATTGTACTCCGCAGCCCGCAGATGAAGCACATTGCCGCGCCAGTGTTGTTGGCAGCATGGATCTACGCAACTTGGACCACACGTGCCGCTTGCCGGAGAAGTCGCGGGATTTTGCTCGATTGCCAAATGCAACCAGCACCTGGTATCAGCCTCCAGTTGTCAAGTGCTGAGATCCATGCGGTGGTTTCAGACCAGCAGGGCACTTTTGACTTGCCATGCAACTTTTCTGAAGAGACGCTGCGGATTCACAACTTCTCCGGCATGGCCATGATTCATGGGTCCAGCCCAGCTGGACACAACTGGACCTTCGGCCAGTGTGACGATGTGCCAGGTTGGGCGCAAGTGGCCTTTTGCCCTAACAAGGTCTTGGTGGGCGACGAAGTGCAAGCCGGTTTTCTGGACAGCTTTGTGGATCCACGCGTGGTTTGTCCAGGCGGAAGTCTGGTGGAAGCCCACCTGGTCTTCCAGAAGTCTGGCTTCCAGCTTTGTCAAGACTTGTGCGCAAAGCAAACCTGCTACAGATTGGCATCCCTCGCCAACATAAGTGAAGGTGTGCGGAATGACTGCCTTATGGAGAACGTCAAGAAGAACTTTCGCAATTTCAGCGCGGCGTCGGAGGCGGGGCTGCTGCAAGTTCTTCAGGGCCCTTGCGCCCGCAGGCTCTCCGAATCTCCTTCCCCTGAGACAGCTGCGGCCTTGAACAACTCGCACAAGCTGGTGACGCAGCATGACCCCTGGCAAGGCCCTGGCGCAGGCAAGGTGATCCTACTGGACAGTTCTGGGTCTATGGGTGGGGTTTTAGCAGCTGTGAGACAGAAACTGGGGATGGAGTTTCCAAGTGTGAAGTTGTTGGATGCAGGCGATTCAGCTTTCACGGACCGCGGGAGCATGGGCAGACAGCTTCAGAGTGCTCTTGAATCTCTCCCTGCGCATTCTATGCTGATCATCGTCAGTGACTTTGAAGACAGCGTTCAGGAGAGTTTTTGCAACAAGTTGCATCAGCTGGCCAAGGCACAGCATGTCGTGCTCGTTCTGGAATCAGTTGACCGCTATCCAAAGGACTGCTTGCACGAAGTGGCTAAGGAGACCGGTGGGCACAGTACCGTCGGTCGGGTCATGCGCAAGTGATGTGTTTTGCGCGCAGTTTTGCAACGGCTGGGTGACGGGCAAGTTGCCCGAAACGTTTGCGGAAAACACGCGCGCACATTTACGCTCTAACGTGCCCTCCCCCCCAAAACCCATGCTTAAGCGTGCCCTTAGTGTATCTAGGGGATTCCTAAAACCCGGCTGCTTGCATGGACAGAAAGAAAGGTAAAGGATCACCATGAAAATGTGGTCTTTTGATGGTCTGTTTTGAAGGGTTGAGCGACAGCACCTTGTCGGTGGTCAGCAACCCTGGTTGTAACCGGGATAGGTATAACGCAGACTTATTGCGAATCAAACACAAATCATTAAGCATCAAAAAGCACTTATCAGGCATGAAGAAAACCTTGTTGCCACCAAGCAACTGCATGGAAGGAAGGTAGGCAGGGAAGGGAGGGAGGCGGAAAGGAAGGAAGGACTGCCTGATGAGATTCTTTGTGCTCGCTGCACTGGGGCGGGAAGAGGGGGGGCAAGGAAGCCAACCTCAAAGCAACCCAAGGCCCACCCAACACCTACCCTAAACCCACACGAAGCCAAACGGCCCTAAACCAACCCGCAGTAAACCCAGCCCCAGCAAGGTCTAAACAAGCAACCCCCGCCATGCCCGACAAGTTGGTCGTTGAAGCCTACCAGGTTGTTTGATGCCACAATTTCCAGTTTCTGTTTACCGTGTTTTGCAGCAAAATGGTTCCCGATAAGTTCGATGCCTAATAAGATGAAGTCTATATTTTTAGAAATAAGTGTTTTTATGCTTTATAAAGTCTATTCAGCGCCTCACCCGTTGTAGCCCATAGTTGTAGGTCCCCTACGGCCAGAAGTGGATGCACCCATTTTCAAGCAAACCAACAACCATGGCAACTTACCGCGCCTTGCTGAGTATTTTTGGGGGGCCTCGTTGGCCAGGTCAGTAAGTGGTTCGTATCCTAGGTTGTAACCTATTTACCACCAGGCTAACTGCACTAAGGGGCTTATAAGTAGGTTATAAGTTACAACCCCTGCCAACAACTTACTAACTCGCCCGACGGATCCGCGGAGTCCAATGGCCGAAACCGCAACTCTTCGGGGAGCCGAGGCCTTTACCTGGGCCTGGGTGAAGGCCATGGTGGCCGGGGCCTGCGAGGGCCACGCGGGGCAGATGCAGGGCCTGCTGCAGGCCCTGGGGTTTTTGGGGCCTGGGAGGTTGTGTTGCCACTGGCGGGGGGTGTGGGGGTGGGGCCGTAATGGGGATTTCAAGCAACTTTGCCTGGGAATGCACCAGGTGTTCATCGTGATGGGAAGGGGAAATGCAAGCTGTGGACGGTGGACGTCCTCAACGTGTTCCTGAGCTTTGTTTCAATATGAATATATTTGGAGCTTTAGCCGCGGGTGTTTTTTTTTCCCCGCCACCGTGGCCAAGCTCCAAGCTCTTGTAGTCGAAAAATGTGTGGTAGAATCTGGGATGCCTTCAAAAGCGTTGCTTTTGGGCCCTTCTGCAAAAACACAACACACGCACACACCCACACATTTGTTGTTGTTTTTTGCAAGAAGAACATGGAATCGTAATGCGGTCCAACTGCAAAAGGGCTGCCTTGGCCGCAGACGCACATGTCGGACCTGCAGCGGCGCTACCGCTGGCTGGACGGGCCTGGGTGCCGGACACTGGCTCGTGACAATCGAGGTTGATTTTGCCGAGGTCCAAGCCCTGTCCACCTCATTTTCACAGCGAGGGTTTCGGGGAGCACATCTCGGAAGTCCCGAACCGCCCAATGTTGGTGCTGTATGAGGCACATGTTGCACGAATTGGCGCACAGGGTATGGAACTCCGAATACGAATCAGTAGCTTACTCATGGCCATCGCAAGGGCCATCCTTTCCTGTCATGTGGCTTTTGGAGCCAACCTGCCAGACTTTGAGCTTGCTGGTGCCATAGGGAATGATCTTTGGAGTCCGGGTGTTGGTGGAATGAACCGGTGTTGTGGATTCCCCACAAAATTTCAAAATTCGTGGATGGCTTTTCTTGGGTCATTCCTTCATCCCCTGCTGAGAATCAAAAATGACGCGTCTTTTGTTGATGCCAAGTTTGGTTTTGATGCCTCTACTGACTGGGCAAGTCAAAAAGTTGCACCTCAAACTCAGGGTCCAGGGGTCGCCATTACCGCCGCGAGGACCAGACCCCCATGGTGCAGATGTCCAAGGCTGTGGAGGAGAGTAGCCTTGCGTTTTGAGACCCCGGCGGGGTCGCTTTTGAATCAGGGGTTATCCGTTCACTTTCATATTCCGAGATGAATGTTTTCTTCTTCTTCTTCTTCTTCTTCTTCTATTGGTTTTAAAGGGAATCTAGCACCGGAGATGAATCTGGCACTTGAGCAAATGGCAGTCCATAGGTTGCGTTCTTCTTGCCTTGAAGGAACCACCAGAGAAGGCTTGCCGGACTCAGCCTGACCCGCCCAGTGAAAGGCTCAAGCTGAGGGTTGGTTCGAGAGAGAAAGCAGGGAACGACTGCCACCACTCCAACCCAATGACCTCGGACAGGACTGAAGCCACTTGACGCCAGCGCGACATGTCTGCGTCAAGCCTGGTGGTTGAGACCTGTTCAATGCATTCCCCCGTTTGTGTGGGGAAAAAAAAGAATCCCGCCGGACCGACATCGCCAGCTTTCGATCCCAAGCCGAAACGCCGCATTCTGCGCATGGCGTGGATGGCTGTGGGGCCCGGGGCCGAGTCGGGCTCGATATGTGTCGCAGGGGGTGCCTGTTGGTTGCCTGTTTCGGGCTTACCCACGGAGTGGTTTGCGTGCCGCGGTCATGGCGCAATTGTTGGCGCAATTTTGGGGCTGGAGTGGTGTCCACTTGGTCAGTCGAGTCTGTTTCTCTGAGGCCATGCTTACGGTGTGTGCTGAGCCCAGGAGCCGTGCAAGTTGCAGTTGCTCTCATGCCAATTTGCCCTTGTACTTGGATTTGGCTGCAGGAACAACAGCGCAGGTCAGTGCATTGACCACTCCGCATAGAGACATGCAACTCCACTCTGTTGAGGTGGTCAATTCGCAGAATACCAAGCAAGGAGGCAACACAGAATTCCATGCAGTCTGTATATACAACAGAAGCAGCGCATGCAGACCCCAAGCGATGAGACAAACCGATCCTTGTTCATGACGAGCCATGAGCGGCGACTGGGAGAAGTGGAAGGGCGATGACGGGAGCAAGCGCGGAAGGGATGACTGGGAGGGCTGGAATGGCTGGAATGAAGGGAAGAATTGGAAGGCCAGAAGCAATTGGAATGACCGGGATGATTGGAAGCAGAGAGACTGGAAGCAAGGTTGGGAGGAGAAAGCGGTGAAGCAAGAGTGTAAAGTGAAGGAGGAGCCCCAAACTCAGTTTGCCCCGGGCACACCAGCCGCCGCCTTCAACCCGGGCACCCCCGCGGCGGCTTTCTTCAACCCGGGCACTCCTGCCGCGGCCTTTCCGGGCACGCCCCCACCGGCGCTCGGCGCCGCGCCGGGGACGCCGGGCCTGGCCGCGCCGGGGCTCAACCCGGGCACTCCCAGGGTGCCGCCCACGCCGGTGACGATGCCGGGGACGCCCGGCGTGCCAGGGACGCCCGCCTTCGGAGCCAGGCCCGGGGAAGCTGCGGGCGCCTGATGTCCGTCTGGCCACTTCGATGGGTTTGATGTTTGTCCGTTTTCTCGAGAGATTTGATGGATGGGTTGGGATTGCTTGGAATGTGGATGACGCTTCCGACACATCAGCCAGTTTGAGGGTGCGATTCTCTTCTCCTGCAACCTGAGACATATCCACTGGAGCAGGACAAAGCAACAGACCTGCAATACCTCGTAATCACCATAAAGTCCGGGCACCGCAAAACGCAACTAACTATTTTTGCACGTATCAAAAGATGCACCACAGAGCCCGCACCCCCCGCCGCAGCCTACGTTCCACGGGGAGGTCTCCATAAATGGCGAGAATTGCTCTGGATTTCATGGGAACGTTGCAGGACTTGTGGTTTTGGGCAGTTGCCTCTCTTCGCTGTGTCGGTGGCCTGTTGCCCATTCGCTGGAACGCCCGTTTATTTTTCTTCTTCTCTCTTTTCTTTCCCGTGCGTCCATATTTGCAACGGTCTTCCGGGCGACTCGCGGCGTGTTTTTTGTTGGAAGCTGCCGACCACCGAGCCTTCCGCCGCCAGGTTCGCCGGGTACCGCGCAGGCTCGGGCCTGGCCACCCCGGTGCCCGTGCAGCAGGCCCCGCCGCCCACCAGCGCGGCGCTGGTGTCGCTGCGCTCGGCGCCGGTGTCGCGGGTGATGATCCAACCCACGGACCTGCGCCACGCGCCGCGGATCCGGAACGGCAAGGCCGGGGTTTGTGGGAGATGGGTGAAACGGCACCAAAAAAATGGGGGCGGTTTGGGGGGGGGGTGGGGGGGTGGTTGGTTGGGGAGATGGCTGTGGTGGTCAAAACCGTTGGGAAATTGGCACCAAAAGGGGGGTGGTTGGGGCGGTGGTTGGGGCGGTGGCTGCTTTGGGAGGAGTTGGGAAGATTGCACCAAACAGGGTACGTGCAGTTGCAGTTTTCCCCTCCCGTCTCCCCGTAGTCTTGTAGTCCTGCAAGAAGTCTTTCCACATCCCAATCCAGGCAGGGACCTTGGGACCAGTTTTCGTTTCTCATGTAAGTCTAATCATGCAATGAATCATACTGATATCTTTGTCTTTCCCCGTCCAAGCTTTGAGCGCCAAACAGTGGCTGCATCGGATCGGTGAGCTTCTTTCCGCCCCCGGGTTTTCGTCCTCCCCGTCTCTTCGCAATCTTCGTGCAGCCATCCAGGCGGAGCTCAGTGGCGGACCACAGACATGGGATTTGGTTTCAAAAGACCTCAAGATACACCCGGGCTTAGGTCTCAAACTGGTGGCGCCCCCCCAAAAGAGTAGATGAGTAGAGAGAAATAAGCCCAAATAAGCCAACATGAACCAAAATAAAACAAACATAAACCAAGAGATAAACAAACAAATACAGTGGGCAAATAAACAAACAAATAGGCAAATCAATAATCCATAGAAACATAAAAGCACATAAACAAACCCATGAACAACGGCAAATCGGAATAGATCGGGATGGTCCTTGTGCCCTCCTCCTTTTGGGTCAGGTGCTGAAGGGCCCCTCCCTGGTGGCGAAGCTGCCAGAGCCGAAGGCCAAGGTCTCCAAGGCGCGGGAAGCTCCGAACTGGAAGACATGGGATCGACTCCATTGGGGTTAGATCAGAATCACTTCATGGGTGCAAGGACATGATCACTTGGTTCTGGTTGATACTGTAGGTTACTTCTTAGGTTCCTTCTTAGGTTACTCTACCATAGATGTACTGTGGGTGGACACAATCCATGTCGCACCACTTTGAAGCCATGGGAAGCAATAAGGTTTGTTGGTATTTGCAGGGGAATCATCAGAAATGAGGGTTTCTTAGGTGGTGCGGGAATTTGTCCATCCACAGTAGGTGTCCTTCTTAGGTCAATCACACAGTTCGTCTAAACCTTTTTATGGATCAACCAGTTGGACCTTTTTGGGTTACTTTGCTTAAGAATAGATGGGTTCCACTGGTTTAGATGGGTTTGGTTCCATTTACAAGGGGGAACCCATCTATTTTTCCAAAAGGTCGCCTGTGGGATCGACCATTTTGCAGTAGCTTGGGGGCGGGGGTCCATGTTTCAGTCCGTTTCCTTGGATCCTCTTTTTTTTGGTGCAAATGATTGGTTGAGAAAACGGGTACACCCTGGTTGTGGCTTATTTGCTCTTAACCTCCAACCAGTAGAATGGTTTTCCAAGGCTAAGGGTATGTATTCAGACGCCAAGAAAAGAACTTCTTTGTTGCTTCGTTTGTCGAGAAGCCATGTCTCATGTGTAGTTTCCCGGTCCCCGGAGCCGGAGATGCGAGATTCGCCGCATACTTGGCTGCACCGGGAACCGATCTATTTTGCCGCATGTTGAGCTTTGAACTGTGTGGAGAACTGGAGAAGGATTCATCCTTTGTGTTTTTGAGGGCACCTTTCTCGGATGAAACGAAAACCCAACACCACCACTTTGGATCCTTCTTTGGGACCCCAGTTGGGCCAAAACCATCCCATAGACCCATTCAGTGGATGGACGAAATCCATTTCGCGCCACTTTGAAGCCATGGTTGAAGCCATTGTTTGTTGGCATTTGCGTTGGGGAATCGAATCAGAAACCGTTGGGTTTCACGGTGGTGCCGAAACGCGGATTTCGCTTTTGCACCCAGAGTATTGCCTTTAGGTAACCCTGGTTTGGGGTCTATCCCTTCAGGTAAACCGTCCCCAAAACCGACCCGTGGCCCCAAAGCCGACCCATCGGCTCATGGACTCATCGACTCATCGACCTTAGGTGTCCTTTTTGGTTAGTTTGTTTAAAAATGGATGGGTTCCGCTGGTTTAGATGGGTTTTATTTCATTTACCAGGGCCATCTCTTTGTCCAACAGGCCACCTATGGCTGGGGTGGTGGGGTGGTGGATGGGTTTGGGGAACCCATCGATTCCAAGCGGCCACCGACTCGACGACACGTCGACTCGTCGACACGTCGTCCGCAGGCGAAGGTCCCGGACTTCAAGAGCTGGAAGCGCCAGCAGTCGGAGCGCCCCTCCGCCACCCCGGTGCCTCTGCAGCCCGGGGCCGCCACTCCCTTCGAAGGCGAGGAAGTTTCAAGGGCGAGGCCCATTTTGGATATTTGGCCGTGGTTGTCAAGACCGTTTTGGGATCCCATTTTTTGGGGTAGGTGCACCACCCATTTTGGTCGGGATTTTAGTGGGGATTGGGATGTTCACTGGGGGGTACGGGATGTTGACCCATGGCCATTTTGGTGACCTGTTATCGTCTCATGTTCTCAGCCGTAGCTTTGGGGGTTTCAACACTCTTAGACCTCCCCCCACAGGGTCATTTCTCTTACCCAGAGTTTCAAGTAGTTCTTCCTGAATACCGAAGTGGGTGTGACTTTTTTCTCAGGGTACCCCATTTTTGGAGGCTTAGGGAACCCCAAAGGAAAACCAGCCGTTGAGTTATCCAGAGTGCGCCGAATTAGTTGAGAGGTCCCGCAGGTTAGTCAGGATGTTTGGCCAGCGGATTGGCAGCGTGTCAAAACGAGACGATGACCCTGGACGGTTTGACAAGGGAACGATGGAGAAACCTTGCTGGTGCTCAGCAGGGAATGAGGGGGAAAGACCTTAGAAATCATCCCCTATTTCCTTTTAGGGAATCCTGAAGTTCATTCCCTCATTCCCTATCGCACCAGCAAGAAACTCGTAATGTAGACATGGTAAGATCTCCAGCGCCAACGCCCGCCCCTGTACGAGCCTTCTGAATTGAGGAATGATACCATGGCCATGCGGGGCGATATCGTGGCCATGAGGGGCGCGCCATAGTCAAACAAGTTGCTTACTCGGGGTTAGAAGGGATGGTCACGGGTTCCTTGCTTTGTATAGACAACCAGTGTCGAGATTCCTAGAAAGGGAACTGTGATGAAGCCTATGCAAGGAGCTTGACCAGGGCATATGCGTCACACTACGTTTGCAATTGTTTGCTTTTGTTGACTTCCTGTGGATGGACGAAGTCCATTTCGCACCACATTGTTAGTTGGTATCACTGGCTCCAAACCAGCAATTAAAGGGACACTGAACCCATAATCCGAACCACCAAACCGGGGGGGGGGGGGGGCGGGTGCACGTGAGAGTCTCAGCCTAGACTCGCAGGTCTGGGCATGGGCATGACCCCCATCAGCGGGGAGGTGACGCCCATGCTGCCGCAGAGCGCTGGGGAGCTCTACGGGGGCATGACCCCCCGGTGAGCGAACTCGAACTGGCGCTTGAAGCGCAGCAAATCGAAGGATGCAGCGAAATGGGAAGCAAAAGAGACGGCGAAGATGAGCGAACGCGGTTCAAAGATTGGGGGCATGATGCTTTTACGTGGAGCTGGTGAGTGTGACTGGATACATTGCTTCAAGCAACGATTGAGGCTTGCGCGAGCTTGTTCAACAAGTATACCATGTCATTTGAGGCCACACAGCTCGAGTGGCGCTGCGCGTGCCAAAGGCGGGGAGTTGGTCCTTCGCGCGTGAAGCGTCTTTCCGTTTTTGTCCCAGACCTCCAGTGGTGGTTTGGCACAGACTCACCGGAGGTTCTAGCAGGCCGCAGAAAACACTAGCACTTGGCATTTGCGGTATCTTTTCGACCCATGATTTCTCCGACACAGTGGTAGATCAGTTGAGGATTTTTTGTTGGGTCTTGCGTGCATTCCAAGAATTGTTGTATAGCTGCATCCTGTACACTCGTCTTCCCATGGCGGGGGGCAGACGACTCAGTTGTCTTTAGACCACCTTACCTTACCTTGCCTTACCTTACCTTACCTTACTTGCCGATATCCCCTTCTCCAAGATCTTTATAATATAGTGGTGTGCCAGCTTGCCGAATCCCTCCGATAGGTGCAGGGATCTGCCCCAAGCCAGGCGCGGGTGGACAATACGGGCGTGCCTCTTCAAACGGGGAGCGGTTTTCCCTGTGGTTTCCCTTTGAAGCACCCCCCGAAAAAAATGGTCCCGAGCCTCCAAAAACGACAGACCCCATAGATCTTCATGGTGAATGATGGCCAACCCCAACTTCATTTGTTGCCCCAGAAGGGGGGGGTCAAAGGCAAGCGCAGCTTTTGGAAGAGATAGAAAGACAGCCAGGGGTTCGATCTCGTGTCGAGCGAGCCACATCTTATGTCACATCTCTTTTCTTTTTACATTCCCACTTGGAGATGTTTTTCCTTCTTTCTCATCATCTTCATATCAGCTTCCTTCCAATTGTTGGTCTGGATTGGGGGTTTGGTGGTTAAGGAGGGTTTCCTACCCTCTACAAGAACCAGGGGTTCAATCCCCAAACCAATCCAAACCACCAAGGGTTACCTGATCAGAATCTGAGAGCCATGGGTTCTTTGCAACCGTTGCCAAGTTCCGACCAAACGCCCATGAAGCTTCCTTTCTTGAAGGCTCCTGAATTCCGGCTGGCGAGTTGTTCTACACTCGAATTGTGGCGGATTCTTGAGTTTCAGGACCACCGTGGTTGCAAAGGGATTTCCTTTCGTGTGAGAAAGGAGAGACATCAAAAACCAGCCCCAAACCAACCCCAAAGAACCCCCCAAATCACCTCAACCAACCCCAAGCCAACCCGAAACAAACCTACCAATTTTAAGTAATTTAAACAAGCCGAACAAAACCCAACCTAACCCAACCTGAAACCAACCCCAAACCAAGCCTCACCCCACCTCAGCCTCCAGCTGCCAGGGTCGCTGCGAGACCTGCGGCGGGGAGGCGCACTTGGGCCTCCCAGAGGTGGCAGGGGCCCCGGAAACGCGGGGGTCTGGACGAAATTCATTTCGCACCACTTGGAAACCAAGGTTGAAACCATTCTTGGTATTTACAGGGGAATCATCAGATACCAGGGTTTCTGAACTAAGAGGATTTCGTCCATCCACAGTAGATCCCCCAGCCAGGTGCCCTTTCTCACCCCTTTTTTGGTTGGGAGGGTTCCCCTACTAAAATAGACGAAACAAAAGAAAGGGTACCCTTATTCTAGCCCCTCTACTGAAGGACCCAGTGAAGGAACCCCTCCCTTCACTTGGGAGGTGGGGGAACTCACGAAACTTCGGAAGATGCGGGGTACTCGCTCAATGTTCCGTGTCCTTTGGGGGAACAAGAAAGCGGATGACCGTCTTTATGTTCTTTGTTTCGTGTTCTCCTCCTCTCTTTCGGTCGTTTTGGCGAAGACGCGCGCTTCTTATAGCCAACTAGGTCTTGGCACAGACATTTTGACCCTTTCGGGGCTTGGCCATGACTGCACCTACACCGATTCACTCGGTGAGAGCAGTAGCTGCCATGGGCGCAAGTGCCCAAATGCCCAGAGCACGCAACAAAATGAAGCCAGAGAAACCACCAGCCCCTTGGCGCCAGTTCGCTTGCTCTGACCATGTGAGCATGTAGACACCCTTGCCACCAACCACACGACAAAATCAGGCTTGCTTCGAATGCCCGGTTTTTTGCCGCTCCCCTTCAAGTCAGCCAACCATGGCCATGAATGTTTGACGGACAATATCTTCAAACATGCTTGCACATACATCCGCCTGTAAACTGTTTGGGGAAAAGGAGGCAATCACCTTAGAAATCCGGAGCGCAGATTTCCAGCGTCCCCTTTCTTTGGGGGGTGCATGTCCCAGGGCCCAGAGGACGTCTTGGGCATTGTCTCCAGCAGCCCACTGGCGACGCAGTGGCGTGAGGCAATCGGATTGGGTAGGGACAATGTCCGTACCAAGGACCCCCCCCTTAAGTGATAAGGTAGTCATGGTGATGGGAATCCCACCCTGGTATCAGAGAAAAAACAGTTATGTCCCGAGTTTATTGCCCACAACGGGCAAGGGGGATGGTTTAACGAGGAGACCAACATGAACCCAGGCTTTTGGCCTGCCATGGTCACAAGATCCCATCGTGTTGTTTAAGACAGCCATTGTAAGCGCTAGTAAGGGAACCATGGCCACGATCCACATGAGGAGTTTGACCATCACGCAGATGGTTATAGCTTCCTTCAGGTTGCAGCAGAGGACCCATCTTTCAAAGCAGCAGGCGTGTCAAACCTGGGATTACATCAACGGCGTACAAGCAATGCCCATTTGGCAAAGGCCAGTCTGAAATAGTGGCTGCTGGGATCTTATATGTGGATTTCTTCAGCCGACTCGCAAAGACCGTTTCGTCTTTGAAGGTGTTGCTGGAGGCAGATCTCGAGGAGAGCGCTGGAAATTCACCCGGTTTGGGGCGGTGCAAAATTGGGATAGGTTGCCACTTGTGATACCATGGGAATTCTGATCAATGTGGACGGCCAACATCTTCGGCGCAGAAAGGATTCACTTCAAGCATTGTCGGGTTGGATGGGCTGGTGGCTGCCAAATGTCCAGTCCTCTTTTTTTCCCATAGATGGCCACTGGGCAAGCGGAATGTTGGCGATTGCCATGTTGACCAGCGCCCTTGAAGAAATATGGGTGTGGCTCAAAATTAACCAGGAGGGGGTTACGCAGGTTTTGGTCCATGTTTCCACTTACCAGGGTTCCATTTTGGTACCGTTTTTTTGAGCCACAGCCATATGAGCATGTGAGGCCCTAATTGAATTACCAATAGTCTACCCCTAAAATCATGGCCAACCATGGTTCTTAGGGCCCCCCGGAGCCCCAGTCTTGTTTGGAATCTGTTCAGATCGCCATGGGACAGGGACAAAAAAATTGGGCTCCGGGAAATCCGACAGACCACGGGTTTGCTTTTTTTCTCGCGTTTGCAATGTGGCTGAGGGGACTGAAAGCGGGCCTCAGCATTGGGATGAGTTGTGTTTGTGTGCGCGCGTACCTTTTCTTGGGGGTACACATATAACTATATATATATACACATATTCCAAAGTTATGGTGGCTCGGCGTCATGGAGTTGAACAGATGCTTGACAGCTCATGTTGTTCCAGAGTGAATTGTAATGCTAGTGCTTCTCAGGGATTGCCACACGGTAGCTGCCTCAGACCGTTTTCCCTCTGACCACCTGCTGGCACACTATCTCCAGGTATGTCTGATGAACTATAGAGTACTGCAGCCCAGGGACTGCGTAACTGCACTGACCCACGATGTTATCAGCCATAGTGCATCTGACGGGTTGCTGTACGTCGCAGCACCCTCATGAGGAAGGAAAGTCGCCCAAGCAGCTTCTGCTCCATGTTTGCTGGGAACCATCCGAAAGAGTGAACAAATCTCAAAATGGAGGGAGCCCCAAGATATTTTTTCTCTTTGGGTTTCCCTTTGCAACCACTCCGCACCCTCAGAAAAGGACACCCCCCACATGTCTTGTTTTTATGGGTACCCCTTATTCGGGTCAGGGAACCCTTGGTTGGTTTGGATTGCGAAGCGTGGCAAATACAACTGGCATAGGCCTTAGGGTTCCCTTTCTGCTTTAGGCCTTAGGGTTTGTTAGGCTTCTTTAGGGAGCCTCCTTGGACTACTCCCGCTTAGAGACTCCATCACAAGTGTCCTTTTTCGGTGAGTTTGTTTAAAAATGGATGGGTTCCACTGGCACTGGATCGGTTTCATTTCACTTACCAGGGCAACCCATCTGTTCCGAAAGGCCACCGACCCATCGAGGACACGTCGACTCGACGACACGTCGACCGTAGGCGAAGGTTCCGGACTAGGCCACCTATCCCCATAGCTTGGAAGGGGAAGAAAGGAACAAAAAGAGGAAGCTCAAAAGTTTCTCCAAAAGGCCACCTATGGTTGGGGGTGGTTTCCCTTCAAGCCACTTTTGGGAGGGGGGGTGGCCACCTATGAACTCCTCTATCTGTCCAAAAGCCCACACTTTCGAGGCTCCCATCGGATCGATCTCCTAGGAGCGGCCCTCTTTGGCGCCGCTGCGGGTCTGCGCCTCCTTGGAGGCCGACGGGTGGCGGTTGGAGTGCGAGGTCTGGTTTTTGATTGGCTCTTTTCGTGGTTTTCTTTTTTTTGCCATTGCTTTTGGTTGACTTCTTTTGTTTGTTCGTTTAGTTTTGTTTGTTTTGTTTGTTTTGTTTGTTTGTTTGTTTGTTTGTTTGTTTGTCTTTCTGTTTGTTAGTCCCGATCATTTTTGCGCAGAGGTACCAACTTGTTCAGAACGATGCCCCCACAGCTGCCATGATCTTTAAACCTGGACCCCCCTCAAGAATAAGTTGGACAGAAATCCCCCGGAAAAAAAAAAAGCCAGCCAAAGCAAAGAGCCAACCCAACTAACCCGTGAGGCTCTCCCGAGCCCCCCGCTGAACCGGAAAATCGGCGCCTCTGCGGAGGAGGAGAAGGCGGAGCTGGAGCTCCGAGCGCCTTGCCGATGTCCACGCAGGGCTGGTTCCTTCGCTTGGGGTTTGGGGGAAAATCGAGGTTGATGTCTGTTTCTGGGGGAAATAACCAAAGTTCCCAGGGGAAATGGGACATTTTGATTAATGGAATTGGAGCTTGGGAACTGTTTCTCGGGGGAAATAGTCAAAGTCAGATCAAGTCAGATCATGTTATGTGTTTCCTTCTTTCCCCTTTGACCTACCACTGAACGGTGGTGACTCTGTTGATCGCGGTTAAAACATGGACTCGGTGGAAGGGAGCCGGTATCCAAATTTCTGCTTGTTTGGGAGCATCTAAATTTGTCTCATAGGGAGCCAAGAGGCTGTCCGTTTTTTAAGGAGATGGTGATTGAGGTTGGAATCTATTGGTTACTTCTGCTTGGGAAGGCCAAGGGAGAACTACCAAGGGTGAAAGTAGATGGTACAGGTCACGAGTTCATTTTCAATCCCTTTACTTTTGAAGGAAACTGTGCCATCTACTTATGGTTTCTGCTTGGGCGAACATCAAGGCCGTAGTGGCCACAATCCAAATTGGGGTAGGTGAGACAGCATCAACCATAAATATGTCCGCAATAAATCCTTTGTTTGTTTGTTTGTTTGTTTGACCTGATTTGATTTGTTTGCCTTTGTGTGTTTGGTTGCTTGTTTGCTTGCTCGGCTTCCTCGTTTCTGTGTACGCGATCCAAGCAACCTCTCTTTGGATTCACCCAGGCAGGTCCCTTTCTTGGGGTATGGCAAGTGCAGATATTCCATCGAAAGGAATATCTTAAGATGGAACCGGACTCGGGTGCTGTTATGCGGACTTGGATTCAAACCCGTGTCACCCTGGAGTGTGGTGATTTGCTTTGTAATCGGTGTGAGCTGAAACCATTGTGGGGAATTCACTGAGCCTTCTTGAAAACCCCAACGCTACGACCCATCCGGCAAGCTGAGGTGGTTGCAGACCCGCTGGCGCTCGCGCAGCGCGCGCGGCTCGCCAGGGTCCCGAGTCTTCGGCGATACTTGAAACATTCAGAGGGGTTTCGCAGGGCTGTGACCTCCTCCCAGAAATACATTTACTACAACGGCCACCCCCCCCCAGCCCATTTTCCCAAAATGCCACGCCACGGCTCGGTTTGAGCCGCTCCCATCGATTTGGAAGCGACTGAATACCAGCGGCACAGGCCATCTACCCCCCCTGGCGTCTGGGGCCGCACCTGCGCTTCTCCTGGCGCCTGGAAGCGCGAGAGGCCGGTGCCGGTGCGCGCTCACCAGCTTTCATGGTGGGCTTTGTGGAGGATCAAAAGCTCCAAAAAATCAACGGACCCCTCTGCCACCATGGCTTTCTCGTGTGTGTCTGTGTCTGTGGACGGAGTCTCTGGTGCACCCAGGGGCCAACTTTTCGCGCAGGGGGACACTTTCTGTCAGCATAGCTGGGTGCCCAAGGAAGAGGGCTATGTCGCGGCTGATACGGAGTTCCGCGTACTCGTGTTCCAAGTCCTTTTGGTCCTCTCCCTGAACCGTTGCTGTTTGCTTTGCCCCTAGAGTATCCCTTCTGGGTGAACCCAGGTGCATGCATTGCGCAGCCCGGGACGTCTTGCCCGTTGCCTGTGCAACCTTTTGCAAGACGCGAGTGCTATTAATCGTTGCACTCGACACTTATGCATACTTTCCTTTACTCGCTCAACTTGACTTTCTACCATTTCACCCTCACGGCACTCAACTTACACATCCGTATTCTCATGCGCTCAACTTTACGCTTGCTCTACAGAAAACTAGGCATGTGGGGTTTTTGTCCTGCAGTTGCTTGGCGCGTCCTTTTGATGAGGGTGCCCTCCTCCATTTCTGGACCACCCACGCGTTTCGTCTCACACAGCGCTTTTCATTTATTCCTCCTGCAGAGCGCGATATAAATGACAACAATCATGCCGAAAGGCGAGCGCCTGGGTACAAGTACTTTTCAGGGCCTAGATAATGCGATCGGGGTTGGGCTCTTTAACACCATTTTCATGATTTTGGGGCCCAGTCGCGCCAGGAAACCCCTCCGGCAGTGCCGGCGCCCGAGCTAAGGCGCCCGCTTAGGGAATGTCCCTGTGGTTTCCAGTCGAAACAGCCACAAAACAGGTGGCCACAAAACAGGTAGCCTCAAAAGAAACCAAAATGGTTGGTGCCCATTTGGTTTGACTAGCCAACAACAAAAACAGGGCCGTTCAGCTTGCCATAAAGGGTGTTCCGATCAAGCAGGACAATCCTGTGCATCCTCGAGTTCCCTTTGTTAGAGCCCATTTAGGGTCACCCAACTGTCCTTTCTCGGATGTTTTGGGGTTGTGGCAACCATCCGTTTCAATGACCCAGCCTGGGTGGTTATTCCCCGTATTCCTTGTGAAGAAGCAAGTTCCCCTTTGTGCTGGTAGTGGCGGACGGATGTTTCGTGGCACCCCAGCTCACCAAATGCAGGTCCACAACTTGTGTTTGGGTCGGGTTTTTCAGTCACCGCGTGGTTGTTTCTTCTTTTGAGTTACGTTTCCCCCTGGTTTCTTGTTCTTGCTATTTTAACAACACATTTTTTCCTGTTTTGGTGGTCTGCTTACCTGACTGCCTGGAGATCGATCTCCGGCCAGGCAGAAGCCCAGGCGCCCACGGGCCCTCACGGGCATCGGAGGCGGGTGGTTTCGCTCGGGGGTCCAGCTCTTGCCCTTTTTGGCGGTTTGTTCGTGAAATATGACTAGGCTCCCCCCAGCTTTTTTGGTTGGGAGATTCGGTTCCCGTACTAAAAGGCTACAGAAAAAAAGGGTACCCTTATTCTAACCTCTCTACTGGAGGACCTAGATAAGGAAATATCGGGAACATGAAAATGGTCGTCACCTTTTTGGGTCATGAAAGGTGGGTGTTTTGCCATATTTCGTGCGTCAGAGACGACGTTTGGGTCCGAGGTGTCAGCGGCGGCTTCGGCGGCGGCTCCGACAGCAGGTTCAGGGAACAGTCATGGCAATGTGAGCAGCATGAACTGATCCACATGAGCAGTGTTCAGCATGAGACATGAAGGGGCGGTGAATGTTATGCTCCCGACATGTTCCAGTTGAAACCCGGTAGACGTTTTGGGGCCATTTTTTGTTTGTTTTCCGCCCTCCAGGAGCCAATTTTCAGCGCTTTTGCAAATGGCTTAATGGATTATGGTGTCGAAATCAAATTGCACCTTCTGGGCCATACAATCAGCAAGTCTGGGAAACACACAAAAAAGACAGCCATTTTGGTGCCCGATGCAGAATGAACACTGCTCATGAGGCTGTTCTGCCTGATTCGTTGGAGAAGCGGGTTGACACTTGAGCGACTTGTGAAGATTCCATGTGATTTTCTGGCTACCCTCCTGCCGGCGAGCATGCCAATGGTTCTCGGAACAATGGAACACATTTGTATATCGCTTCTTTGTTTCGATGGTGGGACATCTGACTCGCGTATCGAGTCAGCCGGGTAGAGGGGTTTACTTTTTGACCCATGCTGGCCGGGTGGAGGGTAGCCTCCCTGGAGCTTCGATGTTCACATGGACCCGGAGCTTCTTGAGACGCAGGTGCGGACCGGCCGGATGGGGACCCGTTGGTTGGGCGGGAAACGCGGCTCGCGCCGAGTGGATGTTGGAACGGTTTTAGACGTTTCATTTGGCTGTCAGAAACTTCGCCCCGATTCCCGATTCCTCCAAGTGCTGGCATCTTGGTCTTTCCTCAAGCTTAACCAGCAAGAGTCCCTAGCTTTCACAGTGTGTGCTTCTTGCACGCTTCGTTCCTGGTTGACATAAACACAACCCAGACGGCTCGCAAAAAGCGAGCTCTGGACGCATAGGCGGCGCCGCAGCCGTTCCAACTGCTTTCCCACCTGGAGGAGGCGCCTTCCGAGAGCGAGTGGAGAGCGGAGAGGGAAAGAAACCCACACGAGCTCTGGATCTTTGTGCTTTTTTATTGGTGTGTGATTGTGCCAGCTAGGGTTGTTTTCGGGGGTTCCCCCCAGGCAAAAAACCCTGCAGGCTCTGGTGAGATTTGTCCTTGGATCTCCGTCCTCTCGATGGTTCTGGTACATCCGTAGAGGCTAAAGCTCCTGTCTCATGTTCATTGTCCACACTTCCCCTTAGGAACATGATGCAACTGCCCAGGGGCTGGGCCAAAACTCATGTTTCCACCTAGGCAGAGTCAAGGATGGGAAGCCTTACCCTCCTGACTAAAATGTAACCTGCCTGAGGGGTTCTGGATGATGATTTTCCTTTAAAAGGGCCCTCTGGTGATATATGGCAGGTTTTTCAGGTCTGAGGCACAGCTTTCCCCCGATGTAAAAAAACTGCCAATGTTAATCCAATTAGATCTCTGGTTGAACAAGGGTAAGCAAGGTGGAAAGCACCTCCCCTATCTTTAAGATGCTATTCGCACGAAAGTTCCACCCTAGACCCAAATTGTTCTGGGAGCCCCCCCCTTCCCCATTCTTTCCAGGAATCCTTCTAGAGAACCTTCAGAAAACTCAGGGCAACCGGCTTTTTGAAAAGAACCACGGTTGAAAATAATGGAAAAGGAGTCAACTCCTCCGGCTCAGGCGGAGGCGCCGGAAGGCCTGCAGCTGCCGCTGCGGGCGCATCAGCTGCAGTCCCTGGCCTGGATGCAGGCGGGGGCGGGGGCGTTCCTCCGGAGGGCCCGAGTGATCTGCCCTGATTTTTCCCGAAAGCATCGCGAAGGGTCCTTCCGTGCGGAGCCCTCGGACAAGTTACATAGAGTTAAGTTACATAGAGCCAAGTTACATAGAGCCAAGTTACATAGAGCCAAGTTACATAGAGCCAAGTTACATAGAGCCAAGTTACATAGAGCCAAGTTACATAGAGCCAAGTTACATAGAGCCAAGTTACATAGAGCCAAGTTACATAGAGCCAAGTTACATAGAGCCAAGTTACATAGAGCCAAGTTACATAGAGCCAAGTTACATAGAGCCAAGTTACATAGAGCCAAGTTACATAGAGCCAAGTTACATAGAGCCAAGTTACATAGAGCCAAGTTACATAGAGCCAAGTTACATAGAGCCAAGTTACATAGAGCCAAGTTACATAGAGCCAAGTTACATAGAGCCAAGTTACATAGAGCCAAGTTACATAGAGCCAAGTTACATAGAGCCAAGTTACATAGAGCCAAGTTACATAGAGCCAAGTTACATAGAGCCAAGTTACATAGAGCCAAGTTACATAGAGCCAAGTTACATAGAGCCAAGTTACATAGAGCCAAGTTACATAGAGCCAAGTTACATAGAGCCAAGTACATAGAGCCAACATAGAGCCAAGTTACATAGAGCCAAGTTACATAGAGCCAAGTTACATAGAGCCAAGTTACATAGAGCCAAGTTACATAGAGCCAAGTTACATAGAGCCAAGTTACATAGAGCCAAGTTACATAGAGCCAAGTTACATAGAGCCAAGTTACATAGAGCCAAGTTACATAGAGCCAAGTTACATAGAGCCAAGTTACATAGAGCCAAGTTACATAGAGCCAAGTTACATAGAGCCAAGTTACATAGAGCCAAGTTACATAGAGCCAAGTTACATAGAGCCAAGTTACATAGAGCCAAGTTACATAGAGCCAAGTTACATAGAGCCAAGTTACATAGAGCCAAGTTACATAGAGCCAAGAGCCAAGTTACATAGAGCCAAGTTACATAGAGCCAAGTTACATAGAGCCAAGTTACATAGAGCCAAGTTACATAGAGCCAAGTTACATAGAGCCAAGTTACATAGAGCCAAGTTACATAGAGCCAAGTTACATAGAGCCAAGTTACATAGAGCCAAGTTACATAGAGCCAAGTTACATAGAGCCAAGTTACATAGAGCCAAGTTACATAGAGCCAAGTTACATAGAGCCAAGTTACATAGAGCCAAGTTACATAGAGCCAGTTACATAGAGCCAAGTTACATAGAGCCAAGTTACATAGAGCCAAGTTACATAGAGCCAAGTTACATAGAGCCAAGTTACATAGAGCCAAGTTACATAGAGCCAAGTTACATAGAGCCAAGTTACATAGAGCCAAGTTACATAGAGCCAAGTTACATAGAGCCAAGTTACATAGAGCCAAGTTACATAGAGCCAAGTTACATAGAGCCAAGTTACATAGAGCCAAGTTACATAGAGCCAAGTAGAGCCAAGTTACATAGAGCCAAGTTACATAGAGCCAAGTTACATAGAGCCAAGTTACATAGAGCCAAGTTACATAGAGCCAAGTTACATAGAGCCAAGTTACATAGAGCCAAGTTACATAGAGCCAAGTTACATAGAGCCAAGTTACATAGAGCCAAGTTACATAGAGCCAAGTTACATAGAGCCAAGTTACATAGAGCCAAGTTACATAGAGCCAAGTTACATAGAGCCAAGTTACATAGAGCCCAAGTTAGAGCCATAGAGCCGAGTTACATAGAGCCGAGTTACATAGAGCCGAGTTACATAGAGCCGAGTTACATAGAGCCGAGTTACATAGAAGTTACATAGAAGTTACATAGAGCAAGTTACATAGAAGTTACATAGAGCCAAGTTACATAGAGCCAAGTTACATAGAGCCAAGTTACATAGAGCCAAGTTACATAGAGGCAAGGTTAGGTAAAGCTTAGAGCTTCGGCGTTAGCAGCTATGTAAGTTAGTTTAGGTTTCTAAGGCGCAGGGGCGGGAGTTTCATCGTCGCTCGGGATTGCGACCCTCTGCGGAGATTCGCGTGATCGAGGTTCAACAACTGAGGACTTTTTACGATTTCTGCTGGCCGCGCGCGACCCTCTGCGGAGATTCGCGTGGTCGAGGTTCAAAAACTGAGGACTTTTTACGATTTTTAGCATGCGCGCGCGACCCTCTGCGGAGACTGTGCGCGTCGAAGCGCTCTCGCTGTGGCGCCGTGCGAATTTGTCTTAGTCTCGGCGAACCCTCTGCGGAGATTGTGCGTGTCGAAGCGCTCTCGCTGTGGCGCCGTGCAATATTCTTGCTCGCGAAACGGCCTTTGGACGTTGTCTCGTGGTTTGCGCGCGTGCTTTCGCAATCCCGCGGTCGCGGGTTCGATTTCCCCCTGGTCCGCGGCAGCTCCGGCTTGAAAATCGCAGTGTTTTCCAGTGTTTGCGCAAAACTGGGCCCAAGTTGGGGCCCATGCTCGGGGGGGGGGGGCCCCCAAGAGCCGAATTGTGTTTCTTGAGCCTGCCGGCGGGGCACGGGGTAAACCCCTCCCCAGCGGGTGGGCGGGATCTACACACAGTACCTTTCCCATTGCAACGTCACAGCACACACTGACATCAACTCAACACACACACACACACACACTCACTCACTCACTCCCTCCCTCCCTCGCTCGCTCGCTCGCTCGCTCACTCACTCACTCACTCACTCACTCACTCACTCACTCACTCACTCACTCACTCACTCACTCACTCACTCACTCACTCACTCACTCACTCACTCACTCACTCACTCACTCACTCACTCTTATTTCGAGACACTTCGCTGTGGGCAATGCAATCTCCAAAGCCGGGTTTGGCGGGGGCGAGTGAAGCCTCACCAATAAGCAGGTTTCCGCAAAAAACTTGTGTTTTTCACGCTTTCCGAGGCCTTGCGCCCACGCGAAAGTGTGAAAAACACAGTGTTTTGCTCATGTCTTGAGCGAAAACCATGCCCAAAACCGAGCTTAGATGAAGATCAGTATAGCCTCACTGTTAAGCAGGTTTCCACATTTTGCGCCTTCCCAGCCGTCAAAAACGTAGAAAAGCACAGTGTTTTCCAGTGTTTGCGCAAAACTGGGCCCAAGTTGGGGCCCATGCTGGGGGGGGGGGAGACCCCCAAGAGCCGAATTGTGTTTCTTGAGCCTGCCGGCCCACTATGGGCTGACACATATAGGGGAAAGAAATTCGGCGGCGCAGGGGGGCACGGGGTAAACCCCTCCCCAGCGGGTGGGCGGGATCTACACACAGTACCTTTCCCATTGCAACGTCACAGCACACACTGACATCAACTCAACACACACACACACACACTCACTCACTCACTCCCTCCCTCGCTCGCTCACTCACTCACTCACTCACTCACTCACTCACTCAATCACTCACTCACTCACTCACTCACTCACTCACTCACTCACTCACTCACTCACTCACTCACTCTTATTTCGAGACACTTCGCTGTAGGCAATGCAATCTCCAAAGCCGGGTTTGGCGGGGGCGAGTGAAGCCTCACCAATAAGCAGGTTTCCGCAAAAAAACTTATGTTTTTCACGCTTTCCGAGGCCTTGCGCCCACGCGAAAGTGTCAAAAACACAGTGTTTTGCTCATGTCTTGAGCGAAAACCATGCCCAAAACCGAGCTTAGATGAAGATCAGTATAGCCTCACTGTTAAGCAGGTTTCCGCATTTTGCGCCTTCCAGCCGTCAAAAACGTAGAAAAGCACGTAACTTTTAAGTACAGACGTAGTGTGCGGAGCGTGCTCCCGCAGCTCAGGCTGGAAAATCGCAACTTTTTTTAAGTACAGACGTAGTGTGCGGAGCGTGCTCCCGCAGCTCAGGCTGGAAAATCGCAACTTTTAAGTACAAACGTAGTACGCGGAGCGCAGCTCCGGCTGGAGAATCGCAACTTTTAAGTACAAACATAGTACGCGGAGCACACCCCCGCAGCTCCGGCAGCACTTGCGCAGAGCAACTTGCGCAGAGTCACTTGCGCAGAGCAACTTGCGCAGAGCAACTTGCACAGAGCAATTGCACAAAGCACTTGCGCAGAGCAACTTGCACAGACCAACTTGCACAGAGCACATGCGCACAGAGCACATGCGCAAAGCGCTTCAACTTGCACAGACCAACTTGCGCAGAGCACATGCGCAAAGCGCTTGCGCGGAGCAACGGGCGCAGAGCACTTGCGCAGAGCAACTTGCTCAGAGCACTTGCGCAGAGCAACTTGCACAGAGCACTTGCGCGCAGCAGCTTGCAGAGAGCAACTTGCGCGCAGCAGCCTGGAACAATGCAGCTTGCGCAGACCACTTTCGTGAGAAATCGCGCGGCGCAGTTCGAGAGGAAAGTAGGATGATGAGATGGAGCTCTCATGTGACCATACACACTGAGCATCGCCGCGCGCAGACACGCTCGCCGCAGCGATGTAAAAAGGTGTCTCCGCAGCTGGATGAGCGCCTGTGGAAAAATGCTTTCGGGCCAATCGTCCTCTAGTTTTTTTGGCCGGGTGGATACTCCTGGGAACCAAACCCCTGATTTCATATGGGGCTTGATCTTCGGCGGGACCTGGTTTGCACAAGAGACCCGAAGACGTGAGGTTCTTCATGTGGGTGGGCTCAAAATAAAAGGGCTAGCAAACAGCAGGTTTTAGGCCCTTCCATTTGCTTCAAGGCAGTTTGGTACTTCTGTTTTTTTAGCCACAGCCATATGGGACTTGATCTGAGGGCTGGTTTGGAGGTCGGCTTCCAAAGCGGAGCCCCTTGCAAGGAACTCTACCCAGAGGTCCAAGAATGGGCCGATCGATCCCATTCGCCGGCAACGAGCGACGGGAACCAAACGCGAAAACACGTGGACGTTCGGCGCCGGGCATTCGGCAAAAGGCGGGGTTTGGGGAAAAAACGCGCATCCACTCAGACTGCGCATGTCCACCTGTGGGGTATGGTTTTCTTCAGCCGGCCTGGGAGAGGACCCGTTTGGCTCAGTGCCAAAAGACTGTGACTTGAGGGGTTGACCTGCACCGGCCCTAAGATGGACGCACAAACGCCTAAGGCTTCAATTTCAGCATAGCTGCTCCCAGAGGAGTGAAGCCCGGGAAGATCCTGTACTTGGTTTGTGAGTCATGGTAATTAATTGGTGCCGATGAAATTGCGACCTATACCAAGGTTATTTGGCTTGGCCGGCTCCAGCCTAAAGTCTATTAGTGTTAGACATAGACATACCATATTTGTATGTGTTTGCAATTGTTTATGTATATGTATATCTATATATCTTCATTGATATACTGATATATCATAAGCATATGTATGTATATATATATATACATGTATATATTAAGTACTATATATATATATTGATTACTATATATGTATATTGTTATATGTATATTTTATATATATATATATAATAATAATGTATGCGACATTAACTTTGGAGCCAGATGGACGGAGAAAGGAATCAACAGATGGATTTCACCAGGCCTGCGAGGGCGAGCGGGAGCCGCTTCTGCTGGGCGCCAGCCGCGAGCGGCTCGACGAACATCTCGGGCGCATGGGAAGGGGCCCTTCGACCTATCGACCTACCCTACAGTGGATGGACGAAATCCTGCACCACCTAAGAAACCCTGAAATGATGATTCCCCCTTTAAATACCAACGGACACTGGTTTTGCATGGATTCAAAGCGGTGCGCAATGGATTTCGTCCACCCACAGTACCACCAAGTGACATAGAGCCAGGGGGCCCATTTAAAAGGAGAATTGCCTTCCAGGACCCCCCTGTCAGGTTCCATGTTATTGGGCGCCACAATTGATCGGCAAGCTATTGTTGTGGGCCACAGGAACTTGTGAATTCTGATGGTGCTTTCTCAGAGTCCTTTTGAGCGACTCCCTGTTTGGGCCCCATGTTAAGGAGGGGAGCAATGCGGATGGTTTCTTGAATATCAAGAGACCCAAACAAACAACACCTTAAACGACACCATCCATTTGTTGTTTGGCGGGCGAGCGGGCGGGCGGGCGGGCGGGCGGGTTGTGTGTGTGTGTGTGTGACCTTTTTCGCGAGGTTTCTGCCTGCCCTGCAGCCACCACACGCGGCGCAGCAGGCACTGGTGGAGGCGCTTCGCTCGCGTTGGTGTGCGGCGGTGGTGATGGTGGTAGTATCATATGGGTGTGTCGTTTTTTCTGAGGGTGCCTCATGTTTGGTGTTGTTGGGAGGGACACCAGCAGGAACATCTTTTTGTTGGGGAGGGGGGAGGGGGTCCAACACTAAAAAAGGCACACCTGTGTGTGACGTTCAGGTTTCCAAGCTTGAGAGATGGAGCAGAGGTACCTGGCGAGCCACCGCATGTGCAGAGGTACCTTGGCCGTCAAACGTGTGACGTTGCCCCGGTCCATTTGCTTCTCAAGGCCAAAATGCCTGGCTTCCCCTGTGATTTGCCTTGCCAACCAAAGGGAGCTTACCAACAAAAAGGGCACTATGCTGGCTTCCTTTTGCCGAAGCCAACAAAAAGGATAGTTTTTGTTGCTTACCTGGCTGACCCACCATATCTTTCTAATGGAAGAGCATAGCGGTGCCATTTCATAAATTAACAGTATGAGTCAACATGGCCTGCCAGTTTGGCTCAATGTTTTGACTTTTGTCCAAAGAGAAAAGCCTTCCAACCGTCCCGTCCGTCGGGTGCTTGAGGCGGTAAAATGCCGTGCCGTGGCGCGGGTGCAGCGGGCCTTCGAGGTGCGGGGCGGCGTGCTGGCGGACCAGGTGGGCTCCGCCCGGGGCTCGGGAGCTCGGGGCTGGAGCTTTCGTGGGGGCTCGGGGGGAGGGAGGCGGATGGGGTGGGGGAGTGAGTGGGGGTGGGTGGGGAGGTTAGTTTGGTTGAAAATAGCAGGCACTGGTTTAGGGTTTGATTCCATCTGGGGCCATCAATGTTTCAAAAGGACGGCTATGATCGTGGGGCTCTTGGGGGAGTGGGGAGGGGAGTGGGGAGTGGCGGGGAGGTGGTGGGGAGTGGTGGGGCGTGGTGGGGAGTGGTGGGGAGTGGTGCGGAGTGGTGGGGAGTGGTGGTTACCTACCAACACAAAGGGATCCTGGAAAATAATTTTCCCTCAGAAAGGGACCGGTTCCATGTTGGTGGACATGAGGGATTTTGGTTTTACCACAAACCTTTTAAAATGAGCAAACGAGGAAACGGGCAGGTTGTCAAGCACCAGCCAGCTCTTGTGAAGCCATTTCAGGTGTTTGTTTTGCGTGCGTCACGTTTTTATGGGCTACTTTGCGGTTTGTGTTTGTTTTTGGCTTGAATCTTGTGGTACACCTAGGTGGAAAGAACACATCCATGGAGTTTACTTCCACCCATGAGCTACTCACCATGGGTGGAGCTGTCCAATGTCCAAAGGGCTTCTTTCCAAGAGCAGTCTGCCCACAGTTCAACGGGGGCCATTGCTCCCAGGCGCCTGTTGGAGACAGAAAGGCCTTCAGCCATGCAAAGCGCCAGCCAAAGCGCGCTCCAAGAGAAAAGAAGAGAAGAACACTCACAGAAACGGGGGGAGCCATGGGAGCCGTCGAAGGGAGGTTCCCGCGCGAAAGAACGCCGCCCAGCCATCGCGAAATGCCAGGCTTTAGAGCTTTCGTCAGGGTTCTTCGCGGTTTCACGGAGGGGCGGAAATGGAGCGTAAAGCCTCATAGCGGTTGGATCCTTTTGCTATTCTAGTGATAAACAGAGTTTCCACGATCCGCTGTGATCAATTTTTCACCCATTCTTACAGGAAGCCACTCACTCTGATACAAACAATACGATTCTCGTTCGTTTTTATTCTCCTTCTGCTAGATTGGATGGGAAGCCACACGGTTTTCATGGGAAGCCGCCGTTTTTTGGTTCCACCATTCGCTCAGTTTTGCTGATCAACAGATGCGAGCCGAGGGCAAGACGGCGGTGACCCTGGCTCTCGTTGTCTCCGATCGTGGGGAGCTGAAAGGAGACGCGAGGGGAGGGGTCCTGGAGCCTTTTGTGCCAAGGCAACAGCCACCAGGCGCGGAGTTGCAGGTGGTGAGGCCTTGGATGTTGGACAAAGATGTGGCTGTGGTTGTCAAAACCGTTTTTGGGATCCCATTTTGGTTGGTAGGTGAATTCACCACCCATCTTAGAACCTGTTTAGTGGTTGGATTGGGATGTTCACTGGGGGTACGATTTGGGTTTTGACCCATGGCCATGTGGCGGCGAGTTTCAAGACGTTGGAACTGGTCCAAAAGTGGACGTGAATCCCAAGCCGAATTCTGATGGAACCGATCCAACAGTCGGTGGACATGAATCCTGAGACAGGATGTCCACCAAAGGGTCCCTTAATGAATGGTCTTGGAGGTACTGTGGATGGACAAAGTCCATTTCGCACCTCAGGTTCTCGCAGGATTTCGTCCGGGTCCCCTCGTTAAACTCATGGGCCGCCAACTTCCCTCCTGGAGCTATGGGCTCGCCATGGAGCCATCGAGGGTTGGAAGGTTCAGATCGATCCGGTGGACGAAATCCATTTCGCACCACCTAAGAAACGGTGGAATAATGATTCCCCTGTAAGAACCAACAGACACTGGTTTCGGAACCATGGTTTCCAAGCGCTGCGATTTCTGGGTTTCGTCCACCCACAGCTATGGCTTGCCATCGGTCGCCATCGATCGGAGAGTACTCGCAGGCCTCGCGGACATTGGTGCTGGCGCCGGGGCGCTTGCTGCAGCAGTGGCAGCATGAGGCGAGGCCAAGGTCGGTGCGGGGACGCGCCTTGCGTCCGGTTTTCTTCTTTCTGAGGCCAAGGGAGGTGCCGGCCCTTCGTCTGGGTTTTCTTTTCGGATGGGTCGAGGGCTACGTCGGGCCATCCATTTCCCCTTTGCCCTTTGAATGGAGCCTCCCAGAAAGTGGAAATCCAGCGTTTCAAGGGAAGCCGAAGAGCAAGTGTATCAACTTCTGAAGTCAACACGCAATGGTTCACGGATCGTTGGAGGTGAGCTCTGCCATTGTGTACCGCTGGCAGAGCTCCACAAGTCCCTAGGCAGCCTTGTCCTTCGCCAGACCCGCAAAAGAACCCAAAGGAGGGGGAAGAATAGCCCTAGATCTGGCTGTCTCATGCTTTAGGATTGGGTCCTTTCGGGGCCTGCGTGGGACCTCTTTGGACACTTCAAGGATGGTCTTGGGTTGCTGTCCCCGATCAAATCGTCACGAGTCAGCACCTACATGAACAACAGAATGTGGCGCCGCAGATCAAGATATATTAGGGGCGGCTCGCACGTGCGCACTTTGAGGTTGGTCTTAAGATCGCAGTGACGTTGACACGTGCCAAGTGAGCTGGCTCATTCTGCAACTCTGTATAAGTCATCCATGCATTTCGCTCGGCCACAAATGCCTCAGCGGCCGTCTGCCATGAGATGCTGACGAAGGAGCAGTATGCAGATCGCTGCCTTATTATTGTGGCCCAGCACAGCGGTGTCTCTTTCCTTTCTTTTTGGGAGGGGGTTTCCCTTTAGAATCGATGGCACCCTGTGTTCGGTTTGCCTTTGTTAAACATTTTAAAGCAAACACAGTACACACCACGTGTTTTTGTTTTTTCTCCTTTTTTCTCTCGGGTTTCCCTTTTGAAAATCAACCACCCTAAAAAGATTGGCCCCTTTTTTCCCCACAGAAATCTGAGGTGGGCTGTGGCGGGGAGGCGGACGAACTACTTTGCCAGCGGCGCTTGAAGGCGGGGGGACGGCTCGCGCACTTCACTTGCCGAGGCAAGGATGGGAAAAAAGAGACAGACAGCGCCGCTTTTCCCATGCTTATGGGCAGTGTGGCGGGTATATGTGAGGGACAAGCGCGTTAGACTTTAAAACCAATGGTACCATTTTGGGGTAGGTGAATTCACCACCCATTTTAGAACCTATTTTAGTGGTTGGATTGGGAGGGTACGATTTGGGTTTTGACCCATGGCGATATTTATTGTTTATTTCGGGGCATTCTTTGGTCACACCCGCTTGTGGGGGACACCCGGCATACAAGACTCAGACTGAGACCACCCCGGCTCAGTTCCAGCCCATCCAAATTTCTCCGAAGTCACTCCAGGTTTTCCACTTTCGGGTTTCGGTGTTTCGGTCCAGGCGAGATTGACCCGCGGGTCACCGTGGACCGAGCGGCGGACTTGGGGAAGTCGTTCTTCTGGCGGCCCCCGGTCGAAGATGTCGTCTCGACCTTGGGGAAGAAGATCGGCGCGCTGCAGCGGAGGCGAAGGAAAAAAGGGCTCAGTCGTTTTTGTTTTTGGTTCTTCTTCTTTTTTTTGTCTTCTCCGAATTTTGACACGAACATTTATGTTTGGAAGTTCTTGAAGTCAAGATTTGGCTGGGTGTCATTGAATTCAGGATCTCTTTTAGAGAAGGACACCGGACAATGGGTGGACAACTCCAGCTTCGTGTCAAACTTGAGAGTGAACCCCTGGTGTCCTTTTTTGGGGCCCAAGGCGCTATACCAAGACGGGCCCGGATGCAGTGGTACTGCGGGATGACCAGACTGCAGTCCTCTATGATCAAGGACGGGCATGTAGAAACTCATGCCTGGCACAGGGCGACGTAAGTCATTTGGAGGCCAGGAGTTTGGGGAAACCCCGTCGTGTTTCCGCGTCCTACTGGCATTCAGGGATGTTCCTGTCATGTCGCGTCGTGTATGCTCTTAACCCCGGCCCTCGTTACGGGCAAACAGTTCAGCTTGCTGTGTTGGTGTGCGCATGTCCCCGTGTTCCGTTCACTGCCACGCCCCATTTTCTGCTGCAAGCCGAACGCAGACATTGTGGCAGATGCGACTTCAAAGGCACACCGCGCGGAAAGCATTTCATGGGTTGGTTGGTTGAACAGCTGTTTCACCTCGCGTCAGAGCACTTGTTCTCCAGCTGCGTACATCTCAGGGCACGCCTTCGAACAGGAACAGGATGCCGATTGGTTTTTGGGGTCGCAGGTTAAGGTGGGACTGTTTCAAAGTGGCAACCGCCCCTTCTCCCGGGTTTCCGGATTCGACGCACGCCCCAGGAGGGGATTTGACGCACCTGCGTGTCTTCAGCGAGGGCGTCTGCGAGGCGACGATCAATTTTTATTGGAATGCTTTCCAAAATGTTCCAAGCTGATTGACGGAAGAAGCATACATTATTGTATGTTCCAAGTGTTGGTGGAAGTGGCAAATGATTCAATTGATCAAACGTTCCAACTATGCAATGCACAAAAACATGTCCGCCAAAGCGTAGGATGCAACACCTGCCCAGAGCTCACTGATGTCCAGGGTCGTCTTTGGACCGGTGAGTCCAACCACTTTAGCGCCCCAAAGCCCCCTATTGTCCATTGTAGTAGGTTCTCTACCTGGCTTGATTGCCTATATAAACCTTCATCAACGGGTGAAACGGGCGCTCAACCTCAGGTGGAGATGTCGGGGCAGGTCTTACTTTGCCCCGATCTCCAGCTAGCCGAGGAGCTGGATGCCTCTCGCCGTACTTTGGTTTTGCGGGGAAGCCCAAAGGGAAACACACGGACCAAATCCCGACAGAGCTTGCACAACACCCGAATTTGGGTGGTTTTCAAGGGCCAAATGGAGACCCACCCAATCTTTTTGTGCTCCTGATTCCTGTCACTCGACGTGGAAACAGCAGCTCGCATCCTTGAACGAACAAAAATGGCAACCTCGATGTCGATTCAAGGGGTCAACTAACTAGGGTTCGTAAAACAGGGTGTAAAGTACAGCCGGCCCGACGCGTGAGGTGAGTGTGCATGACGAATGCCTCAAGGCGTTCGGCACTTATTCATTTCGCTTCCTTCTCCCCAGCATGGTCATCAATTGTTCTCTACAGATACTGCGGCTCATGACCATCATCTATTTTGAATCCCGGGCGCTAATCAATCCAGACAACTTCTGGTGGAGGCCGGCCGTTACTATTTCAAACTATCTACTGCAAACCAGCCTGATCCTAAGCCACATGTTCACTGTGTTCGTCACTGGCGACGACGGAGCGTCATGGATGCACATTGGTCTTGGAATCCTCTTATCAGGGACTTTCGCTCTCGGGGCGATGTATCTGGAGCCTCGGATATCTCCTATCTACGCGGCCTACTGCGGGGCGGTGGGCTTGTTTCTCAGCCAGCCCTTCCTGCACTGCTACGAAACCATCAAGATCTACCCATCCCGTCGCTTGCTGCCGAGCCTGATGTGGGCCATGTGCTGCCCTTTGGTTGCAGAAAACAATCGTCACAGCTGTGCCAGAAGTGTCGCAATACTTGCCCATAGCACTGGACCACTATTTTTCTCTGAGGTCTCCCTAAATTTCGCGGCCTCAAAGGGAATGTCTGCGAAGATAATGGAAAGTGATCCTTAGGTGTTTGTCCAAGTATGGAATTGTTTTCCTGAACTCATCATTCAAAATGGAGGCTCTGCACAGAGGGGAACAGTTTGCCTGTCATGGTCGAAACTCTCTTTTCGGGGGATGCTTGAAACTCCAATTCTTTCAGGCAGGCTGGTTTTCGTTCAGCACTGGAGGTCTGCTAGGATTTCCTGACCAGCTTTATTTGGACGGTCCCAAGCCCAATCTGCTGCGTTTTGTGGTGCCTTCTACGGCCCTGAAGGGATTCAACCGACTTTGCATCACCTTTTTGGGGTACCAAAGGCAAGCCGGTGGGAACCCGGGGCTAAGTTGTGCGTGTGTTTCTCAACGATGCCCCTAAAAAAGGGTTGTTTCCACTCACCTTCAAATCCAAGCACGCCGTTTGAGGTTTGGTCGCCACTTTCGGTGCCGCCATTTCCAACACGGTCACTGGGGTGGTCTATGGCGCCATGTTGAAGTCGGGCACAATGCCGGTGCGCGCCAGCCTCTTCTTGCCCGTGGCCACAGCAGGGGGCGAGGCACACGTCGGACGGGCGACGTGTCTTTTCGGCGTTGATTGAAATATGGGAAGGGATTGAAACCCAGAGCTCGCTGGTGCTTGGCAGGGTTTTGCAGCTAGAAACCCAATACCTAGTGTTTGGGGCCAGGAACCCCAGATGTTCAGGAAGGGATTCAAGCCACCACTTGGTTGCCCTACGGGACCAAGTTCAGGCATAACCGGCACCCACAAAAAGGCCTAACAAGTGTTGAGGCACGCCCGTATCACCTCGTGTGCCATGACCATTTGTGTCAGTGTTGCTCTTGCGGCTCGTGCGCTCAGCGTCAGCATGCCGTTGCCAAACGTCATGAAATTACCACTTCCTATGCTCTCCCGTTTGAGGGCAAGGTTGAGGTGTTTTCCTTCACTTAGTGAGGGAGCCGTGTTATTGAGACACTCACTTAAAAAAAAAATAAAACAAAAAAAAATCCGAGGAACATGTTTTTGTTGCTCAAGAACATGGCCGAGTTTGATGGAGGAGGTCTCTACTGCTATTGGGTTGGATCTTTAGACTTTAACTTTTTGGATTCCCCTCATATTTCCTTTCAACCAGCAAAAGGTTAAACTGGGGGATCTACAGCGCGTCACGAAAGCCAGTTTGCGAGCAGAAGTCTTTGCTTTGGCAAGCCATTTGGGCAGAGACAGCCTTCCACTGGCAGCTCAAATCGGTCCTACCTTTCCAATCTTCTCGATTCCTCTATCCATGCTGGTCGAGTCTGATTGGGAGACGTGAATGTCTCACTGTGGCCCGATCGCATTGCACCGCATTTTGCGACTTCGGAGATGCAGATCTGACAGTGCGCGTTGGCCTTGGTTCCTTGACGCACACCGTTCATATGATGTAGCCATTGTTCTCGACGCATGACCTCCTCTTCCCGCCTTTTGGTGCGAACTCAAACAATAGCATTGAATGCTCGAATTATATTCCCTCACTCTTAGATCCTGTGGTGGGGCAAGATGGTGACACTCTTACTGGTGAGAAGACCGGAGGCCCGTGTGTACCTTTCACGCGGCAGGTGTTCTTTATCCTGTGGATGCAGCACACCTACAACTGGATGGTGTGGTCCAGAAGGGAGAAGGACAGAGGCTTGAGAGGTAGGGCGAAGTCACCACGCAAGACGGGGTTAAAGAGAAGGGACGTTTGCTAAATCGTTTTCGGAGCCCTTGGCTTCTCCCTCCAAAAGTCATAGAAACCAGCCACCGGAATCTCTACAGGAATTTTGCCAACCAAAAACCCGTTGATAGTTGCCCTTGTTTTGCGGGGTTAGGGTTTTCTGTCTGGGTCAAAATTGAACCACCAGGGGACCACAGGTTTTAGTCCTTGTTTCCATTTCCCAGGGTGGGATTTGGGGGTTGTGGGTCCCTATTTTTGACCACCACAGCCACTTGAGCCACAATCAAAACCCGGTAAATGAAGGTTAGTAAAAAGGAAGTCCCAGCCAGAAATAGTTGCGGCCGCCTTCTTAATTCTTTACGTGGTTCTGGGATTACGACCATTTTACTACCGGATTTTGATGATGACTCTCTTGTTGAGACGGCAAAAAACGGTCGTCGAGGACGGGGGCGTGGTGGGGGACCACCTCTTCCTGCCGGCGGCCACGGTGTGCATGGCCGCCCACGCGCTGGCGGAGTCCATCCGCCTGGGTGCCACCTTCAGCGCCGCGGCGGCCTCCGGGAGCTACGCCTGGCGCCATGGCCTGCACGGGTTCTCTGGGGTCAGGGGGGAGGGGGGGAGGAGGGGAGGGGGGGCAGGGGAGGGGAGGGGAGGGTAGGTGGCAAGTGCCTAGGTTCTGAGATCTTCGTATATCCGGTGGCGTTATGCAGCTCCCAGGTGACCTCGAAGAAGACAAGTGCCAACCAATCCCCTTCCCCCCACAAATAGTTGGGATGTTCCTAGGAATGAGCAGGGCATGGGGGGTGTCCATTTTTTTGGAGGCCACCCCTCTTATCTACTTCAGGTTGTATGGGAATTTTGGAGGCCAGCCCTTTTAAACTCAGTTTCCCGGGGAATTTTGTCATTTGTGTTTCCCCCAAAGCCGGACTCAGCCTTCAACAGTTCAGCCTTCATCCAATTTGTAGTGACGGGGCAAGGACAAGGGGGCGTCAGATTGCAAAGTTTCCATGGGCAGGGCGAGGCAGCCCCTCTCCACCCCACCCCCTACCCACGGCTAGCTCAAGGGTTGAAATCCATGTTTTGATGAATGAGCGGGTTGACCCTTTCAGCTTCCACGACCAGATCTCTTGAGTCTTGGTTTGCTTTGCTTGACTGCTATTGGGTTGGATCTTAGACTTTAACTTTTTGGGAACTAAAGGTGTTTTTCCACTCAACCCCAAAAGTTAAACTTTTTGCCGGGGAGTCCTTCCAGCAACCAAGTTTGCTTGGGCCAATGTTGGCCATGCCCGAGGATCCTTTCCGTGCTGGTGACGCTCGTGATGAACGTTTGCACGCGCCTGGGTTGGACGCGCTTCGCGCTGTTCCGCACCTTGAAGAGGCTCGGCGGGGCGCGGATCGCCATGAAGGTGTCGGGCCAGAGCAGCTGGCACGAGCTCCACGAAAACATCAAGATCTTCGACGGCTACGGCCGCTTTATGGCCGTTTTGGCACTTATCACTGCCAGAGCTGTCATGAAGCTCGTCCAGCTCTTGGCCTTCGCTTGATGCGTTTTTGCATCCCTGGGAACCCAAAACGTCATGAGACACTTTGTATTTTTGGTGCGTTCTAGCCGTGTTAAAAGCCTGATAATTTTTCCAACTGACAGAAGTTTGCTTTTGGTTTCTTTTGTTCCCTGTTGGTTTCCTCTTTGTTTTCTTTTGCTCCCTTCTCTTTTCCTCATACAAACCAACTGCGTGAAGTTCTAAGGACATTTGCAAAGCGCCCACCAAAAACACGGATTTCCTGTATACTTTCCTCTTGGCTCCCTTTTGTTTTCCTTGGATCTCCCTGTTCGTTTTCTCTCCAAGCCACTTCAAGCAACCCCGTCCTTTGAGGCACGGCTTTTCAGTGAGCCCAGCCTTCAATTCCTCGGCGGGGTTTGCCCTGCTGGCGATGCTGGCCACGGAGGCTTCGGGAGGAAAGTGCTTGAGCGGATTTATACAAAGATCTGCCCTGAAAAGAAGGCAAACCTTCCAAAAGCCTTTCTCAACACCTACGCATTTTGGAGGAAGTGCCACCCTACGCATTTTGGAGGCCGAAAACCTTTCAAAGCCTTCAAAACCCGGAGCCGATGACTTCCATGGAGGGCCATGAGGGCCGATACTCTGATTGGTGGCAAAGTAACCCGACTGGCCCAAAGGCTCAAATGGGTATGTCTGGCTGAACATCTTGTGGGCCTTTGGGCACGTATCGTTTTAGTTTTGCTTATTCTAGCCGAGTAAGCTAGGGTCCTGCCGTGGATTGCAAGAAACCAATCTTAAGTGTCTTTGTTTGCTTGTGGTTGTGTGGGCAACGTAGGTGCTCGAAGGTTGGCACAGGTTGAAGGGACACTTTGTAAAGGGGACAGGAACTTATTGGCTTCCGTCTGTGGAATTGAAGGGACAAGCTCTTAAGTGTTTTTGTTTGCTCCCAGGATTTGATTGACTGCCGTGCGTGGAATTGAAAGGACAAAGTCTTAGGTGTCTTTTGTTTGCTCCGTTTTGTGTGGGCAACATAGGCGCATATAGGCGCTTGAAGTTTGGCACAGGTTGAAGGGACACTTTGTAAAGGGAAAGGGTTTGATTGACTTCCGTCTGTGGATTTGAAAGGACCATGTGTTAAGTGTCTTTGTTTGCTCCGTTTGTGTGGGCGACATAGGCGCTGAAAGTTTGGCACGCAAGAGCGCCTCTCAACCGTGACAAGCCGCAATCTGGACACGCGATGCAAGACAATGGCGCTATCATCCAGGTGATGAGAAACGACCAGGGGCTACAGTCCTAGACTACGGCGCATGGGTAAGACTCGCAAGACTGTAGGCGGACGGCATGATTGGTATTGGACCACCAGGTCCGCTCAGCGTTAGAAAGTAGTGAATCCCAACAAATAAGCCTGAATGTGCCGCGCCCTACAAAAAAATCAACCCTACCCGATTTTTCTTAGGGAGCCCATGACTTGCTTGAAATCTGTTTTTCCATTGCGGCGAGCCGACGCCTGCGCTTGCGCACGCCAGCGAACTGTTCCTTGTGCAAAGCATCTTGGACAATGCCTAAGCAACCCTTACAGCATGCAAACCTCGCGCACGCGCCGGGCGGCAGAGCTTGACCGCCTCTTAGGTATGTGTGTGTGCGCCCTGCGCGAGCGCTGCCAACTGACAAAAGAGGGTGCTAAAATCCAGGTTTTTCCGGTGCTTTCCCACATGTGTCAGCAAGAAGTGGCATTAGGTTTGCTATCGCTGCGCACGTCAGGGTTTATCTTTAAACCCCTACCTACTACTTTGTTTTTGGGGGGCTACGGGGACTCAACATTGTCAAATTGTTGTTTTCCTTCAGGTTTTCCTTTGAAACCACCAAAAGCGGGGTACCCTCAAAGAAGCCACGCCCAAATGTGGGTAAACTCGGGGGACCTAGCTATCTCTTCTCGACAATGACAATCCGGGCCAAACCTTGCAAGTGGTTGAAGGAGCGCCTGCGCAGTGTGTCGTTCTGTTAGGGGACCCCCTCGACCCCCGTTGGTTGCTTCCAAGGCAAGGGAGTCAATCGGCAACAGGCATTTTCGGGGAGTTCCCAAGCCATGTCCACTTCAATTTCCCTTGAAAAGGGAGGATCTGAGAGAGACAGAGAGACAGAGAGACAGAGACAGAGAGACACAGAGACAGAGAGACAGAGAGAGAGAGAGAGAGAGAGAGAGACAGAGAGAGGGAGAGAGAGAGGGAGAGAGAGAGAGAGAGAGAGAGACAGAGAGACGGAGAGACACGGAGACAGAGAAACAGAGAGACAGAGAGAGACAGAGAGCGACAGAGAGAGACAGAGAGAGACAGAGAGAGACAGAGAGACACAGAGACAGAGAGACAGAGAGAGACAGAGAGAGACAGAGAGAGACAGAGAGAGACAGAGAGAGACAGAGAGAGACAGAGAGAGACAGAGAGAGACAGAGAGACACAGAGACAGAGAGACAGCGAGAGAGAGAGAGAGAGAGAGAGAGAGAGACAGAGAGAGAGAGAGAGAGAGAGAGAGAAGAGAGAGAGAGAGAGGGAGAGAGAGAGAGAGAGAGAGAGAGACAGAGAGACAGAGAGAGACAGAGAGACGGAGAGACAGAGAGACAGGAAAGTCCTTCTAAAGTTTCATTGGCAAACAATTGTTTGTATGCCAGATCTTTGGGCTGTTGTGTATCGCAGTTTTCTCAGGGCAAACATGCGGCATGCGGCAGTCCTTGGAAGGTGCTAGAAGATTTGGTGGTGCTTCGGGAGCTATTGCCAGACGCCCCGATACCGCAGGAGGCAGGGAAAGACAAACGACAGCGAAGTCGGACGGATGTCACCATGCCCTTACCACCTGCTTGTTGCGCAGGGGCAGCCGGGATGGAATCCCAAAAAGCCTGAGCCCGAAACAAGGGAAGGGAGGCAGCCAGAGGTGCACCACAGACATGCCAGGTGATTTGGAGGGACCAGACCTTCGACAATTCCAACCCTTTACAATTCCTTGCTGTAGAGCGTCGCTGCCGCAGCAGCCTTGGCGCCGGCCTGACACACAGTCTGACGGCGCCGGCCATCGGCGCTAGTCGAGTTCAGCCAGTCGCATTTGACTCAGTTTCCCCGGAAATGCGTGACGCGCCGATGTCTGTAGTCTCCTTCGGGCCACTTGAGGAGAGCAGGTGGCGCTCTGTGAAGTCATGGCTCGGCCAGCCCAGAGTTTTGAACCCTGCCCTGCCGCTCCATGGCTTAAGGGAGCTGCCCTTTCACATACAACTCGGATCCGTAGGTATCATGATAGAGGTTACCTTCGGGCTGCTTTTTGTACTGCTCGGCCCCGGGTTTGCGCTGGGGCTTGTCGAAGACATTTGCACCGGCAGCGACCAAACCATTGTCGAGAGCCTGTTTTTGTGGCGCATCCCCCTTTCCTGCTGAAAGGCAATTTTTGTTTGGAAGCTCATCACATGTCCGAGTCCCCTAGTCAGCTCCGGGCCCTGATCGGGCTCAACATTGACCGGCATTTGATTGGGTTTCACCTTTGCGCTGCTGCAAAACAAAGCGGGCGCCTGCCTCGGAGCATTTGTCGCCGCAGTGGGCATTTCCCCTTCTGCCGTGGGTTCTGGTTGAGGGCAGTTACTTGCTGAATTGGGTGTTTCTTTCGTTCCCCGTTCTGCGACAGGCCCAATGTGCAAACTTGAGCATCTTACTCAGGCCAGGTTTCTGCCTGAGAGCAAAGGGGCCCAAATGTCGGCCCCGCAGCTTGGCTGACGTAAATGGCTTGGTCTCGCAAATGGCAACTTTCCTCAAAATCGTGTGGTCAGTTGTTCACGAACATGTGCCAAAGGTCAACCTTTCATATTCGGGCCCAATCAGCAAAATCGGGTGGTTTTTCTTTTCTCAGTGGTTCAAAGTCAACGTTCTTGTTGGTCCATTGTAAGTCCATGTCAGAAGGTGAACCTTTTATTTTCAATCCATTTGGCCCGACAGTCCGTTGACATGAGCTTTTGTTGCCTTTGCTTTTCTACACTGTGAGGGTGCTAAGAACGCCACCCCCCTTCCTCAGTTGACACCCTCCAACCAGAACACCAGAAACCAATCCCTAAACCCCCAAAGCACCCTCCCTAAAGAGTAAAGCCAAACCACCTCGAAAACACCACCACCAATGGGGATTGCTGTTATGAAAGCCAACAACTCAAAACCCAAAAGCCCAAAAACCCAAAAGCCCAATTTCACCCAGCGGATTTTTCCGAGAAAACACGTCGCCTAAAAACCGCCAAAACCACCCTCGGGTCGGTCCGCCAGGCCTGGAAGTTCCTGGACCGCGGCATGCAGGTCTTGGACGAGGAGTTTGGGAGATTTGTTGGTCGACCTGGGGTCAAAAGCGACCCCTCCTTATCTTTGGGGCATTTTGCCAAGGGATGTTAGCACTTTTTAACTTTTTGCCAACTAATGAGTTTTCCACTAAAGCACTGAAAGTGAAACTTTTAGCAGGGGAGCAGAAAGCAAGGGAACCAGAGGGCCTCTTAAGGAAATGGTCTTCCACTCAGTCAGGTTCCATGTGGAGGGGGTAATTTGGAGGGTGTCACACTCATGGCAACAGTGTGGCTTTTGATGCTGGTTTTCCTTTCAGCCAACCCGCGGGGTGCCGCCCAGAAAGCACCCGCACATGCAAAGCCCATGCTTTGGACTCCGTCTTTTTTTGTTGCCGCGCTTTGTTAAGACTTTCTTTTCAGTTCTGCACGCGTCCCGCAAGCTTCTAAATCGGTTTCGTTGTTCAAACCCCCCAAATTGGTGGCTTGGAACTGGTGGTTTGCAGGGTTCGCGGGTATCATGTTTCACCCTCTTTCCAACAATGGACGTGGACGTTCGGGGCTTCAAGAGTCTTGCTGGTCCATTTTCCGTGGCGATGCCCCTCACCTGGAATCTATTCAGGAGCAAACCAGAAAGCAGTTGGATTTGGTTTCCCTTCACCAACTTGCGGAAAAAGAAGTCTTCGGAAGCTGGTGGATGACTTCTTGGGTGTGTGTTTCGGGACCCAACAGATGTCCTTGTAAACGGGTTAACCCTAGAAGTAAGTAATCATGGTTTTCTTAACCCTGGGTTCCCGTTTGATTGAGGGTGCCCCTTTTGGGGTTTTGAAGGAAAACCACGCTTGGCCGCGTTCATCGAACACGCTTTGGCCCAGTGAAAAGCACCCAAGGATGAGGAGCTCGCCAGTTTGGTGTGCTTTTGCGGCTCAAAATTGGGAACCTTTTGGAGAGCTTAAAAAAGAACCCAATCAGACACCAGCCTGGGTCAAGCATAGATGGCTTTCATGTTTTTCATCGTTTTTTTGCAGGCGTTCAGGCCAGCCTGTTAGGCCTTCGTGGACGCCGGCGGGTGCCGAGTGCCGTTGGCCCGTTTTTTTTCCCCTATTGTTTGGCGCTGGTGAGGTTCATCCAGCATCCCGGTCTTCCCCGTATTTTGGTTTGGGGATCTGATTTGGCTGTGGCTCAAAAAAACAGAATTCCAACATGGCTTGCCCTGGGAAGTGGAAACATGGACCAAAACCCGCGTAACCTGTTTAATTTGGAGCCACAGCCATCTGTGAGTTATGAATGCTCACACACTGGATTACGCCTCTAAGACCTGCTGAAACACGGCGAGACCGCCACTTCCTGAAAGCCATTTTCCCACACACCCCACTCCCTGGTTGCCCCTTGGACTGGCACAACAGGCGCCATTTCAAGAGAAGGTCGTTTCCCAAAGGATAAGGATTGGCCAGCCCTCGATTTTGAAGCCCTCCAATTTGAACAGCCCAGTCTGAAGAACTTCGGTTCAAACCTTTGGGTTTCCAAAGGCCAGGCTTCCGGTTTGCTTCTTGGAGGATCTGCGTGTTGCGCCCGTGGAGCCAGGCAGGCGACGAATCGGGGATGGGGAATCGGGGCTGCCCCAGTGAGGCAATCCTCTTTTTTGGATAAAGGGAGCCAGGCATTTGCGGAAGGTGCGTGCAATATCCCCATGACCGGTAAATATCTGATTCGAACAGCATGTGTGAAGGCCTGCCAATGTTCGGACAACTCTATGGCCTATGGTCCTATGCTTTAAGAATCCCAAGCATTCTCCACTCGTACGATGGTCCATAGTGGCACGGAGGCTCCGTTGGGGGACTTGATGCGGCGCTAGCCATAGCCATCAAGTCGTGGATGAGCCATTGTGATGATTCGGGTGTTGAGGTCGATCTTTTGCCGCATGTTTGCAGCCGAGAGAAGCCTTCGCTAAAGCGAGGAATTTTGATTTGCCCCTGCCCTGTTTGAAGGCCGTCCTTCTGTTGGTTTCCCTCTTCATTGTTGTTTTGGGTTTGCGTGGATTTGATCCCCAGACCCCGAAACTGAAGCATAGACCCTCCATTCAACACCACAGCAGGTTGGAGGCCGGCTGTTCCCACAGTTGGGTTCCCCTCTGCCCCCCACCCGCCGACCCTCGAAATTCGGTGAGGTGAACCCCAACTGCTGGTGGCTCCGGTGGAGCTGCTGTCCTCAAAGCGGCGGCTGGAGGAGCGAAATGCGAAATTGGGCGCGATGAGAAGTACCTGGTATTTCTTGGTGGCTCCCAGCCATCCCCTTAGCTTCTTCGCCTTTTAGTGTTTAGTGGTGGTTTCCATTTATCTCACTAAAAGTTAAGCTTTTAGCAGGGGATCTGAGGGCAGCCCAGATTTGTAAAGACTTCCGGTTCTTCCGGTGGTTTGCTGTGGCTTCCGGTGTCCGGTGGTTTCCTGGACGGCAAGAAACGAACCTGCCCATGTATTGGGATGGAGTTTGATAGGTCTTAGTGGCATGGCGGGGAGGCACCAAGAAGTTCGACCCAATGCCCAAGAAGTATCCCCAACAGCCCCGGGGAACCTCCCCGCTGCCAGGAACCCTTCAGAACCTGCAGGGATGCCCAAAGATTCGCTTGGGAAAAAGACGTGGATGGCTTGGATTGCCAGGAGGACAGCTTCGCCACCAGACTTCGCCTGGCGCCCAGGGCTCGGGGCCTGTTCTATGGAGGTGAGACGAGCTGACCACGGTCACATACTCCGGGGATTCCTCGTGCAGGTTTTTGGATGTGTTTCAGAATTTGCACATGTTCGCATGGATCCGGGTTTTTGGATTCATAAATCTCCTCCCACGTGGGCAGGCGAAACTGCAAGAGAGGCCCATGTTCGACGTTTGCATAGAGACGCCACTCGAGTCCATGCCACAACGCTGGCCACGCGCCACGCGCCTTGGGCGCGTCAGTGAAGTTGGGAGATCAAAAAACCCGCGCAAGGGAAGTTCAAGTCCTGGTTTAGTCTCAGCTTGCTTTTGCTTCCCTCAGCTTCCTTCTTCATGGCAGTTCCTGTTGCTTCCCCCCTAGAATGGATCTGCTCCCACCCCTAAACCCAGGGGCCCCCCCCAAAACCCCCACCGCCCGCCTCGAGCCTCGAGGACGGCTGCAGCTGTCGCGCCTGGTGGTGGACGAGTTCCACGAGCTCAGCGACGGCGCTCTGGCGCAGCTGCGGCCGCCGTCGCCGGCGACGGCGCCCATGGCACTGTGGGGCTTGACGGGGACCCCGGCGCTGGAGGCGGGGGGGACGTGGGGTGAAAGATGACCCAGAGGAGCCACGTCAAAACCTGTGTGGACAGGTTCCTGGCTGGTGCTCAACGTAAAATTCCAACCAACGTTATGGTTTCAACCAGGGTTTCTTGGGGGTGCGATTTCTGGATTTCGCAACCATCCATAGTATGAAGGCGTTCTTCTTTACTTGCTGTTGCGATAGGCAGGGAATGAGACATGGAATGAAGCCAGGCTTTGGTTCATTCCTGAAAGGAGAGCACCAGTTGGATGGTTTTTCTTGGGGTCATTCCCTCAGCAAGTTTACCAGCCTTGGGTCCATATGGGATTTGCAAGCCAGTGAGAAGCCAGGTGAGTTCTTTGCTTAATTGGGTTTCACTGACATACTGACATTGTTGTTCCACCTAAGCGTGGCGGCAGATGGCCCTTCTGCCGTTCTGGTTTCATCTAATTTGGTGGTTGCGTGGGCGGGGGGGGTGGTCAATTAACATCGCGAATCTCAGAGCACCATGCAACCCACGCCACAATACTGCACAGTGCATGTCGACGGTAACGGCGCCATATTTTTTATGCAGGTAAAGGGGATGACTAAGCCCGAAAATGGGGTGATCTTGACGACGAACCCACGAGTTCAAAAATGTGGAAACCTCCTTTTGGGACGGTTTGTAGAGGGACCCGTAGAACCATCCATAGGTGTCATTTTCAGTCAGTTCGTTGCACATGGACCACTGGTTTGGTTCCTGTCACCATCAGTTTCCAAAGGACCCCAACAGAAAATAATATCATTTCCATTCAGCTCTCCGCTTACCTTTGGCCGCATGTTTTTGGCGGCGCCCACAAGCCGCCGGGACTGTTGTCACTTTTCAGACTTGGTTTTGCCACGTCTCTTTGTTTTGATAGGCTAGGTGCAGTCATAGGTGTCGGTGTTGCCCACATGTTGACTCAGGCTAGCAGCTTTGACCCTGCTGCAAAGTGCACAAGTCATGGCGGCCGCGACAAGCGCAGCGGCTAGACTGGGTTCAGGTTTGCCTGTTGTTGGCCCGGACAACCTGTAAGCGCTCAGATGGTAAGAGCCCACGCTCAAGCGCTCCCACTCCTCAATGCATCCATGCCCACAGATGGTAAGAACCCACGCTCAAGTGCACCCGCTCCTGCACTTGGACCCGCTCCTCAATGTCAGCGCCCACAGATGGCAAGAACCCACGCTCAAGTGCACCCGCTCCTCAAGGCATCCATGCCCACAGATGGCAAGAACCCACGATCAAGTGCACCCGCTCCTCAATGCATCCATGCCCACAGATGGTAAGAACCCACGATCAAGTGCACCCGCTCCTCAACGCATCCATGCCCACAGATGGTAAGAACCCACGATCAAGTGCACCCGCGCTCCTCAACGCATCCATGCCCACAGATGGTAAGAACCCACGATCAAGTGCACCCGCTCCTCAACGCATCCATGCCCACAGATGGTAAGAACCCACGCTCAAGTGTCGTGGAAGTAGAATGAAAGTGTGGATCAGCTTTTTTGGTGAGAAAAGGCGTTTCGCCTAGACGAATCGCTGGCCGATGCCATTTTGGGGGGCTCGCGCGGTTTTGAGGACATTGCAAAGGCAACCTTTTCATTCAGGTTGTCAAAACGCTGCGTTTTTTTCTCGTGGTTTGCTTTCAAGAGACGTTCAGAAACCCTTGAAAGACTTGTCAACAGCGCTGGTTTTACAGGCGCCGTTGCCATATTTTTGGCAACCTGGAAGGCCAGAATTGCTTGGTGACCTTTGGCTCTTGGGACTGGCTTGGTTCCACCTGCAAAGACCCACATTGCTTTGCGGGTGAAATGGCTGTGGGTCAAACATAGGCGCCCAAAATAGACCCCAGGTAAATGGACACATGGACTAAGACCTGCGTTTTTCTTTTGACCAATGCCCATGTCACTTTTTCTATTTAAGTGAGGATTGGGATGTTCACGACTGGGGTACGACTTGGATTTTGACTCCGTACCCAAATCAGGTGGGACCCCACACCCCCCCCCCCTCTCCCGCTGACGCTGACTCCAGGGCTTCGGCTCTGTGGCGCGGCTGGCGCAGGTCTTCGCTGTGGAGCTGGGGGTCTTCCGGCGGCAGCTGGACGCCGCGGCGCTGGCGCAGAAGGCGCTGGACTACTTGGCCCGGGCCCAGGCGCTTTGGGCGGCGTGGGGTTAGGTGGGGTTGGGGTTGGGTTTGTGTGGGTGGGGTTGGGGGTAGAAAGCGGAAGGGTGGAGGTTCTGTTCCTTGGCTCAAATGACTTGCAGAGTCGTTCATGGGTTTTTGAGTGATTCAATGAGAAGCTACAACAAGTGACCTTTTATTTTCTTTTTCGGGGGAGACCAACAGTCCTGCTGTGGATGGACAAAATCCTGCACCAGTTCGACCCTTTGAATACATGACCTGCGAACTGGAGCAACATCTTGTGCCTTGATATTGCAAGTAAACCAACACCACTCAACCACAAAGCCGTGGAAAGTCGGTAAACTGGGGGGGGGTCTTTTTGCTCCTTTGTCCCCCTTGCCCTTTTCTCAAGACCACCCCCCTCAAAACAAGAATCAAGCAAACAAGGGAAAATTAGGAAGCAAACAAAAACAGGAAACAGGAAGCAGAAAACAAGAAGCAATCAAACAAACAAACAAAGAAAATACCATCTACCTCCACCCCACCCTACCCCCAGCTCCCAACCTCCGCGAGGGCGCCGGCTGCCGCCTCACCAGCCACCCGGTGCACGAGGAGCTGGTCACGCTGCACCACACCCCGGCGGAGCGGGCGCTCTACGCGCAGCACGCGGCGGAGGCGCCGGTCGGCTGGGCGGCTGGCTGGTCGGTGGGTCGCTTCGTTTGTGAAGGGAAACCAAAAGGAACACCGAACTGAATATTTGGGTGTCCGGCTCCAAAAGAAGACGTGGTGTCCATGGTTGCGACATTTGTTTCGCACAAACCAAACTCGTCTTTGGGGGTCCGAGTCTGAGTCCAGAAAGACGTTTCCTGGCATGGTTGCGAACTCCGCTTCTCGCATCACGAAGGGAAACCATGTTGTTTTTTCAACCATGCCGTTGGTTGGTATTTACAGGGGAATGATGATTGAGGGGCTAGATTTTCCAAAGATCATTTCCCGAAATCATGAGGTGGTTTGGTGCAATAGTACCCCGACCCATTCCAATCATGGCAGCATGTTCACGGAGTGCGGTTCTTTGCTTCCGGTGTAAACCAACGAATGAGGGGGTGGCTGGGCAAGATTTGGGCCAGTGAGCGACTTAAGGAACTTGACCAATGGAGAAGCGCAACAGACTCAAAGGTGATTTCCCATTCTTCAAAAACCCGCAACAAAAGAAGGATCCTTAGATCAGCAAGGAGGGTCCGACTAGAGAACCCTTGGACCCCGGTCCACATGGACGCCCCCTCAAAAAAAAACCTGCCCAAAAGGACCACTTAAAACAGCCCCGAAAGGTGATCTTGAAACTATCGAAAAATGTTTTTGTTCGCAAAGGCAAACAGACCCAATAATTCTCTTGGGACCCTCATATTCATCAGAAGGACTGTCGAATGGTGTCGGTCAAGCCACGGAAGACCCGAGACCTGGTGGTCAAAACCAAACCGATCGGTACCAGAATGGTGAACCCAAAGCCATGTATACAATGTAAAGGCTTTGCCAATTTCCTGCCAACTTCTTGGGACTGTCCCTTACTCACCTTGCTGGCGCTTAGTAGGGAATGAGAAATGGAATGACTTCAAGAAAAACCATCCAGCTGGGGGTTTCCTTTCAGGAATGGACCAAAGCCTGGGTTCATTCCATGTCTCCTTCCCTGCATATCGCACCGGCAAGAAAAACAACGCCTTCATACTCTGGATGGTTGCGAAATCTGCTTCTCGCACCACCTAAAAAAGAACCATGGTTGAAACCACAAGGTTGGTTGGAATTTACTTGGAGCACCAGGAAGGAACCTGTCCACCCGAGGTTTTGGCGTGGCTCTGGGTTTCTCGGAACTCTCAGGCGCGGAAGGGGCGCCTGGCTGCTCCGGAGCTGCTGCAGCTGTGCTCCCACTTCCACCTGACGGAGGGATGGCCAGCTGGCGTTTGGGCGGTGTGAAGATCATCATTTTTGGGGGGGCTGCGTGAAGTGGGCTCAGTTTGGTCGTTTGATGTTCGGAAAGTGGATGTTAGGTAGGTTTGTTTCTTGGAGAGTCTCAGGGGGCTGCCGAACTGTTATAAGAGGACATCAAACACCATACTATATGCATATTAATATGTGACATCTAAAAGTCTATAAGAATACATCACAATACACACAGAGATGGGCGCGTCGCTTTTTTAGGGGTACCGGTACCCTTTTTTAGGGGTACCCAAAAAATTCAATTGATCCACCATGTTCTTTGCTTTTTTGGGGGGGTCCAAACAAAACCCACTGTTCTTTTTTGGAGGGGGGGGCCCTCCAAGAGCACGGAGCTCCAACCCCCCAACGTTGGTTGACAGAGAACGCCGGAAGGAACGCCACCATTCTGGGCGTCCATACTCAACAGGAGAAGGACACCGACGCGGAGGCGGAGAGTGCACAGCTGCTGCGGGCGCGGCAGGATGCGAAGGCAACGGCCAAGGACGTTTCTGGGATCCACCAACGGGATGCAGGTTTTTTGGTGTGTTTAAATCTATGAATGCCAGCTGTACACAGATGATAATCAGAGTTTCAAGCATGTTCTCAACATTTAAGCAAACGAAAAAAAAAGGGGGTAGCTTTTTTTTTTTAAACGTTTAAACTTGCTGGTTGGATAGGCAGGGGATGAGAAACGGAATGACCCCGAGAAAGAAAATCAATCCAGATTTTGGTTTCCTTTGTAGGACTCATTAAGTTCATACCCGGAACGGTCATTTTGTACTGAGCACTATAGCAAGTGAATCTATAGCCAGCTCGAGACTGCTGTTAATCAGAGTTCAAGCATATTCTAAACCTCAAGCAAACTTCAAACAAGAAACAAGCTGTTTAACCAATGTTCATTTTCCCATTGCGGAAACAAGCTGAGGGGGCAAACTCACCTTTATGGTGCCAAAAGGAGGGTTTACAGGGACAATGTGGGCAAAGCACCCCTCTATTTTCACACAACACCAACCCCTTTAAGCGGGGCTGCACCGGTTCTAATCAACCGGTGGGACCCGTCGATTTTCAAAAGCGCACCAGAGAAGAACACTCCCTTCCGAAGACCTCCCTGCCCAATCCATTCTTGGCTCTTATTAGGCCCAACGAAGGTTCTGGTGGTATCCCCAACAGCACCGGAACCTGCAACCCTCCGGAACCCTCCCTACCCTCACCCCAAGCGAACTCGGAGCCTGAGACCCGTAGCCCATGGCCTGGAAGAGGAGTGGCTGGCTCTGGCCGCTGCCAAAGTGGCGCAACAAGTGCCAAGGATGATCAAAGCGGCAGAGAGCGAGGCGAGATGGGGTTTCGACTTTGGAGTCAAGACTGGCGTGCCTTTTTTTTTTGAGGGGGATCCCAAAAAGGTGGTGTTCCTTTTGTTTTCCTTTTGAAACCACAAACAACGGGGCACCCACACCTCTATAAAGCCCATTCCAACCAAAATCCCTGCCAGTAATCACGGAAAGGCAGGCATCGGATTCTGGATCACCCGCTGGGTTTTTGGCTGCCGCTTTCCGTGACGCTCGAAGTCGCGGCGTTCTTTTTCAGACGCCAGAGATGTAAAGCGAAGGCGCTTGCTTTGGTTGTATTGGTGCCTCAAGTCCCTTCCTGTGAGCCGACAAGGGACTCCCCTTCAAAGGGTCGTTATAAAAGCCCAATGTGCTTGTTTGTACAAACCCAAACGAGTAGTCACTGGGATAGGTTCTTCTCCACAACCATTTGGGGAGACGGGAGATCGGTTTAACAGGAGGGTCAAATGGTCTTCCAGGGTTGGGCGAACTGAGGGCAGGTCTGGCTTTTCACCGTTGCTGATCGAGCATCAACTCAAGTGAGCACCCCGGAAAAAAAAAAAAAAAAAACGTTTGCCATTTTCGTAGGTGAATCCTACTAGTCACAAAGGGGTTATCGGAAAGCCGTGCTAGAACCAAAGTCAGTGGGTCTGGGCGGTGCTCGTCAACTAAATTTGGAAATATGGTGTTTCAATGGAAGCCAAAGCAAACCACATGCTAAGATGGTTCAATATTTTCGGTGAAAAGCTGTTCCCCGTTTCTTCAAGCTTAGCTCAGGCAGTATTATCCTTTTTATTGGCCTGTTTCCATTGGTCCATGCGTCGGCCTGTTACCATTGGCAAATGGCTGTATCACAGGAACAACTGTATGAAGATCACCATCCTCCCACAATGTTCTATGTTTCTCAGAATAGCAACATTTATCCTTTGAGGGGGCGGGCATTTCCTTGGTCCTGGTTGCTTTGTGGCTTGCCGCTGCTATGGCCATGGTCCCAAAATGGTGGTTCTCACTCCAACCCCACTCCCGTTCCACTCGCACCTCCAGCCCAAGTTGCTGGTGCTCAGCAGGGAATGAGGGAACCCCTATAAACCATCCCCTGTATGGTTTCCTTTCGGGGAACCAAGGCCTGGGCTCGTTCCATTTCTTATTCCCTACTTATCGCACTCCACCCCAACTCAGGAAAAGTTGATTCTGAGCTTATATGGTTAAAAAAAAGAAGTGAACATGTGAGCTTATACGTATGTATATATATATAATATATATATATATATATATGTATGTATTGAAGTGAACAACTATGCTGGGAACCGCTCCCAACTCAGGTGCTGGCGGAGCAATACGCCCAGCTGCTGGCGGAGGTGGGGACAGCTCCTCACGCCGAGCACGCGCAGCTGGCCGGCGCCCGGGCGGCCGGGGCGCGGCAGAACGCCGGCCGCCACGAGCGGGAGGCCCCCGCCCAGTCGGTTGCTGGACGTCGGTTTTGGGGCATGGGCGTGGCTCAAGATTAAACGATCGGAGGGGCAAACCGCAGGTTTTGGTCCATGTTTCCACTTACCAGGGCAAACCATTTTTCGGTGCCGGTTTTTTGAGCCACTGCCACATAGGACTCTGGGTGAATTATAAGGACCTCACACGACCGAATTCACCCCAAACCGGTGGTTTATGTGGGGAATAGCCGCGCCACCGCAAGTTTGAGGTGGGTGAACATTATAATTCACCCAGATAGAGATAGGTGTCCGTTTTTAGGCGAGTTTGGTTAAAAATTGATGGGTTCCGCTGGTTTAGATGGGTTTGATTCCAAGAAACCAGGGGAACCAATCTATTTTTCCAAAAGGACACCTATATGTTTTGGGGGTGCCCTTGCTGTTGGTGGGGAGTGGGCACCCGTTTTTTTGATGGGAAACCATTGTTTTGGGGTAGGTCCCACCCATTTTTTGCGCCCAAAGTCTGACAAATGCTTGAGTGGTATTTGGAGGCTCGGAAGTGGGAAGAGGGAGTTTAGTAGGTGGCATGGCCCACAAAAAAAGGTGGTTCTACCACCTGATTCATGGGGGTAAGGGCTTTACCAACTTGAAGAAGCCGTGCTGGCAGAACCAAGCATGGGTTTTGTGACTTCACATGGCCACCCATAAAGGGCGTGTCTTTGCCTGTGACTACACAAACACCAGAGGGAGCACCCTCCCTCCAATCGTGCAAGTGACCGCTTTCCCTGCGTAAAGAGGGCCATCTGTTTTTGACAGGTCACCCCCTAGCGGCCAAGTTCAATCCGCCAGGCGGACGCCCTGATCCTGGAGGCCATGCGGGTTGAAGAGGCCTCGGAGGAGTCTCAGGCGCGGTGCGGGGGTCGTTTTCCCATTTTGTGGGGGTAGTTTGGAGGGAACCTGCCCAGTCTGTGCGTCCCCACCCCCATCTTGAGACAAACCCAAAGTGGCTATGGCATTTATTGGCTGGAATGGGTGGTGGGTTGCATCTCCATGTAAATGATGTGCAGCCAAGGATCCCCAACACAAGTTTACACCCAAAGTCAAAGCATGAAACAGGCGTTCACGAAAAGTGCCTGCCTGTCCTCACAATTTGTCTTTGGATGTGTTTCTCAACCCCATAAAATGGTTGGTCCCCCTTTGGCCTCCCTTCAAACACCAACTACAAGGTGTGAAACTCAACACATTTCCGGCGCAAGGCCCGAGGTGAGTTTCTTGCTTTTTCGCACCATGTAAGCAGCATGTGTGTGCTTGTTCCCGGCTTTGGGAAGATGGAGGGGCCCAGATTCTTTACTTTCGGAGGAGGGGGGGGGGGGATTGCCCTCTTCCCCATTTGGAGGCGAGGCTTTGGCGCCTGAAGCAAAACCTTTGGAGCAAACCATGTCGCCATTGGATGGTCCACAGTGGTGTCACAGAAACTGACAGAAACCATTTTTTTCCGCGCAGCTTTGTTCATGGAAACCGGCTACAAGAATCTTAGCAGGAAATTGGCCGAGCACCCAACAAAACGAGAATTTCCTGCAGAATCTCGTGCAGCTGGTGTTTTCGTTGTATTTTGTTGCTGTTACTTGCACTAAGACAACCCACCGAAGTATCACTCTTCGCTGCCGCGGCACCCATCTTTGCGAACGGAAGGGGAGTGATCTGATCCGCCTTTCAAATTTCACGCAACTTCTGTGAACATCGTTTGGTTGCGGAAGGGAACGCAGGCTTGCATGGGATTTTTCGGGAATCGGGGCCAGCCACTCGTTTGAAGCAGAATGGCTAGATCGGCACGCTCGTTATGGTGGCTGTATGCACACCTCGTGTATTGGACCAACGGCTCCGGGCCGTTCTTTTCCGAGTCGCTGAAAACATAGTGACTAGGTCCCCCAGTAGTGCCCTTTCTCACTCCTTTTTTTGGGGAGGGTTCCCCTACTAAAATAGACGAAACCGCAAAAAAGGTTGGTACCCACTTATTCCAACCTCTCGACCGGAGGGCCTGGGTTCGCCTTCGCAGGGTGCCTCTCAGGGCGCCGAAGTCTTCGGCGATGGCTTGGAGCTGCTGGAGGACCTGAAGCAGGCCAAGGAGGCCTTCAGGCAAAGGACGGGGGTAGCCGCCACCGGTCAGAGACCGGCCGCAAGTTTTTTTTTTTTTTTTTTTTTTCCGATCCATTGCTGCTTCGATGTCGGATTTTCGGATTTGGCTGTGGCTCAAAAAACCGAGACCAAAATGAAACCCTAGTAAGTGGAAACATGGACCAAAACCTGCGTAACTCCTCCTGTTTAATTTTGAGCCACGCCCATTTTCGGATCGGGGGGTTTCGGACATCTCTTACGAGGAGCTGCGAGGTGGCCTTCCTGAGCGCCATGCTGGACGCGGCGGAGAACCAGAGCTTCCGGTGCCCCATCTGCCTCAACGAGCCGGAGCCCACGGAGCGCCCCTTGGACGCGGAGCTTGCCCGGGGTGGGGGTGGTGGGGTGGCGGGGTGGCGGGGTGGTGGGGGGTGGGCGGGTGGTGAGGAGGCCTTTGGGCCTGGAAAATCAGCCCCAAAACCGCAACCTGTTGGGAAGATGGCCTTTTTTCTTTTTTGTTTATGGTCAAGCACACACACACACCTTTTGGGAAATCGGCCTCAAGTTTTACGGGAAAAAAACAAGTTGGTGCTGGGAAATTCCTTGGCCTTCATAGAGCCACGTCCTGTGATGCCAAGGGTTCTTACGTAAGGCGCCATCCTGGCAGCGTGTGCGCACCTCTTCTGCCTGCAGTGCGCCAGCACATTGGCCAGGAGTCGAGTGCCGTTGGGAGTGGCCCATGGGTTGGAATCCGGGTTGGTAGCGGTTGGTACTTGTCTGGCTCCTGCCAACGTGCGGTGTCTTGGTTTTTCGCACGACAAGACTCTCAAAGCAAGACGCACCCTTGCCCTCGGGTCAAGGATGAACATTGGTAACATGGGCATCTGCCAGTGCCCCTTTTGACTCCACAACGAAGGCTCTCGATGAGAGTTTCTCGGGGCTTCATCGTAGTCAAGGCAAGGATGGATGATGACTGGCAGCGGCCAACAGGGCCTGCAATCATGATGGCACTCGATGTTTGTCGTTTCCTTCCTTATCCTTGGATCCGCCTGACAGGAATCGGGGATACCTGCACCCGCCGAGCCCTGATTTGCTCAAGTGGCCATGAGACAGAGATACCTAACCCCATCCAGAAGACATGAAACCGCTAGCCAAAGTGGACCCGAAGACCATCAGCCCACCCAGCCTGCCAACCACTCTGCAGGGGTTCGAGTGATGCTCCCTCGCAGACATGGAAGATTCAGGCCAGGGGCTGTGCATGGTGTCTGGGCAACTTATTGGCGACCTCAGGCAAGACGGGCATTGGCAACCGAAGTTGACGAAGCTTGTTTGTCTAAGGAGTTCTTTCATGTTCCTGGGGAGTATGTGTGTTATTTGAGGTTGGCGATTCGTTCAGCTTAAACCATAGGGGTCCTTTTTGGTTGTTTTGCTAGAAAAATAGATGACCCTGGTTTACCTGGGGGTTTGATCATCTACCAGGGCCATCTATTCCCCGAAAAGGACACTTATGCCTTAAACATTTTCAACCAGAAACGTGTTCCAGTCATTGATTGAACATCCTCATTGGTGTTTCCCTTTGAACGGGTTCATGGCCACGCCAGGCTATGCGTCCTTTTCCTAGCGCTTTGGGGCTTGCAGAGGCTGGTCTCAAGGGAGCGGGAGGGGGGGGGGATGGTCATTGCCTGAATTCCGAATGTGGACAACCATGCTGAGGATTCCTGGAAGGGGAATGGGGAACTACGATCATGACATGTTGTTTGTTTTGGGGTCCCACCCCAGATTCTTTTTATGCCCTCACAGATCAGAAAAGCATTTGGGGGGGGGGGGCATATGTATACATACATAAATCTATTGATATCTATAGGATTTCTTTGACCGTGGCACTTGTGGGTGTCTTTTTTGGAGAGCCTGCTTGCGGTTGGTTTAAAAAGCCATGTTTGCCATTGTCAAAGCGCTAAGGACTCGTTTTTGGGGATGGTCATCCACACACTGTTTTTGTGTTTTCCGTTTTCAACCATATGCAAATGTTAATTAGAAAAACATATGAGACAGCACATATCTTTAAACATGTGTATAGTATGTATATATATATATAGATATAGGTCAGCCACTTGCCAGAGTTCCTAGAGATCCAACATATGTTTTCTCGCAGAGGTATGTGCCGGCCTGGCTGCCGGTGGCGGCCTCAAGAACAAACCCATAGGGTGCTGACGAAGCTTGCCACGGGGGCATGCGGTCCTGCAGTCGCATGCTTCTCCAATTTCGGGGAGGCATCTAGGTGGTGGGTATCCTTTTGGAAAACCCATCTAAAAATTGGGCCCCCGATTTTGAGAAACACCCAGATGGCATCGGTCGCGAAGATATGATTGATTGTAACATAGATACTGAAAAAAAACATCACAATGCAGTCTATGAAGCAGATTATCAAGTCTGATTTTGATATCATCAAGTTGATGAGATGGTTTCCACTACCCCCAAACCCCTACCTGAAGGGTGGTTTGGGGGTAGTGGAAACCATCTTTAGTTGATGACAGCTTGAAGCTTTGTGTCAGTTTCGTGCTGCAACTCGCTTTTCGCCGAGGTCCGGCGGGGCATGCTGGCACTGCCACTCCTGTGGCACCTCAGCGGCGTTTTTGTTGGGTTTCCTCTACCCTCCCACAATGACATGGATGGGCACTGGCTCCTCTTCTCCCCAGCAGAAATCCGTTTCCAAGAGCGGTTTTTGTTCTTCCATGTTTGTTGGTCGGGTAACATGTTTGGGCGCAAGTCGAACTACGTGTGTTTTCTGCAGGGATCCGTTTCCACATCATGTGTTGTCTTGAATCCCAACCCCCCCAGGTTTTGCCGAATCTGATCGAGGCCTTCTCAAGTTCTTCTCGGTTCTCGCGTCTCCCCCTCTCTCTGTTTGCATTGCCCCGTGCATTCTTTGGCAGACTGTTTCGAGACACATGCGTACGCTCCCTCAGACTAACAGGGACCCAAGTCTTCCATTTCGGGGTCCTATTCATGGAATCGTTTGGGCGGGTATCATCGCGAACGAATCCACCCAGATCTGCCACGGCGAGGCCTGGCGTCGCCGTGGCCGATGGGTCGGACACGCCGGAGCCGGACGCAGCGCTTCCGGCGCCCGCGGCGCCCGCGGCGCCCGCGGCGCCGGGGCCGACGGTTCTGCAGTTGCGGTTCAACGGCACAGAGGTGGGGGACTGCGAGACGTGGGGGTGGAAGGATCTCCTTGGTCAAGCAGTAGAAAGGGGTCAAAGGGATTGTTGTTGATTTTTGTTTTTTGCCTTTCTGGCATGAAGCATAGATAGAATAAAATTTCAGAACAGAACGCCCTGAGCGTGCGCTTTTCCATGGTTTTTGTTAAAACAAAATAACACACTGTTTTTCATACTTTTCCCAAAAACATCAATAAAACCTCGAGAAAACAAAAAACACAACCCAAAAATACACAAAAAACAAAAAAGCAAGACTATGTCACATGTCCTAGCCTGGGGAGGGGGAGCATGGTCTTGTTTTTTTTTTCTTTTTTTTTTTTTCTAGAGGTTTTTCACACTTTTCCCAGAAACATCAAAAACCTAGAGAAAACCAAAGAACAAAAAACACAAAAACCAAACAACAACAAAAACACCAACAAATCCAAGACTATGTCACATGTCCTAGCTTGGGGAGGGGGAGCATAGTCTTTTTTTTTTCTCGATGGTTTTGATAAATATTCCAAAACATTTGCTGTAGACATCATTGAGCCATCTGCCACAGTATCTGACATCAAGCCTGTGTGATAGATACTCTGTCTTGACTCTCATTGCATCTGATGGCAGTGGAGGGGGATAGTATGTCGTTGACCAACGCCATAGATGCTACAGAGCATCTCACTCTGCGGGAACTACCCGCACATGTACACGTTGGCCCTCGTACACTTATGCGCAGTATTTATATGTTTTGTGTTGTGTGTGAAACTATAATATGCGCTTCCAATCTAAGGTCGCCGCCGCAAGCTTGGAGCGCGCATCAACAGGGTGAATACCAACATTTGTGAACAAGTGTTTTCCTGGTTCCAGAACTTCGCAGGCCTGTTGAACGAAATGCGTCCCAATCGTCACAAGTATTTTCTCTTGACCATGGCCAAGCGTCACAACAATGCCAGCGACCAAGACAAGACCGATTACTTGCACCCCACCCGCAAGCCTAGCTCCAAGCTTGTGAAGCCATATCATTGCTCCAAGAAGACGAAGGGCCTCAAGAAGAAACCTGCTATGAAGTGAGTCTGCAATGAGTTGCAAATGCATAGCGCATTCTTTTGCGAGAGATGAAGGACTTGATATTGTTTGCAATGTAAGTAAGAAGGTCACTGTGTTATTGGGTGTGATTAATTATTTTCAGATCTTGTATACTTCAATCAAGAGTATGCATTGCCTTCATCCACAATTCGGCTTTGATCTAGATGCGAAGACAGTTCTGCTCAATGAAAAAAGTGAAAAAAGCGCACGCTCACAGCGACCTGCTCTCTAAAATTTTGGCTTTTCACCAAAAAAACCACTGGGGGTGAAAGGATCCTGGGTGAAAAAGGTGGGTAGAAAAGGGAGGGTCAACGGGATCACGGAAATCACGGGGGCCAAAACGCGGGGGACATCGCCCCAAACGCAGGTGGAGAAGCTGCCCAGCGGCTTCATCCCAGGCCAAAAACCAGCGGGGCGGGTGGTTTGTGTTGGAGTTGCGGCTTTTGTTTGGTGCCCTTTATTGGTCGGTGTTTGAAGGGAAAGGGGAAGCCTTTGCGGCGTTTTTCAATTGGTGCCCTTTGTTGGCCGCTTTTTTCAGTGAACCTTTCTTGGTCGGTGGTTGAAGGGAAGAGGGAAGCCAGCTTTGAGGTCCTATGCCTTATGCGACACCAGGGGTAGTGGCTCTGAATCATTTGCTTTGAGGCACAGGGAGCCCTATTTTGGGTAGAGGGAACGCCAAGGATATATTTGTCACAGGCAAAAGCACAGCTGCGTGCGCGACGTCACAAGAGCTCTCTGCTCGCAATGCGGCAAACACAGTAGACCAGCTCTATTTGTGTGGCGATTTGGTTGAGGCTTCATACTGAGTCTTTGGTGATGCCACAGTTGGCATCATATCTTTTCAGGTGGATTGGGCTCTGGTATTCGCTCTGCATGTGTGAATATCTCGCCGTGGCAGAAGAGGATGTGAGACCGGTTGAGCCTTTGCAAAGGGATCAAAGGGAATTAATGCGCACCGTGCTGGTGAACGGGGCCCAGCTTTCCGCACAGGCATCGGGCATTGGAGGTAGGCTTTTCGGGTGCGCGCGCAGCGCGTCAGGTTGGGGGCCAGATGACCTGTACTATCCGCGCTGGATGGAGGGTCGCACCTTGGATGCAACCGAGCAAAGGGGTAGGGTGGCGAGTTTTGGCAGGGCGCGCAGCCCAGCTTGGAAGCCGGGGAAAAAGCAAGACGTTGATCGTAAGCTTCGGTGAACAGCAGCCAGATTTAGGATGGCCTCCGCAGGGGCGGCACGATTCTCACTTCTGCTCTGGCGAGTGATCTTGTCCGTTTTGGAGGCACCGCGCTCAATGCTATTTGCAAACGAGCGGGGCTTGCCTCCGCTTGTCCAAAACCCGCTGGTTGCTAGACGTTGTGGATCCTATGGCGGTGGAGACCATCGGTGCAAGGATTCCGAATACACGTAAAGCGATCCGTGGAGGGTGTGCAGTATGATTCAGGAACTTGAAGCCGGTTCAAAGCCACTCCGCCTCAAACCAACCCTTTCAACCAACCCCTTAAGCCAATTGAAGGTGTTCTCAAACTGGGGACCAGTCCGATAAGGGATGAACTGCCGCTAAACTGCCGCCGGCCCAGCCCAGTGGTGTTCTTTCGGGTTTTGGTTCGAAAGTACTCGGGCTTAATTACCGCCCTGCGTTCATGGACTTTAAGCTGTTTGGAAAGACCATGTTTGTGGTAAACTAAAAAGGTTCAGACTTTTTTGGCCATCCACTCAGGAAGTGAGTAAAGGTGAATGGTGTTGTGGGGTCAATAGAAGCCAAAGGAGTACGCTGTTGGCGAGTAATGATTCAGCGCCTTCCGCTAGATGGATTCCGGTTTCAGTCTGGCTCCAGCCAAAGTGACATGTGTGGTTCCCCAAAAGGACACTCGGAAACCCCACCCATTTCTAATCCCCCTCCCCCCCCTCGCATTCTGAAGGAAGCATAAATCACCCACCCGGATTGAGTTCTTTCTTCGCTTGCGAGGCTGGCGGGTGGAGCAGACCCTGGAGGGCTACGCGGCCCCCATGGGCAAGCAGTTCTTGGCCAATGGCCGGGGCGCACCTGGGACGAAGGGAGCCAGAGCTGCTGAGACCGGCTTGAACGAGGTGCAAATGGCCATGCAGCATAATGTCCTATGGCTCCATGTTGGGGTGGATGAACATCCATTTGCCACCTTTTTTGATGGTCACCAGAGGTACAGGGTTTTGAGCTACAGCCAAATTAGAGCTTCTTCTTCTTCTTTTCCCGTTGCCTTGTTCAAAACGATCGAAGGAAACCCACCATCTTGGGGTATGTCGTGCAAGATGCAACAATTGGGTGTTGAAGCATTAAGATCTTGCGCCACACCAAAAGGAAAAGGCGCGATGAGAAGCTAGCAGGGATTCCAACTCCGAGTCACTGGCAAAACTATTGTAGTCGATTGTTGGTTTGGGACATGGAGGGATAACCCGAATTCCCCCACAACAAAACAGACAATGTATGGGAAGTAAGTAAGTTCGTCCGGGGCTCGTGAAGTTTCTTTGGGACCCGACCCACTGGTGACTTGCATTGTCACCTAAGCCTACCACCCCCCCTAGTTGGCCGGGGGTGACTTGGGTGAAAAGCTGTTGGAAGACTTTGGAAAGGTGAACTATTTCAAGACGGCTGTTGGAAAGACTCTGAAAACCTGCTGGAAAGAGAGGTAAGAAGGACTTTGGAAAGATGGGCGAGCCGAGAACCCTAAACCCACTGGTGACTTGGATGGTACCTGAACCCTACCACCAAAATTCTCAGGCCGGGGGGCACTTTGGTGAAAAAAACCGGTTGGGTGGGATGGTAACCTAACCCTAGCTACTTGGCCGGGGGTGCCCTGTGAAAAATCCGGTTGGGCGATGAGCTGAGAAAACCCGAGGAAGTGGCGGACAAAGTCCTGGCGGAGCAGCAGAGCCAGCTGGGCCAGGCGGTGTCCTTCGAGCTGCGGCGCCTCGCGGAAAGCGGAAAGCGGGGGGGGGGGGGGGGGGGGGGGGGGGGTGTCGAATTTTTTGGGACTTGTGCGAGGTTTGAAGTGGCTTTCAAAGGATCAACGGAGCCGTTTTGGGGCTTCCCCGGAAAAAAAAGGAAACAAAAGAGGCAACAAAAACAGTCAACTGAGGTTTAGGTGACCCTTAGGTGGTTTAGATTGATTGGGAACTGAGGATATGAGTTTGATTCCTGGTTCCTTGCCAAAGGTGGTAGGCAACTGTTTCCATGCGGGACAGTGCGTCGTATCTTGTCTTTTTTGTTTCTAATGGTCATCCCATGCAAAGGACATTTGGATCGACTCCCTTTGGTTTAGGTTGGTGGTTTGGATTTGGACATTTGAACCACCAGTTCCTTTGGGTTGCCAGGGAAGGTCGCCATTTTCTAGGGTCCCAGCCGGTCAGAATCAGAAGGGGTAAGGTGAACATCGACTTGGGACTAAGGAGGATATGATTCTCAGGGGTGGTTCCCGTTTAAGGACACGAGATCGGTTTTAGACGGGTTCGACTCTGATTCGTAGGGGCCGGATGGACAAAAAAAGAACGAGGTTCACCTTTTTTGGATTTGTCATGGCTGATCCCACTGGAAGGCTAGCTTCGAGTTTGGAGTGTGGTCAAGGCCAATCCACGGAAGTGAGAGAACGGTCAGACTTGCCACAAAAAAATCGGGTGCCACGCCAGGTATAAAATCTGGTTTCCTTCAGCATTGCAAGCGAACCAAACTCAACGAGTTAAACCCAAGGAAGCCCTTGCTTCCATTTGTTTAAGAATATGTGTGATTTCCCCTGTTGGTTTGAGAAGGAATCGATCACTGCTGGACATATTTTTATTTTTTCCAGGGGGCGAAAAAGCAAATGGAAGCCCTTGAGTTCATATCCCTTGGCAAGCGCTGGCTGGCGAGGTATATCCGCACGCAAAGGCGCCAGCCTGAGATGCAGGGCATGGCTTCGGATGTTCGGATGGTTGAACTGCCCGGATGAAACAAGCGATGTCATTTCTGGAGGAATCTGAAATCCACTAGAGGAAGCTCCTCTTGAAAGATTTCTCCTCTTTAGGTTCCATTGTCAATTTTGCAGTGCATGGAGTGTTGAGGTGCTTGCTTGTTTTATGTTGCCCCGCCGTTGTGGGGTCCCAAGTCAGCGTTTTGTTGCAACCGTGCGGTGCGGAGTTCAAGCGTTAAGTGAAGCAGACTCCGGGAGATGAGCGGCCGATACGCGTCGCCTTTTGTAGGAGCTTTCGCAATCTATGCGAGTCTTTTGGGTGCGAACATCTGCGACCTTTCACTGAAAGTGACTATGTATGTTTGGCAGGTGTTGCTTGAAAGTGGCGGGAACCTGCAACCAGCGTAGTGAAGTGTTAAAGTCGGGTTTTGGACGGGAGCGACAGTTAATTCCTTCCTGTCTAGGCAAAATGTTCACACGCTCTTTTCTGCTTTCACAAACAAACCAAACACCTCCCAAAGTGGTTCCGCCATTTTCAGCAAGACCCTATTGAGCATGTTTCTCGACCACCTACTCAGGAACAACATTGTGGAAGACCGGGCATTCAACACTCGCGTGACTTGCAAGCAACGATGGCCGGGATCACATGGTTGGCTCCTACTTTCGTCGAAGTAGAGATCAACCTAATCCTGGTCCCTTGAGTCCATACTTAAAACTAAAGGGTATTTCATTAAGTCTTCCGACAGAGTTCGGGCCCAACAAGTCATTTTCCTTGCAATCAATGTGCTCAGCTGCTTTACCCCCCCCCCCCGCCGATACCTTCCCTCTTCTCTGATATGATACTTGTTTGATTCTTAATGCTTTACGTCCGGGTGTGAATGGGAGGTTCGGCAATACTTTGGATGGGCAAAATCCAGCAGCAGCTACGGAACAACTTGCAGAAACCCTACAAGTACTTGGACAAACCACCTATCAACTGGCTTTGCTCCAAAACTTCACTGTTGTTGGCATGTTGTTCAGGTTTTCAGCATTTTTTAGTTCTGTTAATTTTTAGTAGGGGCTGCAACAAGCAACGTTTTTGCTCCATACCAAGGGTTGGAAACAGAGAGCCCTACAGTCCAGATGGTTCTGCGGAGCTCAGCTTGGCTTCTCTTTTTGTGCGCTCTTCCAGGTGAGAAGGCCTATCAAACAGACGCATGTTCCGAATACCTCCAGATTAACTGGACCCCGAAAGCCATCATTCGTAGAGTAGAGAATGCTCCTTTTGGAGAGCTCGTTTTCGGGTATGGCAATTTGCAGGGCAAGTTTGAAGAGCACAAGGAAGGTGTTACAAGAAGACGGCCGCCAAACTGCATCCGTGGAGGTCTGTTACGGCAATGCCGACGTCATATCGTTCGTCCCTGCACATTTGCCCCCTCAGAGCCCTATCCAACAACCGCTCCAACATCCATTTGCTTAAGAATACTCTTTATGTTCCCCTGGTAGTTTCTAGAGGGAATTTATCACTACGTAGTTTTTTGGTTTTGTTCAAGGGGCTTAAGCAAATGGCAGCCAACAGAACTCTCGTCAGAAGAAGAAAAAGACAGACTTTCAGCTGTTGGGGTGGAAAACAAACAAACGAAGATCAAACTGCAAGGCGCCTTTTTTTGGAAGCCCGCCCTGATTTTGAGGCCCAGTAATATTGCCCTACCCTTCGATTCGACCCTTCGCCTTGTGTCTCTTTCAGGCGAAGCTGAACGCCTTTGCTGGGCGAGAGGTGGTGAAGAGCGTGGAGTATGTGGAGGTGCCCGACAACACCCGCCCCTTGGGTCCATTGAAAAACATGGGGATATGGGGAACCAGAGGTGAAAAACAACGAGCCACGTAGAAGAGCAAGAAAGAGCAATAGATCGCGTGTGCTTCCTACTTCCTGATTGGAGTTTCAGTTGAGAAGGACACCATTCTGGCCCTGTTTTTTGGTCCTTAGCTCCATCTGTTTGAAATTCCGATTTCCATGAAACCTCCAACTCACCGGTTGACAATTGACCTTTAACATGTCGGTTCCCCTTGTCGGATCGTCAACTTTGCCCCTCTCATCTCCAGGTCCGTTTTTTCCTTTTTGCGCGAGGATGCCAAGAGCTGGGCCACTTGACACGCGCCCCGCGGACCGCGGACCGCGGCGGGCGCCCGTCTGGGCCCCGGCCGACTGAGGCGAGAGCGCGCTGCAGGCGGGGAACTCGGAGGCGGACCCTCTGCGCACGGTGGTGGCGAACTTCAAGGGCGCTGTCCAGCGCCCTGGGCGATTATATATACATATATATATATATATATATTTGCGATGACTGCGCCGGTGGACAAATTTTTAGGCGTTTGTGTTGGCTCGGGCCGGGGCGAACTGCTTTTGAGACGTTTTTGTTGGCTCGGGCCGGGAAAGGGGGGGCCTGCTGCCCCACGCCGCAGCGTCCAAGTCAGGGGGGGTCGCTTTAACTCCTTTAACTCCAATATTTAGAGGGTGATCTTGAGGAAGTTGGTCGAGGAACGAAAGGGGGCCGGTGGATAACAAGGCACGCAAATACGGGTGATGGTCAGCGGTGTCTTCAAAAGCTGGTTTGGAGGTATCCTGTGAGGCATCCGGGTAGGTCTAGCAAAAGAAGAACGTGCCCCCTCTAGTAATCCTTTGGTGGAACCCGGACTCTTTGTTAGTCGCAGGTTTGCGCGTTTTGGAAGAACATGGATTTCAACGGGCGCTGAGTTGAGCGGATCGCAGCAAAAGGTAGATCCGTTTTGAAGGGACCGAACCTTAAAAAACGCCTCTTTTGGAGGGGGAGAAGCCAACTTTCAGTGTGTTGACCTGGATTTTCAGTTGAACGATCCAAAAGGCAAGGTAGGCGTTGCACACGTCTTCGGTTGGGATGTCCCTTCTAAGGCTTCCAGTCTCACAATGATTACGTGACCATGGGTAAGAAGAACTCAATCTGGGGCACCATTGTCGCTTACCGACTTTCGCAACGAGGTTTGCAGCAAAGACTTGTTCAACTGCCCATTTCCACAAAGGACAAGTCCGAAACTGGTTTCCCTTAATGCCCTATCTCCAAACGAGACACAGCCAAACGAGCCCTACAAATTCGAAGGATCGCTCAATTTGCCGTAGCTGTCATTTGGCTGCTTTGTGGTTGACTGTGAGCGCCCAGCTGGACTTGTCAGCATTTGTATCGTGGCACATTGGCTTTGAGGCTTGGTCACTGGGTTTGTGATTGGAAAATGGGCGTGTCTTTCTTTAGGGCACCCCCGAAAATGGTTTTCGACTTTCCTTTTGGTTTTCCTTTCGAACCACCAAAACGCGGATACCTGGCAAAAGAGACGCCCAAGTCTTTGTGAGGAAGGTCTTCATCACTGCCTTGCAGTTCGAGACTGCTGCGGACGGGAACCTTTGGAGGGGTCTTCTGGCGGAAGGGGGCTGGAGGTTGCCGGTGTCTGGGGGTAAGGTGGGAACTACGCAAAGGAAGCTGATTTTAGGGCAGGGATTTGGACACAACTTTGTTTCAATTCTCTAAACCCAAGCCGAGTCAGGGCCGGAGCCGCAGGCGTCCCGAAGTTCGACAGGGGTTCATGTGCGTTTGCACATGTGCAAGGTTCGGAACTAGATGGGTGTAAGTGTTCCTTACAGGCCCCAGTGCCTCGTATTTGCGGAGTTGGGGAATCTGTAATTGATCAACCCCCTTGAACCAAGCCCAAAATCGCAAACATTGGGTTCTTGGCCTCTCTGGGTGTTTTGAGGGTATGTACTTTCTAAGCTTGGTTTACATGGAAACCAAATGGCTTCCCACCGTGATGGGGTCGCCCTATTGAGACATACCCATATGGGCGAGTTTTGACGAGTTCACCAATCAGGGGGGGGGGGGGAACAGATCATGGTGAGAGGTCCCATAGCAGAAGTTCCCTTTTACCAGGTTCGGAGTTTTTGCGAGTAGCAGAATCTGTCCATTTTGAGCATACTCAGCATGCTGATCATAAATTGTGACGCTGGAAGAGGCCTTAATAAGGTCTAATAAGGCTTGATAAGGCTTAGTAAGGCTTGATAAGGCTTAATAAGGCTCAATGTGGATTAGTGCCTATTTCCTCGGCCCGCACTTGGGCGTTACCGGGCACATGAGCTAACCCGGGCAGAACTATCCAGTAGTTCATGGTCAATTTTGCAGGCGACTCACCAAACTTACGACCAAAGCCGGGGAACGCACTGATTTCCCCCACGTCCTATTTCGGTCACGGCATATTTTGACAATGGCTTGTATGTCAAGCGGGCCCTTGTCAACGGGCCCTTTCATCTTCCGCCTCGATGTATATGGTGTCAGGGGGCAAGTCAAGCTGCCCTGCTTGGTTGACTGCCACCACAGGTTGAGGGAACATTTTGCGTGTACAGTTTGGTGAAGGTCTCGAAGTTAAGCTTGTTGTTTCCAGGTCTTTTGTAGAGCAGGCACAGTCAAGAAAAAGCAATCCTGTGATTCCTTGGCCTTGTCTTTCCGGGCATGCCCCTGTTACTATAGGGGCCTCGAGAATCAGAACGGGTTGTGGGGTACTATTAAATCCATGATCCCGGGGGGGATGCTTCTAACTCTTCAACCCCTACCAGGTGGCTTCAATTTTGAACTCGGTGGATGGGCGGTTCCCCATCTACCCACATCGCTTCACGCAGCTCCTAAAAAGATACATTTTGACCATTTGAAACATGGCTTTTTCCACCAAAATAAAGGAAAACCACCATTTACAAGGCAATGTTCAGGTGTATAACGCAGCACCCTCGGGTGATCGGTTTCGTTCGTTCGGGTCAAGGCCTCGCCAGCACGCGCACCCTCTTCGCGGCGCCGGGGGCGGGGTACAACCCCTTGACCGTGGACGAGGAGGTGGCAGGGACCCTGGTGTCAGGTGAGTTGCTGCAGGCGGCTGTTGCCGGACAGGTGGTTAGTGGGTGGTCGGTGGGTGGGGGTTGGTCTCAAAGGAGAACCTGCAAAATGGCATGGGGTGTCCCTTTGGTTTCTCTTTAAAACACAGCCCAATAATGTTGACCCCGCATTTTCTTAAACCCCGGTTTACTAAAATATGGGGGTGTTTTTTCTCCAAAAGTGATAACATCCTCACTAAAACCAATAAAACACCCCCATATTCATCCGGGGTCAACATTAGGTGGTTAGTGGGTGGTTGGTGGGTGGTGGGGGTTTGTCTTCAAAGGGGAACCCCCAAAATGGCATCGGTTTTTGTTTGGCTTTCCCTTCAAAGCAAAACCCAAGAGGGTACCCTGAAAAAAGGAAAGGCAGCTCCACATGAAGGATAAAGAAGGATAGGATGGAAGGGGTGGACTTTAGTATTCCACGTCTCGCTCGAATCTGGTCGTTCTCGTCTCCTTGGTCGCTGGTCATAGGTTGGGTTCTTCACCTCTATTTCTCCGGCATTCCCCCCCCACATACTCTCTTGGTGCTGAGCAGCCCTACAGGGGGGTCTCTATCAGACTCGGAGCTTCGTTGAGCGATGTAGGGTTGGTCCCTCCAAGCTTCCATTGCTTAAGAATATGTGTCATTGTCCCTTGTTGGTCTTAAAAGGGAATCTATCACTACTGGACACATATTTGTATGTTTTCCACGAGGCTTAAGCAAGAGTAAGCAAGTTGGTGTGCAGTTTACTTTGTGCAGAAATAGTTGAAGTCTTTAGAATTGGTTGTATTGAGATGCCAAATTCATGCTTCAGGAAGCCAATGGTTCCACTCCCCGCTGTCTCCAGCCATAGGGACTGCAAGTTTTGGAGGTTCAATTGTCTCGCAATAGGAGACCCCCCCCCACAGAAAAGAAGAGGCCTTTTGCAGTGTCTCCTTGCTACCGGGGTTTTCCTTGGAGAACATATCCCGTCAATTCGATTTGGGTGTAAGGTGCAACCAAGAATTATACCTTGGCTGGGTACCCACGGAGCCAGGGTTCCTAATAAATGGCGGCTCCGCTTGCAAGCGGGTGAGCCACTCGCAAAGTTGTGGCCCCTTCGCTGCTTTTTTCTTTTGGTGGCGCTTTCGGCCAAGGTCAGTTCGCTTCGCAAGACGGAGCAGGGGGTGAAGGGCCGTCTGCGCCTGCTGGGGTATTTGCACCTTTGGCTGGAAAGCGGGGGGGAGGGGGGGCCGTTTAGGGCACCTTTGTGAACAAACATCGCAATTATCTTCGCATTTCAAGGTCAGGAAGTGGTGCGCGGATGGCAATCCAGAGGGGTTAACCCATACTATGAGTAAACAAAATCCATGTATATACAAGGAGATCGACTCACTTTAGGGTTTCTCAGGTGATGCCCAAGAAAACGGCTTTCGCAGCCATGCGCGGTAATAGGGATAGCTGACCCATCCCTACCCATAAGGCGCAACCAACCCGTCGTTTTTGCTTTTCCGACCCCGTGGATGCCAGTGATTCATAAGGCAACCAGCGTTTTTTTCCTTTCGGTCTTTATATGGCTGTGGGTCAAAACCAATGAGATCCCATGTTGGGGTAGGTGAATTCACCACCCATTTTAGTCGAGATTTTAGTGGGGATTGGGATGTTCACTGGGGTACGATTTGGGTTTTGACCCATGGACATATGCGGCACTCCGCGAACCGTTCGACTGAGGAACCCCAACGACCAGCTGTTCTTCAAGGCTGGGAACCGGGCGGTGAGCATCGCGGACTACAGCCTGAAGACGCTTGGCCGAGAAAAAAAAAAAACAAACAAACGCGCTGCGACCGCCCGGCTTCAAACGACGCCCGTCGCAGGTTTAGGGTCTACTTGGGCGGGGGGGTGCGGGTGGTGGCTGTTTTGGGGGGACCCCTCTAGTTTTCCCTCAAAACCACACAAAAGGTACCCTCAAAGAAAGACACCCAGTTTGGTCTTCCCAAACAAGGGTGGGTGTTTGTTCTACAAGTCGGTTGACCAGGATGGGCTCAAGCCCATTTTTCCACAGATCTTTAGGCAGCTGGTGTTGTAACGTCCTCACGCAGGCTCCCCTTCAAAGGCGGGCAATCATGAGAACCCATGATGAAAGATCCTGTGGATTCGCTGTGGATGAAGAGGGGTGCCCCATTGCTTTGGGCTCTGAGTGCGAGAGAAGACCCCAAGTGGACACAGGTCAGATTGAAAAAACCCGCGCCATACCGCCGTTTCTTGTCAGACAGCGAGCCTTTGCAGCGTGGACATGTGGAACACATGGGAGACAGTGCTTCTTCTCATTGGTCTTTTTGACCAATGCTCGGCATGTGAGGGCCAAGAGAAGTGCGCCACAGGGGGGGAACCCGTAGCCTTCCCAGTGACTCTCTGACGATTTCTTGGGCGAAACTCACACACTGGGCCTAAACCCTGGAAGCGTGGCCAGGCACGTCTTGACGGCCCTGGCAGAGCGAAGCAGGGCTAAACTTGGAAACTCCACAAAATCTGCAGACCCTGGATCAAATGACACATGCTCCTCCAATTGCGAGAAACCACTTGTGAAGGCCAACAACTGAACAGCCCGAATCATGTCATGTATGAGATCCTGCACCAAGGTACACGCGTCTCGACTGATTGAGACCTGAGCCAGCCTCTCAAAGATAGGGTGCTGGCGCCGCGGAGAAAGTTGTTGGCAGAAGCAAACTCAATTCGGGAGAGCTGGGTGTTCGCATTCGCCGAACCCTCAATTGGTAGTTGGAGGGCAGGGCTGATGAGGGTTGGAATGTACTTGCCACACTCATCTTTTTGGAACCCGAACACGAAACAAGCAGGCGATCACTTACATTTAGCAGCATCCCGAGCCTATGGCAGGAGCCATTTGAGCCGTTTCTACTACCTGGCCCCATGGAGAGAATTGGTGAGGCAACCATAAACACCTTTCAAGCTGTGGTATATAGACCCAAAAACAACGGGGGGGTGGGCACTGACAAATAGGCGGCTCTGGGCGCGAAGCTCGCCTTTGCGAGTTTCTGTCAGCTTGGCATCTCTCACTGGAAAGATCTGGTAAATTTGGCGGTGTCTCAAAAGTCCTTGGGCCCTGGCAATGGCTTCGTGGCGGCTCTTCCCATGGAGGCTTTGCCCATGCCTTTGACTCGATTCTGAGAGAGAAAGGGCTGCAACTACTTTTGATCCACGAGCCCCAGGAATTGATTTCTGAATACTCCGCGTCTCAGCGGATTTTTCTCTTCGGCCTCTGTTGCCTCGAGGCCTGCGATGCACCATGGATAGAAGGGACTGCTGGTTTTCCATGGCAAAACAGAACCAGCGAACAGAAGCGCAGCGGTTTTGACGTGAGCGATTCACGCGCATTCTGGTTGCTATGGACAAGTGGAAAACCGCAGACCCCTCAGTTCCTGGGCTTCCGACCTCAGGGCGGCAAAGCGTTTTTCCGCAGGGCGAGGGCGAGGGCGACGTCGCCCTCGCCCTGCGCTGGTTTGGCTGAGCGGGCCGAGCCAAGCTGCACAAAATGGCCCGACTGGAGCGCGGTGTCTTGCAACGTGCCCAAGACCAGGCGTTCCAGTTTTCAGGTCAAAGCTGATATTTCACCACCAGTCATCAACAATGTCATCATGCAACTTCCGCAAACCCTTTTTCAAAGACAAAGACTCGTACTTGAATACAATCATTTCCACCGGCAGCCGTAAATCTTTCGCTTTTGGCCCCGCGTGACGCGTTCCACGGCAGGAGGGGCGAGTGCGCGCTGTGCCGGCAGACCTTGCGCAAGGGCGAGGCGGCTGAGGTGGTGCGGGTCCGCGAGCCGGGAGCAGTGGAGGAGAGCGCAAGGGGATTTGTTGGTTGGGGCCCAGGCTGGCTCTTTCATTTGCCGATTGTTTTTTTTGTTTTTCTCCGCGTTTTTTTTGGCAAACTGTTTCACCTTTTGGGAAAAGAGGGAATCGATGTCACTACTGGAATTTGTATTTTAGTCTTGTTTTTTCCAGGGGGCAACAAAGCACATGGGTGCTATGTGTAGGTTGGTTTCCGTTTGGTAAGGGGAAACCATCCACAAAGGGACCCCTATTTTGTGAAACACCCATGTGGGTGTATAGTTTTGAGGGCAAGCCAACTGGGTTTAAAGGACAATCAAGAGAACGTAACCCATTTTCCCCATTTAGAGACACGCCAATGTCGTTGCTTGATTCCTTAAATGTAGCAGCAGACAACCCTGGTGAATTGCGGTGGGTGAATTGCGGATTTTGTGTCGATGTTGAACCAAGGGTTGCTGGCCTCAGCGAGCGCTTGTCTCTCTTTTTTTTCAGGAGCAGCTTGAGCGGAAGCGCTGGGGCCGGTTCGGGTCCAAGATCTTCCAAGTGGTGCGGAAGCTCCACAAAATCGAGGAGCAGGACCTGGGATGCGGTTCGGCCACGGCTCGAACGGTGACCGGACCAGGGCGTGAAGGCTTGACCAGAGACAAAGCCCCTACCCCCACTTCATAAGTTTCCGTTCAGCTGTGCCGGTTCCATGTTTGGTCTTGACCCAGCCACTCCTGGGGGTCGCGCTAATGGAAGACCCTCATTGGACCCGAAGAGGGCTTGGGTGAATTGGGGGTCTCAAACCTGGCGACTTGCCCCGGCTTCCGATTCCATATGGGTTTGGCTTCTATTTCAGGGTACCTTCTTTTTGGCTGGTGTGAAGAAAAGGACCATCTATATGTACGTATACACATATATGGTCCGTCCTCCGCCCGGGGTCCCCATGTATGTGATACGCATGCATGCATACAGATGTGATAAAAGCAATGACATCAGCACCTGCAATCTGAAAGAGTTTTAATGCATCCAATAATACAAGAGCAACTCAGATATTTTAAATAATTATTAAACATTCTGGGATTCAAGATTCAAGATTCAAGAATGTGAGAAAATATTTTCTGGGGATCTTGAATCTTGAATCTTGAATCCCATATTTTTTAAAAGTTTTTAAACAATTATGGATTCAAGATTCAAGATTCAAGAATCTGAGAAAATATTTTCCGGGAATATTGAATCTTGAATCCCATAATTTTTAAAAAGTTTTAACAATTCCAGGGTTGTCCCAATACTCTCGGTGGTCAATAAGATTCTCGGAAAAGTTTTCCGTGAACTAGTTCAATCCAGTGGTAACGGATGTTCGAGGTGATAGAACAACTTGAACATTTTAGGGGTTGACCAGGATGGATGATTCTCAGGAAAGTGGTGGTTTGTGGGCTCCTCAACATTGAATCCCCAATCCAGTGGTAAAGCACTTTCAAGTGTTAGAAGAACTTGAATGCTATTTGGGTTTGGCGAAGATTGACAATTCTCAGGAAAGTGTTCTGTGTAATCTTCAATATTGAATCTTCCATCCGATAGTAGCAAATTTTCAAGTGCTTAGCGATCCAGTGGACACACTTTCAAGTTATTGGTTAGACAAACTTTCAAGTGCTTTTGGTGAGCTTCATGTCAGCTATGCTCATGTTGACCCCTTGCCAGGAGGTAAACAAAGGCAGGTGCAACGCTCAAAAAAAATGTATTTTCCAGTACTTTATGAGGAGGCGCAGGATCATTGGGGGTACTATATATGTGTGTATGTATGTGTATATGTAGATATACATATGTATGTACGTTCACACACCGTCCCCCACCCTCTTCAACTACTACCTCCACCTTTGAGATAGAATTAACTTTCCTGCGCAAATACAACGGTTTAGCTAGAATCCCTGTTTCGAGATAGTTTTAGATTTTGAACCTGTCTTCCCTTGAAATTTCCCTTTGGAACACCGTCTAACAAGTTCAATGTCGGACCTTGCTTATGCTACAAAAGGGCCAGAATGTAAATAACACAAATCCTATTTTGAATTTCCAAATGTTTAGCCATATTTAATATGAATTATATTCGAGATGTAGTCTCTATTCACTTGATATTATCAACAGCAAATTGAGTTGTGTTCGTCTTAGATTATATTTACCACTTGGATTATATTTGGGAAACAACTTCCATCTAACTTCTTGTGTTATAGATTAGTTGGAGTTTAGCCGAAAATATATATTTACATTTTCATGTAGCTGCTATTTGGAAAGGATTTGCTTGTTTAAGCTGTAATTGAACATAAACACATTTTTGAAAACTATATCCATACTAAACTATCTTCAAAATTCCAATTCTAGTTGAAGTAACATCTTATGTGCAAAGGGTATCGTACTGGGACATTTTGGAGGACTCCGGGCTCCAAATTATCACGCTTTGGGGACCCACAATTGGAAATTTCGAGAATATAAATTTGGAAATTCTAGATTTGCCATCCCCAAAAAGCAGTAAAACCAGGGTCCATGGGGGGGGTTGCATATATATATATATAATTGTTCCCCACCCGACAGGAAGGGGTTGTTAGATTGTATGTTGGAATATGCGTTTCCCGCCAGAGCGGCTCGCCAGTGGATCCCGCCGAGTATCCCGCCAAAGCGGCTCGTCAGTGGATCCCGCCGAGTATTCCGCCAGAGCGGCTCGCCAGTGAGTATCCCGCCAGAGCAGCTGGCCAGTGGATCCCGCCCAGTATCCCGCAAGAGCTGCTCGCCAGTGGATCCCGCCGAGTATCCCGCCAGAGCAGCTCGCCAGTTGATCCCGCCAGAGCTGCTCGTCAGTGGATCCCGCCGAGTATCCTGCGAGCGGCTGGCCAGTGGATCCCGCCCCCGCCACAGCAGCTCGCCAGTGGATCCCGCCGAGTATCCCATCAGAGCAACCCGCCAGTGGATCCCGCCGAGTATCCTGCGAGTATGCCAGAGTAGCTCGTCAGTGGATCCTGCCGAGTATCCCGCTGAGTATCCGTTGCCGGTGGATCCTACCGAGTGTCCGGCCAGTATCGAGCCGGAGCGGCTCGCCAGTATCTCGCCAGAGCAGCTCGCCAGTCTGGCTTTGCTTAATGTCCCGCCCGACACACAGTTGGGTTTGCATTTCACGTTGGTGCCTTCGTGTTTTGAGTGTACCCTGAGGCTTTTTGTGTTGCTTTGGGTTGTGAATAAGCAACTTCGTTTAATAACGGAACGGCTCGCAGACAAGTGGAGTTTTACACACGGACAGGTGAATAAGGCTCTCAATGCAAAGCTTGTTCAGCAGTCCTAGGCCCCAAGCCACTTGAAAACCATGCTTGAATTCACACAACCGTGTTCACGGTCGTATGCTCGCGCGTGTGGAGGGCGGGGATTGCTCGAAGCGAAGTTTTCTTTTTAAAGACGCACAAGAATTTATTTATATATATATATATTTCCCGACGGGTGCACTTGCAGGCGCTCTCTCGCCTAGGCGCCGCGCATTTTTCATCTATTAAAAATAGAAATATTAATATAGATGGGAAGGAAACAAAGCAAAAAGAATAAGACCAAGCCAGTTGTTTCTTCAAGTGATGAAGAAAAAGAAGAAATTGTTAAAGAAACATCAGTTATTGAGTTTGCTTGCCCTTTATGTAAAAGAATGTTAGAGATGAAAAATGAATTAGAAATAAAAAATAGGAATTGTAAATGCTCGTGTATTCCAACAAGTTTCAACATAAGTAAGAATGATAAGAAAATGAATATTGATAAAACTAAAGACAGCATCAACTTAGAAACAGATGTTCATAATATTGCTATCAAATGGGGAAGGCATGCATCACCATCCGATAATGGTGATAAGGAAACACAGGAAACTACACGTGAAATGATGAAAAAAAAGTATGTAAAGAGTAGATTTAAGACAATTGCAACATTTAGTTTTAAAAGTTTAGTTTTATAATATAGTATATATATATATGGAGGAACATTGAGAGAACATTGACAGTAGTTTAGAGTTGTTGTTTCCAAGATTAGAAAAAGTGTTGGAGCAAAAGGAAAACATACTGAAAATCTTAAAGAGCATGAATATTAAACCTACATATAATAACAATAACAATTATCAAGCAAAAGAAGTAGATAGAGACAGTAGCGAATACAAAATTAAACGAAACATTTATGTTAAACAACTGAATGAAACAGTCATAAAAGAACCTAAACAATCAAGTATGGATTACTATCAAGTCAAGTATATCGAAGACACCAAGAAATACGCTTAATCATTAACTAACAAAATTTCGTGTCTCAAAAGCGGTTTGTTTATTCCTGCTACTTTGTAAGTTTTATTACTCATAGTATCATATTCAATTTTATCAACATTGAACATTTTTCTAGACCATTTAGAGTTATACTCCTTTCTGTCGGTGTAATTACCCCCTTTTCTTTTGGAACACTTTTACCTTGTCGTTCTCCTCTATTCTGGGATACTTTCTTTTGTTTTTTTCTCGTAGTTTAAGATTGACCTTTACATTTATTTCATTTTCGTCCTTGTGTGCTTCGGACGGTGTCATCCTTGTTGATGAGTGTGATGTGCTGTTATACTGTTTCAATGCTGGTGTTAGGGTGTCGGTCCATTTCATGTTGTTAAACCTAACTCTATCGTGAATTTTGTTTTTCATCGTCCTAATAAAACGCTCGGCTACATTTGCGTGGGTCTTCGTGACGATGTGGTTTATTCCTTCACTGTTGAAGAAATCCTGAACTTGATTTTTAGTTGCAAACGCGCCATCGTCATCAGAATACACGGACACCGGATAACCCATCTTTTTAAAACTTGCTCTCAACGCCTTCAAAACGTGCTCTCCGTCTCTTTCCTCCATCGGTATTACATCTGCTAATTTACTGAAGATGTCAATCACGACTAAAGCATACTGTGGAACGTTCTTGTCTTTTGCTAAAGGTGACATATGCATTATGTCTATTTGATATTCATATCGTGCGAATGGAGCGGTGTAGGAATTAGTACCTCTGTAATTTTTGATTTGTTTTAAGAAAGACTTTACATCGTCTAATGTTATTGCCGGGTCTTCTTCCTTTGCCTTCTTGTGTGTCGCTTGTGTGCTTCCGAAACCCTCGTCTAAGTCGTAATAGATGTTGCTGATTACTTGATATTTTGTTAGTCTCGCCATTATATTAAATTGTTAGAAAATAATTACCCGGGGCCTGACGTTTTATTCTGGGGGGGGGTTGCTTCCTTTGTGGGAGGGTGTGGACCCCCGGGGCGGCACTAAGGATTCCTCTCCCGATGAGCACCCCCCTCCCGGCCCCTGACGGAATGGCGGAAGCGCCCGGTTCAGGGCAAAATCACTGCTATAAGGCTGCGTTTCTCGGATGTTCTTGACATGTCCTTCTACACCTCCTGTCCAGGATTTGGTGCTTCGTCCCCACTTCGCCTCCCGCATGATCAGCCTTCGGTGGATCTCTCGGTTACCTTGTTCCGCGACTGAGCGTATCAAAGTTGACCCGCAACTCATGTCAGTTGCCCGCCACCTCTACGAGCGCAATATCCTTGCCTCCCCTCGCACTTGCCCTCTCTGCAGGGCTTTGCCGGGCACACCTCGGCATGTTATCATGAGCTGCTCTGTCATGAAGCCGTTGGTCGACCTACTCCGCGATGTGCTGGAACAGCGGCTGGATCAGCTGAATGCCCATGGTCTTAAGCTCCGCCTTGCACACGTGTGGCACAGTGATGTGCAGGCACGTGGTCTGGGAACAATCATTCGCAGCGTTGCCCCGGAGGTGCAGGCCCGCTGGCCCTTGCTCTCAGCCTGGCGCTGGCTTGTTCCCACGCTGGACCGGGAAGTCATTCTTTCTGCCGACACTGGGGGCCATAGTGCGGCAGCGGTATGTGCTGAGGGGGAATGTGACCTTGCCCACCGCGGTGTTTTACCTGCCGCACTTGGTCGTGCCATCCTCCAGGCAGCTCGGGGCACGCCTGTGCCGGATGATACCTTGCCTGACGCAGCTGAAGGCTTCGCGCACCTTCTGAGTTCTGCCCAGCTCGCCGCTGAGCAGGCCAGGCACCGGTCACTTGTGGACAGGCTCCGGCCGGCTATTGATTTCACTGCTGTCTTGCTGTGTGGTCTTCGGGCCGCTCGCTGGCAATACTCTGCTCGGACTGGACTCGTGGCGTCCTGCGTGCGCTCCATGCAAGCGTGCTCGGCGCCGCAGCCCGAGCCAGCAATGGCAGGTGTCCCTCTGCGTGTCCCCTCTCCACTGGCACGCTACCAGGCGTGGAGCACATCCCCTGGCGGGGTTGTCACCCTTCGTGCCTTGAGGTGGCTCGCGCCAACGTCTGCAATTTTGTGTTCACGCCTATCCTCTGAGCTGGGATGTCGCCTTTCGGAGCGTACCCTTCAGCAAATCGTGCGGCTGGCCCAAGCCAGCGGGGTCCCGGTCCGCACCGGCATGTTGCTTGAGTGGGGATACGCTGTCACCTGGCCTTTTGCTCTTGAGATCCTTCATACGCAGTGCGCCTGTCCTGCGTTCCTGGCCCTCTCCCTGCCCTTGATCTGTGTTCCACGTGCGGGCGGGCGCGGCTGGCTCCGGCCCCGCCCGAGCCTCTCCCTTGCTCATGGTGCCACGGGCTTGGGGATGCTGTGTGTCGTGGCTGCAACCACTGTATCCACTTCCGGCCTCACTGTCGTTGGAACTGTGGTGCTCATGCAGCGTACCTGCCGTCCGCGGCTCACGTCGTTCAGCTCTGCCCTGACTGTGCGTTCTCTTGGTTGTCTGCAGTTGCTGCCTCATCAGGTCCATCCAGGAGCCGGTCATGGCGTGGCTCAGCCGCCTGTGCTCAGCAACCGTCGGATCAAGCGGTGGCTGTACCGCTTCCTGCAACGAAGATCCGACCCTGTCACAGTCTCCGCGGCCCTAGCCGCCTGTGATGGAGAATCTGCGTTGGGAAGGGGGGATGGTCCTGACTATCGTCGCAGGCGAGCCTGCCATTGCCTTGGCCTGAGCTCACATCCTGCCTGTTCTGGGGTGCCTTGCATGCTTCTTTTCTTGCGTTTTCTTTGTTACTCATGCTCAGGCCCCCCAGTTTCCGGCCCCCCAGTTTCCACCCTCTGCCCCTGTCTTAGTTGGGCCGGCCTTGGGTTCCCCATGGTACGGCTTGTGCCTTGGCTGCGTTTATTTTTCCGGCCGGCTTGAACCCCAAGCTTCGGCCGGGGGGGAAGCGCGGGCCTGGCCTCACTAACAAGTGCTGGCCACACACCAACCAGCCAACCAACCTGTTAGAAAATAATTGTATCAACATAAACCCCGCCCCTTAACATAAGATAAAAACTACTTAAAGAAATATTAACTTATTATATTAAGTGAAAATATGGCTGAAATAAGATTAGAGGACTTGAATTTAGAAAATGTCGGAGTGATTGCGGACTTATCAAGCGGGACGCTATCAGACGAAGAAGATAATGACAATGACAGTTATAGAAAGGAATTAGAAGAAGAGTTGAACAAAATACAGGATTTCATCAAAAGACACCCTTTGCCACCAGCTGATGAAAACGAAGAATTCTGGAAAGATGTCATTAACAGGTTTAGGGATAATAGCGGATTAAACTTGATGACAATATACTCATTTGTTAGGTTTGGCATCATGAAAGAAATGTATGAAAACCTAACAGACGAAGACATCATAAAAGACTGTGGTAAAAAGTTAAGCCGAGATGGAACGTTTAAAGCAATGATTATTAACTACTGAAGAATTCTGGAAAGATGTCATTAACAGGTTTAGGGATAATAGCGGATTAAACTTGATGACAATATACTCATTTGTTAGGTTTGACATCATGAAAGAAATGAATGAAAACCTATCAGACGAAGACATGATAAAAGACTGTGGTAAAAAGTTAAGCCGAGATGGAACGTTTAAAGCAATGATTATTAACTACTGTATCTTATCAGGTGCGATACGGAAACTAAACAAAGAAGACAATCTAGTAGATGAACAGATGCGAATTATTGAATTCTGGTGGGATGGAATAGGTGGATGGAAAGCATGAGTGATTTAGTTTAATGATATTACTCAATTATAATATGATTAAACAACCTAGTTTTTTTATATTAAATTGTTAGAAAATAATTTTATCAACATAAACCCCCACCCCTTAACATAAAATAAAAACTACTTAAAGGAAAATGGATATATATAGTAAGAGAAAAATGGCACTATTTAATTATGATCATTGTCCTTGTGAAAAATATAAAATGTAAGTCTGTCGTAGCACTAGCTTTTATTTTACCTGTTGATGCTTGTAATCTTATAGGTGGTTCTATTAGAGTAACATGTTTTAATTGTAGTGATTTGTTGGATGCGGAAGAACATTTTGTGAGAGATAAAAACATTCCTGAAGAAGGACTGGAAAAAGCAGAACTTCAACAAACAGTTTTTAAACTAATGCAAAGTAATGATATTACACAACTAGTAGGATACCATTATATTTTGAAACACTACAGAAAAGCATTGACCGAGTATTTGATAAACAAGAACTTAAAGAACGGTTTAAAAATAGAAAAATGTATTATCAAGCATTAAAATCATACTGTAAGAATAATGAGGCTGAAGTTAGTAACGTTTTAAGAAAATGTCTTAACATTGAAGATTTAAAACATTTTAGACGTTATGGGATGAACCTTCCAAGCCTAAACAGTTGGTGGTCATATAGAAATCATGATTTTTATATGAGAGGTATACTGTGCGATTTAATTGAGATTTACACAGACCAATTAATAAAAAGATACAAGCATTATTGTAGTGAGTATAGTATGAGTTGTTATAGTGGTTGTATCGCTGGTGAGATTGAATACGGGACAAATTAACCGTTGTTTATTAATATTATTATCTTATAATATGATTAAACATTGTTTTATAATCAACAAGAAGGTTAAGACATTTAACTTAAACCTCAAACCTAGACAAGCCGACCAGCACCCCCTAGCCAACACTACCTAAAGAGAAAAAACCTTATATATTAAGAAAAAAATGAGTGATGGTAAAATGTCAGAGAATAATTTTATGGTTGAGAATTGCGCTAGCTTACCTGAAGGTTTAGTTTCAATCATCACTACTTACATTAATGGTTGTGAAGGGTGGCGAAAACAATGTGATGCTTTAAGAGAGTTACAAAGGAAATGGAAACCATCTATTAGTAATGATGTAGTCAGTCGACGTAAAACTCCAGAAAAGTCAATTACAACGTATAACCACGAGATACACAACAAAAAGTTAAAAGGCGATAAGGCGCTTTCTTGCGCGTTGAACCCATCAGAAAAGTTTATGAACCTAATAAGATATAGCGATGAAATAAAGATTAAAATGCATGTTAGTGTAAAACTTAATTATGATTCAGTTATTGGAAAATGTAATATACCATCCAATCAATATACCTTGAAAAGTAAAGAAGAACTCCTAATTACAATTGAAAAGATGGTGAAAGAAATAAAGGGTACAATAAGATTAGTCAATAGACCACTTGTGATGATAGACTTTCTCAAGTTTGAAATCCATACAATTAATAATTCTGAAATATGATGTTTGTTTATTCATATTATTTAATTATAATATGATTAAACATTGTAAATCTTTATAACCTTTCATTAAACTAAAATTAAATTTAACATATAACAAACTTTCATTGACAAAATATATATCAAAACAAATACACCACCAACACCCCAGAACTTAATAACTACTAAAAGGGCTAACTCTTTCAAATGAAAAAAATGTCGGCCCCCAGCCCAACAATGAACAAGGCGAGAATTTTCCCAAATGATTACCTTAACGAAAACGATATATAAGCTCCCCAAAACACCCCTTTTAAAAACGAATAAGGGGGCACACAGATTTGAGATTAACATAAAAACCAGAACAGGGGACCATCAACAGCTCTTCCCCAAGGCCCCCTTTTTTCTATTTTTTCCCCCACCCCCCCCCCCCCAGCCCCCCCACCCCCACGTGAAGAAAGTATCCATGTTCGATCGAAACATGAGCACAAAGGACGCAATGACTCGCCATGCTGATGCAGTGAAAACACTAACGAAAAACGCAGACGGAAATCGTCTGTTTAGGGAAAACCGGCGTGTGCTGCGAACACTGGTAAAATGCATGCAAAAGCACCACGGGGTCTCACCAACGAAGCTTGGAAACGCACCCGTTAGCATATATAAATATATATATATATATATTTATTTTTTATATTCAAATTATATATATTTTAACGCCTCCGGCTCAGGCCGCCGACATTACAGGCCTGCTTTCTTATTTGCGTCCCTTTGGAATTGTCCCCTTGCCCCCTTCCCCTCTGAGATTTTTGCCCCCCTTTCTTTGTTGAGATCCATTCCCCCTTTCCGCCCTGGCCTTTTCTCCCTCTGATTTTTCCCTTTTCCTCCCTAAGATGTTTTCCCCCCTCTCCCTGTTGAGATCCTTTCCCCCCTTTCCCCCCTAAGGCCTTTTCCCCCCTGAGATCTTCTCCCTTTTCCTCCCTTTCCCCCACTTTCCCCCCTACGGCCTTTTCCTCCCTGGGATCTTTTTCCTTTCCTCCCTGAGATCTTTCCCCCCCTTTCCCTGTTGAGATCCTTTCCCCCCTTTCCCCCCTACGGCCTTTCCCCCCGCTGAGATCTTCTCTCCTATTCCTCCTTAAGATCCTTTGCCCCCTTTCCCTGTTGAGATCCTTTCCCCCCTTCCCTTTAAGGCCTTTCCAGATCTTCTCCCTTTTCCTTCCTAAGATTGTTTCCCCCCTTTCCCTGTTGAGATCCTTCCCACCCTTTCCCCCCTCAGGCCTTTCCCCCCCCTGAGAGCTTCTCCCTTTTCCTTCCTTAGATCTTTCCCCCCTTTCCCTGTTGGCCTTTTTTCCCCCAGATCTTCTCCCTTTCCTCCCTAAGATCTTTTCCACCCCTTTCCCTGTTGAGATCATTTCTCCCCTTTCCCCCCTAAGGCCTTTGCCCCCAGATCTTCTCCCTTTCCTCCCTAAGATCTTTCCCCCCCTTTCCCTGCTCAGATCCTTTCCCCCCTTTCCCCCCTAAGGCCTTTCCCCCCCTGAGATCTTCTCCCTTTTCCTCCCTAAGATCTTTTGCCACCTTTCCCTGTTGAGATCCATTCCCCCTTTCCCCCCTAAGGCCCTTTCTCCCTCTGAGTTTTTCCCTTTTCCTCCCTACGATGTTTTCCCCCCTCTCCCTGTTGAGATCCTTTCCCTCCTTTCCCCCCTAAGGCCTTTTTTCCCCCCGCGATCTTCCCCCTTTTCCTTCCTAAGATCTTTTCCCCCCTTTCCTTGTTGAGATCCTTTCCCGCCCTTTCCCCCCTAAGGCGTTTTCCCCCCCAAGATCTTCTCCCTTTTCCTCCCTAAGATCCTTTGCCCCCTTTCCCTGTTGAGGTCCTTTCCCCTCTTTCCCCCCTAAGGCCTTTCCCCCCCTGAGATCTTCTCCCTTGTCCTCCCCAAGATCTTTTCCCTTGGTTGAGATCCTCCCCCTTTCCCCCCAAGATCTTCTCCCTTTTCCTCCCTAGGATCCTCTCCCACCTTTCCCTGTTGAGCTCCTTTCCCCCCTTTTCCCCCTAAGGCCTTTTCAGATCTTCTCCCTTTTCCTCCCGAAGATCCTTTGCCCCCTTTCCCTGTTGAGATCCTTTCCCCCTTTCCCCCCTAAGGCCTTTTCCCTGCCTGGGATCTTCTCCCTTTCCTCACTGAGATCTTTCCCCCCTTTCCCTGTTGAGATCCTTTCCCTCCTTTCCTTCCTAAGGCCTTTCCCCCCGCTGAGATCTTCTCCCTATTCCTCCTTAAGATCCTTTGCCTCCTTTCCCCGTTGAGATCCTTTCCCTTCTTCCCTTTAAGGCCTTTCCAGATCTTTTCCCTTTTCCTTCCTAAGATTGTTTCCCCCCTTTCCCTGCTGAGATCCTTCTCACCCTTTCTCGCCTAAGGCCTTTCCCCCCTGAGAGCTTCTCCCTTTTCCTTCCTTAGATCTTTCCCCCCTTTCCCTGTTGGCCTTTTTTCGCCCAGATCTTCTCCCTTTCCTCCCTAAGATCTTTTCCACCCCTTCCCTGTTGAGATCATTTCTCCCCTTTCCCCCCTAAGGCCTTTGTCCCCAGATCTTCCCCCTTTCCTCCTTAAGATCTTTCCCACGCTTTCCCTGTTGAGATCCTTTCCCCCCTTTCCCTTCCAAGGCCTTTCCCCCCCCTGAGAGCTTCCCCCTTTTCCTTCCTAAGATCTTTTCCCCCCTTTCCCTGTTGTCCTTTTCTCCCAGATCTTCCCCCTTTCCTCCCTAAGATCGTCCCCCTTTCCTTCCTAAGATCGTTTCCCCCCTTTCCCTGTAGATCCTTCCCACCCTTTCCCCCTGAGGCCTTTCCCCCCCTGAGAGCTTCTCCTTCCTTAGGTCTTTCCCCCCTGTCCCTGTTGGCCTTTTTTCCCCCAGATCTTCTCCCTTTCCTCCCTAAGATCTTTTCCACCCCTTTCCCTGTTGAGATCATTTCTCCCCTTTCCCTTGTAAGGCCTTTGCCCCCAGATCTTCTCCCTTTCCTCCCTAAGATCTTTTCCACCCCTTTCCCTGTTGAGATCATTTCTCCCCTTTCCCTTGTAAGGCCTTTGCCCCCAGATCTTCCCTTTCCTCCCTAAGATCTTTCCCCCCCTTTCCCTGCTCAGATCCTTTCCCCCCTTTCCCCCCTAAGGCCTTTCCCCCCCTGAGATCTTCTCCCTTTTCCTCCCTAAGATCTTTTGCCATTTTTCCCTGTTGAGATCCATTCCCCCTTTCCCCCCTAAGGCCCTTTCTCCCTCTGAGTTTTTCCATTTTCCTCCCTACGATGTTTTCCCCCTCTCTCCCTCTTGAGATCCTTTCCCTCCTTTCCCCCCTAAGGCCTTTTCTCCCCCTGCGATCTTCCCCCCTTTTCCTTCCTAAGATCTTTTCCCACCTTTCCTTGTTGAGATCCTTTCCCGCCCTTTCCCCCCTAAGGCGTGATCTTCTCCCTTTTCCTCCCAAAGATAATTTGCACTTTCCCTGTTGAGACCCTTTCCCCCCTTTCCCCCCTAAGGCCTTTCCCCCCCTGAGATCTTCTCCCTTGTCCTCCCCAAGATCTTTTCCCTTGGTTGAGATCCTTTCCCCCTTTCCCCCCAAGATCTTCTCCCTTTTCCTCCCTAGGATCCTCTCCCACCTTTCCCTGTTGAGCTCCTTTCCCCCTTTTCCCCCTAAGGCCTTTTCAGATCTTCTCCCTTTTCCTCCCTAAGATCCTTTGCCCCCTTTCCCTGTTGAGATCCTTTCCCCCTTTCCCCCCTAAGGCCTTTTCCCGGCCTGGGACCTTCTCCCTTTCCTCACTGAGATCTTTCCCCCCCTTTCCCTGTTGAGATCCTTTCCCCCCTTTCCCCCCTACGGCCTTTCCCCCCGCTGAGATCTTCTTCCTATTCCTCCTTAAGATCCTTTGCCCCCTTTCCCTGTTGAGATCCTTTCCCCCCTTCCCTTTAAGGCCTTTCCAGATCTTCTCCCTTTTCCTTCCTAAGATTGTTTCCCCCCTTTCCCTGTTGAGATCCTTCCCACCCTTTCCCCCCTCAGGCCTTTCCCCCCCCCTGAGAGCTTCTCCCTTTTCCTTCCTTAGATCTTTCCCCCCTTTCCCTGTTGGCCTTTTTTCCCCCAGATCTTCTCCCTTTCCTCCCTAAGATCTTTTCCACCCCTTTCCCTGTTGAGATCATTTCTCCCCTTTCCCCCCTAAGGCCTTTGTCCCCAGATCTTCCCCCTTTCCTCCCTAAGATCTTTCCCCTGCTGGGATCCTTTTCCCCCTTTCCCCCCTAAGGCCTTTCCCCCCCCCCTGAGAGCTTCTCCCTGTTCCTTCCGAAGATTTTTTCCCCCCTTTCCCTGTTAGGCGTTCCCCCCTAAGTCCTTTTCTCCCAGATCGTCTCCCTTTCCTCCCTAAGATCTTCCCCCCCCCCTTTCCTCCTTAAGATCTTTCCCACCCTTTCCCTGTTGAGATCCTTTTCTCCCTTTCCCTCCCAAGGCCTTTCCCCCCCTGAGAGCTTCTCCCTTTTCCTTCCTTAGATCTTTCCCCCCCTTTCCCTGTTGGCCTTTTTTCCCCAGATCTTCTCCCTTTCCTCCCTAAGATCTTTTCCACCCCTTTCCCTGTTGAGATCATTTCTCCCCTTTCCCCCCTAAGGCCTTTTTGCCCCAGATCTTCTGCCTTTCCTCCCTAAGATCTTTCCCCCCCCCCCCAGTTCCCTGTTGAGATCATTTATTTCCCCCCTTTTCCTTCTAAGGCCTTTTCCCACCCTCAGTTCTTCTCCCTTTTCCTCCCAAAGATCTTTCCCCCCCTTTCCTCCCTAAGTCCTTTTCCCTGAGTTCGTCTCCCTTTGCCTCCCTAAGATCTTTTCCCCCCTTTCGCGCTTAAGATCTTTTCCCCCGTTTCCCCCCTAAGGCCTTTTCCCCCCAAGATCTCCACCCTTCTCTTCCCAAAGTCTTTTTCCCCCTTTCCCGTTTGAGATCCTGTCCCCCCATTGCCCCTTAGGGCCTGTTCCCCCCAAGAAGGCTTTCCCTTTTCCTCCCAAAGATCTTTTCCCCCCTTTCCCCCTTAGCATTTTTTCCCCAGATCTTCTCCCTTTTCTCCCTGAGATCTTTCCCCCCCTTTCGCTGTTGAGATCCTTTCCCCCTTTCCCCCCTTCATTTCCTTCACCAGCATGGGCAACATCCCCAGCATCACTTGCATCATCCGCATCCTTGGCAGGCGCCGGGGCGGATGATGCAGGTGATGCTGGCGATGTGCCGCTGGAGCTGCTAAGGATGCGAAAGCGCACCCGGGGGGAATCGAACACCCCAATGTTTTTGACAAACTGAGTTGCGCAAGCCCGCGCAATGAACAGATTTGGTGAAGTCTTCGAATCACCGCGTGGTACGTGGACCCCCCCCCCCGTACGATGGACAGTTGGAGTCTATATTGCAAGCACCTGTGGTCATGTCCTTCTAGGAAGAAGCAACTTGCTTGCAAAATAGACGCCAGCCCGCCCGCAAAATAGCCTGTCAAGAAACTTGGCTCGTCAACTGACGAGCCCGCACACGCCGCCGAACAACTTGCTGGGCCCAACCTCTTGTGCTATTGCCAGCCCGGGCAGCAGAAAAAAAACACCTGAAAACTAAGTAGGTATTCATCGCTTGTCGCAGCTAGACTCGCTCGCTTTGATTGGCTGAGCCACGGAATGTTTCCTTGCATGTGGTAAGGTAACCTTGGAGGCATCCATATCCACAGATGTATGCATGTCCGCTTAGAGAAGGAGAGGGTAACTCACGCCGTGTAAGTGGTCATACTTGCTGCACAGGCTGGACTTGCTGGACTTGCTAGGCCCGCTGGACCCGCTGGAATTGGTGCGCCCGCTGAACTTGCTAGGGCTGGACCCGCTGGACTTGCTGGACTCGCTGGACTCGCTGGACCCGCTGGACCCGCTCGCTGGACTTGCTGGACTCGCTGGACCGGCTGGACCCGCTGGACTCGCTGGACTCGCTGGACCCGCTGGCTCGCACTGGACTCGTGCGCCGCTGGACTCGCTGGACTCGCTGGACTCGCTGGACTTGCTGGACCCGCTGGACCCGCTGGACCCGCTGGACCCGCTGGACCCGCTGGACTCGCTGGACTCGGGCGCGCGCGCGCGCGCCCGACTTTGCGCTGGACCTGCTGGACTTGCTGGACTCGTTGGACTCGCTGGACCCGCTAGACCCGCTGGACCCGCTGGACCCGCTGGACTCGCTGGACTCGCTGGACCCGCTGGCTCGCACTGGACTCGTGCGCCGCTGGACTCGCTGGACTTGCTGGACTCGCTGGACTTGCTGGACCCGCTGGACCCGCTGGACCCGCTGGACCCGCTGGACCCGCTGGACTCGCTGGACTCGGGCGCGCGCGCGCGCGCCCGACTTTGCGCTGGACCTGCTGGACTTGCTGGACTCGTTGGACTCGCTTAGACCCGCTGGACCCGCTGGACCCGCTGGACTCGCTGGACCCGCTGGACCCGCTGGACCCGCTGGACCCGCTGGACTCGCTGCTGGACCCGCTGGACCCGCTGGACCCGCTGGACCCGCTGGACCCGCTGGACTCGCTGGACTCGCTGGACTCGCTGGACTCGCTGGACTCGCTGGACCCGCTGGACCCGCGGACTCGCGCGCGCGCGCGCGCGCCCGACTTTGCGCTGGACCCGCTGGACCCGCTGGGCCCGCTGGACCCGCTGGACCCGCTGGACTCGCTGGGCCCGCTGGACCCGCTGGACCCGCTGGACCCGCTGGACCCGCTGGACCCGCTGGACTCGCTGGACTCGCTGGACTCGCTGGACCCGCTGGACCCGCTGGACTCGGGCGCGCGCGCGCGCGCCCGACTTTGCGCTGGACCTGCACTCGTTGGACTCGCTGGACCCGCTAGACCCGCTGGACCTGCTGGACCCGCTAGACTCGCTGGACCCGCTGGACTTGCTGGACCCGCTGGACCCGCTGGACCCGCTGGACCCGCTGGACCCGCTGTGGATCTCGCTGGACCGCTGGAGCCGCTGGACCGTATGGACCCGCTGAACGCGCTGGACTTGCTGGACTCGCTAGACTCGCTGGACCTGGGCTCGCTGGACCCGGGTGCCGCTGGACCCGCTGGACCCGCTGGACTCGCTGGACCTGCTGGACCCGCTGGACCCGCTGGACCCGCTGGACCCGCTGGACGCGCTGGACCCGCTGGACTCGCTGGACTCGCTGGACGGAGAGGGTAACTCACGCCGTGTAAGTGGTCATACTTGCTGCACAGGCTGGACTTGCTGGACTTGCTAGGCCCGCTGGACCCGCTGGAATTGGTGCGCCCGCTGAACTTGCTAGGGCTGGACCCGCTGGACTCGCTGGACTCGCTGGACTCGCTGGACCCGCTGGACCCGCTCGCTGGACTTGCTGGACTCGCTGGACCGGCTGGACCCGCTGGACTCGCTGGACTCGCTGGGCCCGCTGGCTCGCACTGGACTCGTGCGCCGCTGGACTCGCTGGACTCGCTGGACTCGCTGGACTGGACTTGCTGGACCCGCTGGACCCGCTGGACCCGCTGGACCCGCTGGACCCGCTGGACTCTGGGGCGCGCGCGCGCGCGCCCGACTTTGCGCTGGACCTGCTGGACTTGCTGGACTCGTTGGACTCGCTGGACCCGCTAGACCCGCTGGACCCGCTGGACCCGCTGGACTCGCTGGACCCGCTGGACTCGCTGGACCCGCTGGACCCGCTGCACCCGCTGGACCCGCTGGACCCGCTGGACTCGCTGGGCCCGCTGGACCCGCTGGACCCGCTGGACCCGCTGGACCCGCTGGACTCGCTGGACTCGCTGGACTCACTGGACTCGCTGGACCCGCTGGACTCGGGCGCGCGCGCGCGCGCCCGACTTTGCGCTGGACCTGCTGGACTTGCTGGACTCGTTGGACTCGCTGGACCCGCTAGACCCGCTGGACCCGCTGGACCCGCTAGACTCGCTGGACCCGCTGGACTTGCTGGACCCGCTGGACCCGCTGGACCCGCTGGACCCGCTGGACCCGCTGTGGATCTCGCTGGACCGCTGGAGCCGCTGGACCCGTATGGAAACGCTGGACCCGCTGGACTTGCTGGACTCGCTAGACTCGCTGGACCTGGGCTCGCTGGACCCGGGTGCCGCTGGACTTGCTGGACTTCCTGGAGCCGCTGGACCCGCTGGACCCGCTGGACCCGCTGGACCCGCTGGACCCGCTGGACCCGCTGGACTCGCTGGGCCCGCTGGACCCGCTGGACCCGCTGGACCCGCTGGACCCGCTGGACTTGCTGGACTCGCTGGACTCACTGGAATAGCTGGACCCGCACCCGCTGGACTCGGGCGCGTCGCGCGCGCCCATCTTTGCGCTGGACCTGCTGGACTTGCTGGACTCGTTGGACTCGCTGGACACGCTAGACCCGCTGGACCCGCTGGACCCGCTGGACACGCTAGACCCGCTGGACCCGCTGGACCCGCTAGACTTGCTGGACCCGCTGGACTCGCTGGACTCGCTGGACCCGCTGGACCCGCTGGACCCGCTGGACCCGCTGGACCCGCTGGACCCGCTGGACTCGCTGGACCCGCTGGACCCGCTGGACCCGCTGGACCCGCTGGACCCGCTGGACCCGCTGGACCCGCTGGACTCGCTGGACTCGCTGGACTCACTGGACTCGCTGGACCCGCTGGACCCGCTGGACTCGGGCGCGCGCGCGCGCGCGCCCGACTTTGCGCTGGACCTGCTGGACTTGCTGGACTCGTTGGACTTGCTGGACCCGCTAGACCCGCTGGACCCGCTGGACCCGCTAGACCCGCTGGACCCGCTAGACTCGCTGGACCCGCTGGACCCGCTGGACCCGCTGGACCCGCTGGACCCGCTGGACCCGCTGTGGATTTCGCTGGACCGCTGGACCCGCTGGACCCGCTGGACCCGCTGGACCCGCTGGACTTGCTGGACTCGCTGGGCCTGGGCTCGCTGGACCCGGGTGCCGCTGGACTTGCTGGACTCGCTGGACTCGTGCGCTTCTGGATTCGCTGGACTCGCTCGCTGGACTTGGGCGCCGCTGGACCCCCTGGACTCGCTGGACCTGCTGGACCGCTGGACCTCGCTTCGCTGGACCCGCTGGACCCCCGATTTGCTGGATTTGCCGGACCCGCTGGACCCGCTGGACCCGCTGGACCCGCTGGACCCCGCTGAACCCACTGGACCCGCTGGACGCGCTAGCTCGCTGTGGGCTCGCTGGCTGGACCCGCTGGACTCGCTGGACGCGCTGGACCCGCTGGACTTGCTGGACTCGCTGAACTCGCTGGACTCGCTGGACTCACTGGACTCGCTGGACTCGCTGGACTTGCTGTGGACTCGCTGAACTCGCTGGACTCGCTGGACTTGGGTGCGCGCGCGCTTGACTTTGCGCTGGACCTGCTGCTGGACTCGCTGGACCCGCTGGACCCGCTAGACTCGCTGGAGTTGCTAGACTCGCTGGACCTGGGCTCGCTGGACCCGGGTGCCGCTGGACTTGACTCGCTGGACTCGCTGGACTCGTGCGCCTCTGGATTTGCTGGACTCGCTGGACTCGCTGGACCCGCTGGACTCGGGCGCCGCTGGACCCGCTGGACTCGCTGGACTTGCTGGACCGCTGGACCTCGCTGGACCCGCTGGACCCGCTGGACCCGCTGGACCCGCTGGACGCGCTGGACCCGATTCGCTGGATTCGCCGCTGAACCCGCTGGACGCGCTAGCTCGCTGTGGACTCGCTGGCTGGACCCGCTGGACTGGCTGGACTCACTGGACTCGGGCGCGCGCGCGCGCGCCCGACTTTGCGCTGAACCTGCTGGACTCGCTGGACTTGCTGGACTTGCTGGACTCGCTGGACCCGCTAGCAAACCACCTGTACTCGTAGGACTTGCTGGGCCCGCTGGCCTTGCTGAACTCGCTGGGCTCACTGACCCGCTGCGTGCCCGACTTTGCGCTGGCTTGCTGGACTCGCTGGACTCGCTGGACCCGCTGAACTCGCTGTGGACTCACTGGACCTGGGTGCGTGCGCGCGCGCGCCCGACCTTGCGCTGTTCGCTGGACTCGCTGGACTTGCTGGACTTGCTGGACTCGCTGGACTCGGGACTCGCTGAACTGGCTGCAGACTTGCAGGCATTAAACCCCTGAGCGCAGACTATGCTCAGCGAAGTACCCAAAAACGTACTTCCCTTCTCCTGACGCAACTTGGTGTGAAGTTTCAACGGGGTTGGTTCAACACGAGACCCACTCTGCCACCCTCAATCGCACCACGGCACTTTGCAGCCGCTGAGCAAATGCTTCTAGCTTGGCAACTACCCGTGCAACCTTCCAGACACTGCAGCACAATGGCAAATCTACTCGCATTATGAAACGGTGGGTTCCACAAGTTCGGCAAAATGCACCTTCAACACCTTATTTTGGCAATCAGAAGCTTTCCAGTGAGCCTCAGTGGGCCACAAATAAAGCTGTTCTCGAGAGGCCAAAAACAACCAACAGGTCGACAATCACCTAAGGTCCTGCTGCAAGCACGTGATGTCACCCGAGGCGTGCACCAAAAAAAACTACTGTGCGAGTAACTTTGACGAACATGGATCGAGTGTCTGGGATTCAGTCATAGTGGCCCACGGAAGCATTTGCTTCGACAGCCACGCCCCGCAAGAGTACTCTCAAGCTCATCTGCTTGAAGGTACATGCCTGGACCCCTGCATGACGCGTGTGCGCTAACTTGCACATGCTTTGTAAGCTGACCAAAAAAAAGGTTTCGGATCACGAGCAACACGGAAAACACACACGCACACACGCGCAGCACGCCCTCAGCTCCGCGTTTGACCTGGCTCGGCGCGCCAACCAAGTGAATGTTGGCGGCAGGGAATCTTGGGTCAGTCTTTGAGGCAATGTGTGTTGATGCCGCGCTCTGCCAAAACTCAAAAAGCCTGAGGACACGTGAAGCACAAATACCAATCACTTCTCTCCCTATCTCTCTGTCTCTCTCTATCTCTCTCTGCAAAAATACCTGCAGCAGCTTTGGGCCTACACCGAACCAGTCAAGAGCTTTGCGTCCTCCAACTTCGCATCAACGCGTCCCTGCGCCCTGACACACACGCAACGCAAGCCAATCACTGATCAGTTGACTGGTGGCTCGGACACTGAAGGATGTCTTTGACCATGCGTCTGCTTACCCAAAGTGATGGTGTCAGAAGAATTCAGGGTTCGGATTGAAAACCAACAGACCACACTCATTTCAGATTATTCTGCAAGGGCCGCCTCCGATTTGCCACAAGCCGCCGCGCTCGGACCAGCCGCCACTGGATCCTCACAAGGTGCTTCGGGACATGACATAACGCAGCCCTAAAACAAGGCTTCCAAGAACAATACTGAAGAACACATAACACGGACATGTTTTTTTCCGCGACGCACCTAAAAAGGAGTCAAGACCAGGCGCGCGTGCACACGCGTGCGCCAGAAAGTTTGCAACATCACGCCCGCCCCGCTAGCACGCGCCAACAGGCATTCATTTCGCGCCACGGCCGCAGCGTTAAAAAGCCACGATATATCCACGTCCGCACCACGTCCTGCGAGAGCCATCTACCTCATACCCTCAAGACACGAAGCGCGCGCCGGCTGGCTTATACACGCTACCCTCTTCGCGCGCGCCATGACCCGAAATCGGCAATGGCCAGTGCAATGCAGCCAAGGCTCTTCCTCTGGGTGAATATGGTGCGCTTCATAGTCTTCAGCGTCGGCTTTGGCACCACGCGCTTGGCAGCCTTGACCTCCCTCTTTCGCTGCTCCTTCTCCCACCGGCCTTGCTGCACCTTTGCGACAACGGCCCTCCGCTGGCATTTGGCAGTGTCCAGTTTGTGCACCGGCTGCCGAAGTTCACTGATGCTGCGGACACTGGCCAGGGCCTTGGGCTCATCCGACACCAAGCCCAATCGCAGTCTACCCTCTAAAAGGGCTAGCACCTCAGCAGAGCTTCGCTGAGCCAAGGTTGGGTGGTAAGCTGCTGCGTTGTGGCACAACAACTTTCCTAAGCTGAAGGCAGCAAGCTTTACCGGCACCTGCTCCAGATGCTGTTGCACAATGGACTGCTGAGCATGCTTCAGCTGAAAGTGGAGGGCCTCGTTCGCACACGTGCCCCAGCTTAGTAGCTCCATCTCGGAAGGCTTGAACAATCGGCCCAGATGCCATATGTGCGAGCCATTCACCAAGTACCGAAAGTGGCTGTAGGCTCCTCCTGCCTCCAAAATTTGCCGCACCGTGCGTGCTTTGTGGTCCTGGCGCCGGACGTGCTCTGGGAAAAGGTGGCACACAGTGGACAGGTCGTCCAGGTAGTCTTGATGAGTGGTGTACGGCAGCAGGCCATACTCTGCCCACTCCCGGTCAATTGAGATATCTCGCCAAGCACCTTCGCAAATCAGGGCGTCGCCCTGGCGATTTCCTTTGTACAGCTCGCCTGCAAGAGGCTGTCGGAATTTCAATTGCATCCGCAGGACGTGGGCAGACATCCCGGTGCGCTTCTCTCCCGTGCACGCCTCCAAGCGCAGCACTAGATGCAGCGCATCCTCTGCCACCCCCAACAAACTCGGCAGGACATCGCCAGCACGAGCAATGGATGATGGGGAGTCCGAGAACATGTACAGGCAGCTCTGGCGAGCATCCGCCGGCAGAATCTCTTCCATGGCTGCGCTGAAGCAGGAGCTGCTCTCGGTGTGCTGCACGCTGAAGCCGGGGACACAGCCCGTCCTCCCCACAATTGTGTGCAGCGCGTGCGCCTCCCCAACCTTCTGCGCCATTCGCTCCTGCCCAATGACGGTGAAGAGGGTCTGGTACGTGGCGTCATGGCTACACACAACCCACTCCTTGTGGATTGTGGCCTGGCGGATCAATTCGGCTCTCAGACTTGCAATCTCCGGTAGGTGCAGAACCTCCTCCACAAGCTCCTCCCGAACTTGCCGTCTGCGCGTTCCCAGAAAAACGCACTGGCTGCCACGGCACACCCACTCTGCCTCCACCTCATGGAATGTGCCCTGCACCTTGCCCTGATTCCGGAGCGCTTTGGCAACCAGCAAGCTGGCAAAAGAGCTGTCGTAGTACAGCATCTTGTTGAAGCGCCGAGCACCTTGAGTGTGCTGCTTCAGCACCAATTGCGGACCACTGCCAGATAGTAGGAGGACCAAATCGACGAAGTTTCGGCCTTTCAGAAATCGGCGCGACTCAGCATCTACATGGCACCAGGAGCGGATCATGGAAGCAGAGGTGTGCAAAAGACCTGCGGAAGGCGTCTCTGAGCTTGAGCTTGGCCGCAAGGCCGCGAAGACCTGAGTCTGCGACAGGGACGAACGCCCCAATAACCCAAACATTACACGCGCAAGTTGGGCGCTAGCCCCGCCTGCTGTTGCTCGAAGATGGCGCAGATCAAAGAAAGCTGCTTTGGCAGCACAACATGCTGTTGCCCAGGCCCGTGGTACTTCTGAATGTGTGTCAACAAGGAGGAGCGCCGCGAGAAGGATCGCCATGGGCAGAAGCGACAGTCGTAGTTCTCGTCTTGGGTGCCCGCACCGCCGCGGATACCTCAGACAATGCCACACTTGCTACGCAAGCGCGTTCGGCACGCTCTGCTGCCAAGGTGCGGCTCTCTTCCCGCCACACTTCGGCCTTCAGAGCTTCAAACACCTTCGCAGGGATGTCCTGCAACACCTCTGACTGATCCAGTGGCTCTTTAGTCTTCTGAGCAGCTTGCCCTCGCGATAGCGAGGCAGCCTTCTTCCCGCCAGCAACCAGCTCCAGCTCCACTCCACCATGACGGCAATCAACTCTCCGCTTCTTCCTCCCTCGGCCAGCTTCGGCGTCTTCCTGGTAGCCGATCCTGTCAGCCCACTTTTTTTCTAAACCAAAGTCTTCAAACACAGTACAACCCCCCCTGTCCTGAAGCACTTCACGCCAGGCAAGCACTGCACTTCTGTCCAGAAGGCTGCTCTGTTCCCACGCCAGGTCTCTTCCTGCTCCGAGCTGGAAACGACAATCTGCGCACCATCGCTGGACGCCAAAGGCATGCCCGCATTGGGATTGCTGCACGCGACCTTCGTGCAACAGGAAGCTGGCGTTGTCTTGGGCTGCAGCCGCATCTGCCACTGGCAGCGCTTCGATGACAAAATCCGGACAGAGGTCCAAGAATTGCGAATACGAGAGCGGCCCTTGCTTCCCCGACATGCTCATCTTCACGCTCGCAGCTGCACACGGAAATAGGTTGATGACGGCCGTCGGGATGCACATTGCTTCCCCTGCAACAGTCTCTGTCTGCGCATCCAGCACACCTTTGCCAGCCGCGGTCAACCGGGCAAGCGCCTCCCGAACCCCATCACAGAACGCGGGGGGGCACGCCGGCCGCACCTGCATTGCCAGGCCGCACAAGTCTTGAAACTCTTCAAGTAAGCCCTCCTCATCAGCCTGCGCAGTCGGCAATGCTACGACAGCGTCGAAGATGCTTGCCACAAGGCGGAAATTGTGACGTGGCAGGAGCTCTACAAAGCCGCGCATCCAGCGGTTCTCCAAGTCAAGGAGGAGCATAGCCACAGCAGAAGTTTCTGGCCGCGGACGACGGGCAAGGCACATGGCCTCGACCAGCCCAGGATAAGCCGCGCACACGGCCTCCCGCAACTCTAAGCCCTCCCTGGCAAGACCATCGAGAAGCGGGCACACCTTGCTGCTTCCGCCGCTGCGACTTGGCAGGGAGAAGCCATAGCAAGCCTTCAATAGCATCTTTTTTGCGTCCTCCAAGCTTAAGTCCAGCCATTTGCTCACTGCGCTCCTCCACGCAGCCTTGTGGGCCACATATTTCCGAAAGAGGGGCATGGTCACACCATGTGCGTCTCCAACTTGGCAGGCAAAATAGACTATGGCGTTGGGCATGTCAAACTCCTTCGAGGCTGCAGGGTATGCTGCTGCGCGGGCTTGTCGAGACAAACAAGGGTAGCTGTGCGGGCCGAAGAAGTGCCTGCCCAACGGCGCGCCCTCGACCACCTTCTGGCGGCCGATGTGACGGACGCGTAGTAGTCCGTCTTCCTCCTGCACTCCGTCGGCATGGCACTGTTGAACAAACTGTTCGACTTGAGGCTGCCGTGCGTCTTGGCCGCTGGAAGCATACTCCAGGAGCTTGTTCATGTCCACAAGGAAATCAAGGTGCCATGGGTCGCCGTCGGGCAAGGCCAGGGATCCATGAAGAGGCTCCACCCAAGACACCGCACTTGGCCCCCAGCGCCAATTCCACCAGCCACCAAACACTTCTTCAACACCTCGCCCTTCCACGAGGCCAGCCAAAATACCTTCCCACTCGCACACATCAACTTGCCGCCTCTCGAATCTGTCCAGCACCACTCCCGAGCGAACCTGCCCCTCCACGACCCGAATCAAGTTTGGGTACTCTAGAATGGCTTCCTTCAAGCACTCAACCCGGGTTTTCCGCTGTGGCGCGCCAGCCCTTCCTGGCTTGGCCAGGACTCCAGGATTGGACGCCACACTGGCGCGCTGGTCAGCACTTCACTTTCCTCCGTTGCCCCAAACGCTACACAAAATGGCTTATAGCCTTCCACTGGGTGCCCGACAGAGCTGAAGAATTGCGAGCTGATGGCCCGATGCGTGTCCTTCACCAAGACCTCGCTCGGAGATGCTGCAGCTTGCGTAGTATCCTCAGGGACACCATTTGCCAGCTCCTCTGGACCCGTCTCCTTCGACGTCCGCATCATGCGTCGCAGCAGCCGCGCTGTGTCTTTGGCAGTCGAACTCCCTTGCTTCGTGAACTCTAGGTTGTCGCTGCATACCAGTGCGCCGTACTTTTGCATGTGGGGGAAAAGGAAGTCGTTGTAGAAGCACCAAACGGCTTCGCCCGACGCCATGAAGGCTTTTGCGTTGGGGTCGGCCATGAAGGTTTTTTCAGAAAAGTTGATCTCTCCCACATCGTTCGTGAACTTACTCCGCATAAACGTGCACCTGTATCTCCGAGCGTGCGATCTCTCTTCCGCGGTTGGCACAAAGGGGATGTCCCCCACGTTCATGTTCCACACTTTGGCAGTGCAGGACCACTGCGCGTACTTGGTTTCGGCCTCGTGGTTGCGCCGGAGTGGAATCCGGCCGCCGCCCACATACAGCTTCACCTGGTCTTCGACAATGCCCTGATCCCTCTTGGACTCGTCGAAGACCATGTAGCCACAATGGATAAAATTCAGGCCTTGTTGCTGGAACTCCCGCTCTGTCTGCAACATGGCGCATGGCGCACAGCCAAATCCACTGCCGAAGACAGCTCTCATGTGGTCAACGAAGATGAGGGTTTTGCCATCGTGCCCCTGGCCTGTCACTATGTGCAACACATCAGGCTGACGCACGCCTGCCACCACCAGGCAGCACTGATCTAGCAGAACGCGAAGGCCGTCTCCACCAGCAAAGGATGAAAGAACTATCTTTGCGTACCTGCTTCTTGTCGCGTCGCTTGGGCGCACGGACAGGCTGGTCGGGATGCCCAAGTAGCACCAGTGCCGAGGGTCCTTCTTGAGTTGCCGTAGTTGCCCGTCCACGGTGGATATGTATGCGTCCACGAAGCTCAGGCCGGGTTCTGCATCCAGGTCCTCGTCAGACCACCGATGAAAGTTGCGCAGAATCGTCTTGTTGTGCTCGCTGAAGGCGTGCCGAAGCGATCGGCAAAGCTCGGATAGCCCAACCAACCAGTCCTTGGCGCGGGCCTCTATCTTCTTCGGGGCCACATCGTTCAGCTGCCATTCTAGCAGCGCTGCATCCCCGCGCGCTGCACGAATACAGCCAAGCTCAAAGGACATAGCCACGTAGGAGCGAGCTGGCTTGTGCGCAGCCATGGCGGCAAGATAGGCCTGCGCCCGCCTCAGCGCCATCAACAAGAACTCAAGGCCCACGGAGGTCACCCCACGAACAGCCACACTCCACGAGCCATTGCCGTACTCAAACAGGGCGGAGCCATGAGAACGATACATCTCACCTGCCAACAAGCTGAACACTTTGCATTGTAGGAGTTCGGATCTGGCGTCCTCCGCGCTTGCTTCCAGCAACCTGAGCAGGGTGCAACTTGGGCTATGTTCACACGAAACGACCTTTCCTGAGTGCGGCCAGATTGCAGCAGGATAGCTTGCGCCGCAGCGCGGAAGGCTATCTGCGAATCGTCCAAGAGTTTTCCTGTCCAGCCGAACGTGTCATCGATCTTCTTCCTGAATTTCTGCATTTGCTCCGCCATGGACTGCGGGGAGGGCTGAGTGTCTTCGAAGACAGGAAGCGAGAATGATTGCGAAGCAGCCAGCCACTGCGGCGCCCACATGGATTTGATGTCGATGGCCTGCGACCCATCCTCCTGCGTGCTGTGGCGCTGTGCGTTGGCAGCCTCGCTCCCTCCACGAAGCCTAGCTCCCATCTGGCTTGCCGGAGCGCGCTCGAAATCCTGCGCGGGCTGCGTTAGGATGTTGGGGTCACGTTCAGCTTCTGCGCGGGCTCGCTCGTACTTCTCCGCCCACTCCTTCACCCCAGAGGAGGCTTGGTGAAGAGGCCCTGCACCATCGCCTACCCGAGCGTAACACGAGTGCCGCAAGACAAAAAAAAACGCTGCGCCTCCTGATCGAAACGCGCCTGCTGGATGCTCCTCCATTGCCGCTTCTAAAGCTTGTGTCAGGCCTCAAAGCGTTCCGACCAAACTTCAATGAACAACACAACAGGCTTCGGTGGACAAGTGGCTAGTAGAAGTCTCTGAGGACATGCCTGTCATCAATGGCAACGGCGAGCGGTCGCGATAACAGACACGAAGCAAAGACGCCCGAGCCTCGTCCTCTGAAACACCCCAAGAGGACAGCTTGGGCAATAAAAGGCGGTGCGGAGCACGCCAGGTCGTTCCAAAGCGCGGAAGAGGCAACCCAAAATAAACAGTGCACAGCCGAGAGAGAGAGAGAGCGACCGATATGTATATCAACTCAACACTCCGCCTCAGATGGCGCTTTTAGCTCTCAGCTGACTCACGGCCCAGGCTCAGGCAAGTCCCAAACTCACTGCCGAGTACCAAGCCCAGCATCATGGATACGCACCAAAACTGACGCCTGACACGAGCTGGTGCAGGACAGAAACAACCGTCCAAACGCCAGATAATCCCCGTTGGCAACACGCCAGCGCCTGTGCTCTCGTGAAAAACGAACACGCCTCAAAAAATGCCTCAAAACCGAAGCGCTGACCGCACACCCACCCATTGGACAAGAGCAAACACATTGTCAATTTCTCCAACCAGAGAACCGGATCCTTACTGATGGACGCTAGCAAGCGCCAACCCTTTTCTCCTACCTGCGCACAGGTCCGAAGGCCCTCCTGCACAATCTGCACCTGCCGTGATGAAAAAATGGGCTGAACCTTTTCCTCCAACAGAGACAAGGACCCGCACCACACTGTATCGTCTATTTGTCCCCAAGCCACAAACTGTCAACAGAAAAATATCCCGTCGGCCAACTAGGATGCACAAGTGAACCGGCTTTCGCCCCCAAATTGGAACACTGCACGGTTCTCTGCAAATCTTGGCCAACTCACACGCTGGTCGGCTTAGCGAAGAATCGGGCGCGCGCGCGCGCCCGACTTTTTTCCTTCTAAGAAAACAGTGTGATGAGGAGGCGGGTTGCAACAAACGTGCGATTACGCGAGCTGCACCTTGTTGCGCAGCAATCCCGGCGCTGAGGCGCTGAGCGCTCGCATGCCCTCACACCTGTGGGACAGGGCCCAGCGCCGCAAAGAGCGCGCAAGAGTGAGAGAGAGAGAGAGAGAGAAAGAAGTCAACATCCCAGCAAACCAAGTACGGAAATTCGATTTCGCCGGCCTGAGTGCATCTTTTCAAGGACCGCTTCCGCACACGCTCATGATGAAACCAAACACTGCGCGTGCCAAAAAACGTGAAAATTCCTATTGCCCCCACAGCCAAAGAGTGCCATTACTAAAGGAAAAACACAGTAAGAAACGACACAGCCAAACAACACTTATTCACAAGGATTTCGACGCTTTTGCGCTCTAACCCGCTGGAGAAAGGCCACAATTTAGTCGGTAAAGGGGGGGTGAAGAACACACGTCACTCATTTGCCTTTGCGTTCTCCCGAAAACTCCGGGCCCACGACTCAGGCAACATCGCAGCTAGCTCAAAGTCTCCCCTCAACGGCGGTGACAGAATCGCAGGCCTGAAAAGCCAGTTCGGGACCCCCTCCCCAAAGCCATCTTGCCAGAATAAAAGAGTGATCTAAGGATCTTGAGTATGTGCAATGGAAGGGTCGGGATGTGCATTGAAAGGGTCCGGCCTAAATACCCTGCCTTCTTAGCACGGAATTACGAAAGCATTGGTCTGCAATTGCAGGCATCGGTGTTGCACCATGTCCCAAATGGTGTGTCACACTACCTCCACGGCCCGCAAGCCGCTGCACCGCTATACTGGTGCTGGGGATTCGGGGCAAAATTTTGCGAATATGAGATGGTCCTTTTGCAGGGGTCTGAAACAAGTCTGAAACAGGTCTGACAAAGGGCCCAATGCCAGATCCAGGCATCTCTCTCTCTCTCTCTCTCTCTATCTCTCTCTCTCTCTCTCTCTCTCTCTCTCTCTCTCTCTCTCTCTCTCTCTCTCTCTCTCTCTCTCTCTCTTGCTTGCTTCTCTTTCTTCTCTTCCAATTCTTTTCATTCTGAGATTTGTTGAAAAGCAGCTCACATCCCAAGACGCCAAGAGTTTCAAGAATTCAATAAAATCTGGGAGTCCCGTCCGAGACAAGCTGCGCAATTCCAGGCGTTTATGTAGCATGTAGTTACGAAAGCATAGGTCTGCACCGATATGGCGCCTTAGGTTGGACCTGTGCAATCTGACCTGGCTTGGCAGGAGCTAGCGCAACGCAGCTGCTAGCAATGGCTTGAATTGTGTTATGCCCTGTTTTTTTTTACGGGGAAGGGGTCTGTCACTTAAATACCCTAGTAGTATTTCATACTGCCTCCAGAACCCGTGAGGGTGGCCCGGCCAGCCACATTAAATATCCAATTTAAACAGCCCTGAAGCCCAGGCCCGGCCCCCAAAGTCGTCACCGTAAGTATATTTTTGAGCGCTCTCCTATATATTCGAGCGGCATCTGAGTTTGTCTCCCAGTGATCGCTAACTGCTGACCCCAAAATCGGCATCCTCGACAACAAGTGAAATAAGTGGAACACCGCTTCCGCCTTCAACATCTGTTCATCGAGCTGCGTCTCTTCGTAGCGGGGCGCTGGCCCAGCGCCTGTCCAAACGAAGACTTGGCTAAGCCGCAAACCAATGCTACGTTTCTCGTGGCTCCTAACAAATTGGTTCCAGGATGCTACATCAGGCGACAGTGGCTGTAATTTCTGCGTTGCCTGGGTGAGCGAAAGGGTACCAAGATACATGTAAACATTGCACCTTCTGCTACCACTCAACTTACACGCTCCTTCTTATTGTTGCGTTTTGTCCCGACTTGGCAAGACATGCGCAAGATACCGAACATGGGCCTAAGGCGGCCACACTTGCATGCCTCAGCCAGCCGCCCTACAACCAGCATCTTAAAAGCACGTCCGCACACCACGCGCAACACACTTGCCGGGCGCAGCCGCTTTTTTTGAGCCAAGCCTTCACCACTCCCGGAGCCTTCGTGAAGCCGAGTTGCTTCCAAACACGGCGCAGCCGTCGCGTGCGTAGCTCAGCACGCGCGCTCGCTGCTGCAGCGTCCCGCACACGGCCCCTCTTGGCCTTCTTCCGGCGGAGCCACCGCCTCAACTCGCAGCACATGTGCTGCGTGTGCCGCTTGCGCCATCCAAACGGACACACTTGCCGCAGTACCTTGGGGCCCGCCACTCGTTCTACATTCGCTTGGAGAAATGCGTGCAAGCGGCCCAGTCTCTCTGGGGCGCTGTTGATGGCAGCCTGGGAGTCGGGCTTCCCCCGAAATCCAGTGGCTTTCATCAGGATTGGACGTGCGCCGTGACCAACGATGTCCGAGTCCAGCTGCCCCTTCCTGTGTGACAAGTACACGTCGTGTAGGACAAGTTTGCGAAGGAATGGGCTATGGACGTGGAGAATTTGCTCCAGGGACTCATGAGTCAGCCCGGCAGCGATGCACTTCTCCCACGCTCCCGCGACGGTCAAGTCGTGGAACAGGTCCGCTGCTTCCACTTTCATTGAAAACTTGCCGCGACCACCCTTGCAGGTTCGATGGTGCGCCTGCCATTGTTGCAGACGCGCCCTCGGGCACGCCACATCGAAGGTTAGGGCGCCGATGGCCTTGCGCACACTTGCCCGGGTGTAGTGGCGGGCCTGCATCCCACGCCAGTCAAAGCCGAAGGCATCCAGCGAGCCGTCGAAGTTCGCCACCAATCGAACGAACCAGCTCTTGGCGAGCGCAGCAGCCACGCTGCATCCAACACAGGCCGCCAGAAGTGCCAAGGAAGCTGAGTCCAAATCCGGCTCCACCTCGCAGTGTTGGTGGGCGGGCCACTCCTTGTGCCGGGAGATCACAGACCCTAACGAAGCTTCCTGCGCTTTGGCCGCTGCCTCACCCTCGGTCTTGGCCAGCGTGCAGAGGATGAGGGCTGAAGCCATGTTCAAGAGCTGCTGTTTCACGTGCGACGCAGTTCCGCCCGGCTGGCCGGGGCTGCCAGGAAGGCCCGGCTTGCCGGACTTTCCCGGCTTACCCGGCTGCCCTGGCATGATAGAGCACTGTTCGCCCTTCGAAGTAACGCTTGAGCCGCCAACAGGAGCTGCATCATCATCATCATCGTCCTAAGAACCTCAGCATCACAACTTCACGATGGTTCAGGAGCAACTGCGCGGACACAAACCATGCCAGCCAATTAGTAAGCCACAAATACAGCGGGTCAGCAAACGTGACTTCCTGCCCCCCCAAAAAAAGGTGAGAAACCCTACTTGCCGTCAGCCCCTGTAGGCCCGCTTTAGCAGCTCTCGACTCGAGCCTCCCAGAAAAGGCTTCGAGCGGCTGCAGCCCGCGAAGCAACATGGGACCGGCGACAGCCTGGCGAGTCGAGGTTGCTGCGAACCAGTCGGATCGCGTTCGTTTCTCCGATCTTGCCATGAACACAGAATTTAACTAACATTGAAGGGGCATGAAACAAAGCCAAGCTTTCCAAAAAAAAAGCCCCCATCGGGTTTCGCAGCTGACGTGGCAATTGAGTGCCTCATGAAGCACAAACCTTCGCACAGCGTCAATCAATCAGGTGCGCAGACTGGGCGCCCCTGGCAAGCAAGAGGGCTGCACGCTCTAAATCATGTACCCTCAGAGTGTGGGTTCGCAAGCTTTGGCTACGTTAACATGGGCACCAAGGAAACAAAGCTTGGCCTGCCTTTTGTGGAGTCCAGCATCAGTTCTTCTGGGCACGTCATGGCAGGCCAGAACTCTGCATCAAGGCGTACACAATGCTGCAAATGAAGCAACGCGTTGAACTGTTGAATTCTGTGGCTGCTATGAGTCGCTATAAGTCGCCGCGTGTTCTGCGCACGGCCCTGCCCAAGTTGACAAGCGCCCCCCCCTTCCCCACGTGAGGCGTTTCGGCTTGAGTGGAACACAGACGTGTCGCAGCTCTTCCTAGCAGCTCAATGAGCCAAGGCTGTCCGGATTGCGCATGAAGTTGAATTGACTTTGCAACAAGACGCAGTGCCATTGAAAGCAGCAAGCGTAGAGTGAGCATAATCTTCAGATCCCGCCACAAAACATATCACGTGGCAAGGTTGATGACAAAGCAGTCCCCCGGCCGCGCTCTTCCATGTATGGCTCACGACAGTGACAATCATGCCTGAAGTATCGGTTTCTGCAGCCCGTTATCGACATAACAACTGCCACGCGGCCATGGCCAAACCTAAATTTCCACTTGCCGCTCTCGCGTATATTTCCAATGAAGCAAAGTTGCGCAAAAGCCGGAAAGATCTGGGGCTTGACAGAATGTTGACCAAGACAGGGAACCAAAAGGTGCACAGGTGGCTTTTTGGGTCAAGCCACCGGAAGCTCGCACCAACGCACCCTCGAACGTAACAAAGGTGCCAGCATGTGCCCGAAATTGGGTGACGTCCTCCACAACCCTGCAAAATCCAAGGCGAAGGTACCAGGCAGAATTGAGGATGGTCACGTGTGTCACTCGTTGTGGGAGGGAACCAGGGACGAATCAGAACGACGTTCGATCTCCAGTCAAGCCACAGGCGCGGAAAACCGCGAAACATAAAAACAAAACGCGCCCAGTAAATGTGGCTGTGTCCAGAGACGCCCGTAGAGACAGCAGACGCAAGCCAACACGAACATTCGCATCCAGACAATTCATGTGCGGGGTAGCTTTGGGCCCTGTGGATTCCTGAGCTGAGCTTCTTGTTTTTTTGTCGGGGATTCCCATCGGCAAAAGTGAGAACACTTACTTTAGTCATGGAGGTCAAAGGTTGTGCAAGTAATGCGGAAAACAAAAGAACAACGCCGTTTTTTGGTTTCAAAGGTCTGCCCGCCCAAAGTGCGCAAAGGGGCTGCAAGGGACCTTGCCAGCGGAGTGCAAAGCAGGAAAAAAGAGTTTTTCAAGGTTTGACCGCCCAAAGTGTGCAAAGGGTTGCCCGTGACAAGTAGAAAAACGCAAAGACACGAGCTTTCAAAGGTCTACCCGCTCGAGCCGCGCAGAGGGTTCAGAGGGTTCAGCAACCGCGCGAGCCGCACGGAAAGCTGGCCGCAAAATGGACGCTAAGCGTCCATGGCACCCCCCCCCCCCCCCCGCAATAGTCTGAATGGTGCCCCTGGGGAGGGGTTAGGGGAGGGGTAACAGGTAAAGAGGTAAGGAGCATTTTTTGTGTCCAACACGCCGTCTGTTGTCGGCGGATATTAAAAAAATAAATAACATAGAACACAATATATATATATACACACACACACATATAATGGTTTTTACGGCTGCGGGGCACATCGCTCCTCCAAGCCTTGGCGCCGTGGAGGACCCGAGGGCCCGGGCCATCGTCTTCGTGCAGTGGGCGGCGCTGCGCCGGAAGCTGGCGGCGGCCTTCACGGAGTTCCAGGTGCCCTTCGTGTGCCTCGAGGAGGGGTTGGGGTGGGGAGGTGGTTGGAGGGGAAGTTGGGTCAACACGGGTTCCTTCTTTTTTTCCTCTCCGTTCTCTGAAAAGGGGTTGGGGGGTGGGGGGGTTTTGGTGGTTTTTGGGGTCTGAGATATGAATAAAGGGGGTTGAAATGGGGTCTCTTTTTTCCCCCCTCTGAAACACTCAAAGGGGGGGGGCGTTGGGGGGTGTTTGGCGATAAAGGGTGTGCCCCCCCCAATTGATGAAATTGCCCTTAGGATTAATTCACAAGAATTCACATGAAGTTGGATCCCGGACCCATCCAAGAACTTCAACATGCCTTTTTAGCATCCCTGCACACCCTATCAAAGGAATCTTCATGGGTTGGGGCACAGTACAATATAGGCCTGCGTTTGATTTTCTCTTTGGTCTCCCTTTAAACCACCCCCCAAGAAGTGCCGCGCTTCAAACCACACCCAGACCCAGCCCTTTTTTTGCGCTGCAGGAGGCCGCGGACGGTCGCGCTCTGAACTTCTGGGAACGGGACGATGTGGTCGGCAGCTTCCAAAATGCCCCGGAGGACAGCACCCAGGGGCCCAAGGCGCCGAGGCCAAAGTTCAGGAGGCTTTCTTGGGGGTCCCTTCGTTTTGGTTGGACTAAGTAGGATTTGCCCAGGTCGTGTTGCAGACTGAAATTTTTACAAGCGACATGGCCCAAAGACGACGGCCGCCAAACAGATGTGATCATCATCCCGGGTCGTCTTGGAGCGACCGCCTGCGCATGTTTCCACTGGCAGCTACGACCTGCAGGTGTGAGCGAAGTCCTTTTTTTGGTTGTTGCTTTTTCCTTCTGGGAGGGCGGCGTCACCAATCCAAACCACCAATTCGCGCTATCATATGTTGTTTTTGGGCGGGGGTGGGGTCCCGCAAAGCCTTCAGGTGCTGCTGCTCTCTTTGCAGGACGCAGCCTCCGGCACGAACCTTACCCGAGCGCTGCTGGGCTGCGTCGAGTCGGCATCCGGTCCTGTCTGGCTTCTAAATATGGGGTGCGACTATGGAGGGATCAAAAGTTGCAGGTTTACGAATGTTTCGGTGGGAAATATAGTGACCCCTCACTTTAAGGCTACTTGATCTACCTGGGGTTGACATGGTGTCAACTGAAGGGGGGAGATGCCAAGGACACCCAAGGACTGAAGAACGCTTTTCTCTTGGACCGAGCGAAATCTTGTGGAAGTGCTCGATAGGGGGGGTTGTCCCCCCACTTCCATACTTCCATACACTCACGGGGTGGGGACACGAGCCTGGCCATTGCTAGCACAGCATTTGGCCAGCGGCTTGAAACAAATTGCAACCGTGAGTGGCGGGATGAATTCGGGACCCATTTCGCTTCCATTTCTTCGAATGGGGACACCCACATGGTCCGCATGTCTTTTTTTCTCTCCTGATGTGACAAACAAATAGCAAGGTAGCTGCTTTTGTTATACCTTCGCAGAGCGGGCGTTTTTTTTGTTTTTTTTGGTGGAGGACGCGGAAAAAAACGGCATGTGATTGGGACATACCGAAACAAGTCCCACCCTCGAGCCTTTGAGTTAAGCGACCCTTTGGTTTGGATCGGTTCGGGGATTTGAAGCATTTGTAACCTCTGGCTCTTATATGAAACACCTCCAAACCAATCCCAAGAGGGAAGCTGATTGGGCTGTGCCTTGAGCTCTGGTGTTTTAAATATACGAGATATCCAGTCCCAACTGGCACAAAGAATGACATTGCCGGACCTTGCTATACGTCGCATACAAAGATGTTGCAAGCAGCGCCGACGTGGTTTACGGTAGGCTTTGGATATGGGTTGGCTCGCTTGCATTGTGTCCTTGGAATCCGCTGCAGCTCATATGGCCGTGGGTCAAAGATAGGTACTCCAAATGGAACCATGGAAACACTAAAACCAAATTTTGCGGTCCCCTGGTTTATTTTTGACCCATACCCATATCATGTTCGGTCTCATCCCATGTCCAGTTTTTCCATGAACTCAGCGGGGCACTTCGACCCAGGGTTGGGCATAAAGGGCTTAAGCCAGATCCTGGGGGCCGAGGGGGGGGGGGGGCAAAAAGGAGGTTGAACAAAAACAGCAGGTGTTTCTGAGTGCTTCAACATGTCAACCCAGAAAGGTTGAATCGCCTAACCCTCACTTTCAGCCCATCTCCCATCAGCTCACCCATTACTAGCCACCCACTAACCACCCCGCAACCACCCCGCAACCACCCCGCAACCACCACCCCCCAACCACCCCCAACAACCCCCCAACAACCCACCCCTTCGAACTGTTCAGGAACCACGTGCTCTTCGTGCACCCCATGCTCGCCAAGACCTCCCGCCTCTCGGTGGCCTACGAGCAGCAGGCCCTGGGACGCTGCCTGCGACTGGGCCAGACCAGGCGGGCCACACGGCAGGCCCCCCTTTGGCATGAGCGGGGGAAGGTCTGAAGGGGTTTTCTCGGAACTCGGGGCACATGGAACAAGGGGGGGGGGTCCTTTTTTTGGGGACCCCGAAAACCCACCAAGTGGTGGTTTTCGTTTTGGTTTTCGTTTTGAATGGTCGGACAGCGGCTGTCCTTTTCTAAGTCATAGAACCCCTCTCCCTTCAGGCCAGTGTACCTCTGGCGCTTCGTGACGCTGGGGACAGCGGAGGAGGATCTCTCGTACAGGCTGGCTTCGTCTTCTGGCGCTTGCCGGTACCAGGGATATTCGCATGGTTCAACAAGGGGTGGATGGAGGGATGGATGGGACTGAGGGACTGCAAAACGATTAGATGGTATGAACGGTAGGGACCACTTTGGGCTTCAACCCAGATGCAGTCTCGATGTCATCCGGGTTCTGATCAGCGAGTGCACCTTGCTCCAAGAACGCCGCCTGTGCATGTTTTCTATGGGGCTTCCTTTTGGAGATGCCTTATCCAGTCCGGTTTTGTGGCATGTACAGTGAGCATGTGGATTCCGTCCATCGATTCCTTCTAGGCACCAGCAGGAGCTCTGGCGGGGCCTCTCCGACGCACCAAGACACCGCCGGGCGGCTTCGGCTTCTGCGGAAGCCGCGGCGCGGGAGCGCGAGGCATGGGATGTGGGGCCGGAGGCATAGGTGCCCTTTTTGGTTTTTTGGGTTTAAAAACAGGTGGCCCTGGTTAACCTGGTGCTTTAATCATCTACCATCTATTTCCGGTTTCTTTTGGGGGCAAGACCTACGTGGGCTTTCTTCGAAAAGGTAGGGGACTGATCGGGAATGAACCGGGTTGGGGGGATTTTGTGAAAGGCAACCATAGGGGCTGGTTTTTGGGGGTCATTCCATTTCTCGTTCCCTTCGAAGAACCAGCCAGACTGTTAAAGGGGCTCCTCAAAAGATACATTTTGCCCATTTGAAACATGGCGTTTTCCACCAAAATAAAGGGAAAGCACCATTAACAAGGCATTGTTCAGGTGTATAATGTAAGGATCCCTTCTTTTTCAGGCTTTTGCGTGTGTCCCTTAGATCCCTCGCCTGCCAGTCTGAGTCCGACGTGGACCTCGACGACCTCTTCTGGTGATCGTTTGGAATTTCTCCGCGCGCGCGTGGGATCGAGTGGTGAAACGCGCGCGCGGCGCCGAAACAGGTCCTACGGGGGGTTGGGATCTTATGACTCTGCACAACCTTATATCGACGTCAGCAGAGATCAAGCTTACCCAGAATGAAGCGCTCTTATCGCTTATTTGATTCGTGAATTGAGCAGCACCCAAAACCTCTATTGGCCATTGTAATATGGGCATTGTAGGTTAAGGGCTACACAAATCGTGTTGGCAGGACCAACCGTCAAAGGGTGTCGGGCTTTGGGCGCTGCTCAATTGCTTTCAGGACTTGCCGTGAAGAACACCCTGTCTCGCTGAAGACAAGCAAGTACCAAAAAACATGGAACCAGACAGGGAGTCTTTTGAAAGGAACATGGTCTTCAGGGACCCCCGTGTCGGATTCCATGTCAGTTGGTGGGATGGCAATTTGCGAGGAGGAAAGGCGAGGTTTCCTCGGTGCGTAAGATCTTTTGGCCCAGGAGCACAGAGCAGAGGCGCCCCCTGTGCACGGCGGCTTGGAGACCGGCAAATTCGTTGTCCGTAGGGACACGTAGGTCTGACGCAAAATGTGGGAAGCTTCAAGCGGTGCCGGGCTTTTGTTCAATGGTTCTTAAGGTCAGTTTTGGGGTGCCCTCTCTCTCCCCACCTACCAAAAGCCAACTCGGCACCACAACTGCTAGTGAGGGTCTGTTAGAACGTTCATTAGGCATAGTCCCAACAGAAACCTCATGCAGAGTGATCTTCGCCTTTACCCTGCCTGGGCTATCTTGTCGGGTTTCTCACTGTCTGGTAAGATGACGGGCTCCGATTTGTGCGCTTGAGATACTTCTCTGGGGCGACCTAGCCAACCCTGGGTTTGAGTTTGCCTTCGGGTAAACCAACATGTTTTCCCTGGGCCGAGCAAGGCCGGACATCATGCGGAACCCGTTGCCCGCCAACGTGCGGCGCAAGGCCGACGCGGCGAAGGGTTCAGCTCTAGTGGCAGGGGAGGAATGCTCGTTTTTGGACAGGCTTCACGGGAAACTAAGGTGAACATGTGGGTTTGTCTCAAAAATGTGGGCACCCAAATATGGGGGGTTTGCTTTAACAACCAACAGGGGGTCTCCAAATGTGGTCGAGCGAGTTATTTGATGCACATGACATGATGTATTCACTGTATCAAAGAGTGAGGAGCCGTTCGGAAAGATCCGACCATTTGTTGCATTAAGCGTGTATGCGCACTTTTGGCAGCCACTCTCCAATGACTGCTCAGACATCATCTCCTTTTTGGCCTTGTTGTAAAAACGGCTCCGTGGCCCTGGCCTCCCTTTGGAAAATGCCGGTGGTAGCGGTGTGGTATTGGTAGTGGTAGAAGCAGCAGCATCAGCAGCAGTAGTGGTAGTAGTGGTAGTAGTGGTAGTAGTGGTAGTAGTGGTAGTAGTGGTAGTAGTGGTAGTAGTGGTAGTAGTGGTAGTAGTGGTAGTAGTGGTAGTAGTGGTAGTAGTGGTAGTAGTGGTAGTAGTGGTAGTAGTGGTAGTAGTGGTAGCAGTGGTAGCAGTGGTAGCAGTGGTAGTAGCAGTCGTAGTCCTCCATTTGCTTAAGAACATGTTATTGTCCCTTGGTTTTAAAAGGAATTCATCAGTACTGGACATTTATTTTCTATGTTTTTCCTGGGGCAAATGGAAGTAGTTAGAACGGTGGAAGGGCACCGCAATTCTCGCGGAATCGCAGGCGCTGATCATCGGCATCAACTACGCAGGCCGACTTCGGTCGCCGATCTGGCAGCTCCGTTCTGCCCCGGGTTTCAACTAGAAAGGGGGAAACCACTGCGAAATGTCCTAGATTCCAGCGGGTTTGACAAGGTGGTTAGGCAACTTTGTTTCTGGAGGGTTAGGTTCTTGGATGCTTGGTGGTTTTGCTGCGTTGTTTGCAGCAGACAAAAACATACACCCGCCCCAAACAGTGCGAATAGGAAACAAGGACCACAGAGCCAGAGAAGCTAACGAGGACCTAGGTTCAAGGTCTCTTGGGAGTATCTCGGTAGACGGCTCTCAAGGATATGTTGTCAACACCTTTGCACAAAGCCAATGGTAGGTCCTGTGCAGGATCTTTTGCTGGCAGATCATGTATGACAGGTCTTAAGCAGGATGTAAGTGAACTTGATGGAAGATCGCTTGAAACGTTTTCTCACAGGGTCCTGGACAGATGTCTTGAGACGATATGTTTAGAAGGTGCTCAAAGGGTCCTTTACAAGATCTCCTTGCACTATCTCTAACCAGCATTTGTGTCCAAGGAGTCTTGGTGGGATCTGGATGGATGATCATGCGGCTCTGAGAGCGCATCTATGTAAAAGGTCCTGTGCATTGACACGATATAGGTTATCTTTAGAAGGTGCTCATAGCGTTTTGCGCAAGATCTTCTTGCAAGATCTCGAACAAGTGTCTGTGGATACGTTCTGTTCAGAGGATCTTGATGTGCAGTCCTTAGGTCCTTGTCCCGGATCTCCTGCTGGAGGTCTTTCAGAGGATCTGGGCAGAGCATCTATGTAGAAGGTCCTGCGCAAGACCCCGTGAGAGAATCTCTTTTAGAGAGAAGGTATTCACAAGGTCCTGCGCGAGCTTGCGAATCTCTAACAACGATTTGTGCCAACATCTCTCTGGAGGATCTCGAGACGAATGAAGATGCTCACTCACGAAAGTCGTGCGAAACAGCACAGCAAAGGACTATATGGCAGCTCACTCCTGCGCGATCTTCTTGTTGGATCCCCAGCAAAATTCTGTGTGCAAGGTTTCTCAGGAGGATCTCGATGGGCAGTCCTCTCAGAGATCTGGTTGCAAAAATCTTACACAAGGCCCATGGTATCTCCCGCTGGTAGCATGCGCATCAGTTTTTCGAGAGCATCGACATGAACAGTATTTTTTAGAACGCCCTGCTACAGATGGAGTGATTTGTGCAGAGGATCTTCACAATTTTATGGTCAATGTTCAGATTTCAGACCGCGCCACGGCGCGGGCGACCCCGCGTCGCCAGCGTCCACAGAGGCTTCGATGTTAGAAATTCACACTGCGCCGCCGCGAGAGCGATCCGATGCGACTTGCGTCCGACCATTCACATCAAATGGTAAACAGCCAGAACTTGAAGATTGCATTTCAAGCGGATATCATGAAACCCGCCATACGAATAATTGCCCACATAGTGTGGGTACGGGAGGTCTTACGCCAAGAGTAAGGCAAGGTGTCATTGGGCTCGCCTCGTGCCTGGCGCCGCTTGGTGTGGCCAAGTCTCCAGACTGGGACGTTGGCTTCCTTGTGGTTTCACTCTGAAAACGGGCTGGCACTGTACAAACCTGCACCAGTTGGGATGGAAAAAGCCCTAGAGTCCTAGAGGGGTAAACTATCTACCAACTGGTGCCGGATTTTGTGCACCCACAGTAGGATACACCATGTTGAATTTCCTTTCCTCCTTTCTCTGATTGGCACCGACGGCTCCGAATGCGTTGCCGGACCTTGCCGCATCGCGAGGCTCCCACGCTCAGTTGAAGGGCGCTGTGAATGACGCCTGGAACTTGCACAGCGTCCTGAGGCCGCGGGCTATGTGTCAAACAGGAGACCCGTGGAAATGTGTGGTTTTCCTTCGGGTTTCCCTCAATGCAACCCCAAAGTAAGGCACCGGAATTTCCACTAAAATAAAGCAACGCGTGCCCTCCGAAGGTTCTCAAACAGCATTGCTCATGTGGGGTTCCTGAACTAGGGGGACCCAACAAATGGTGGATTTCAGTTTGGTTTGCCCTAAGTCGCCATCCAACATGGGCCCCCACATCGTGGGTTAGGGGGCCTGCCAGCTTTCCCTTTGGTTTCTCGACGAAGCAATCCTTGTCACACATTGCTGTGTGGCAAAAGGTTGACTGCCTTTGTGAATGAGGATCAACAAGCGACAAGTCTTTGCCTTCTCCACATGGTGATCGTTTCCAACGACACTGACAAAGGGATCCCTCTTGCTGGTTTCATGTTGGTTTCCTGGACCTGGGTTGGGGGTTTGAGGGGATTTCCCAACTTCTGTGCTAGAGGCTTCCACCCCCCCCAGTGAAGGTGTTTGGGAAGGCCTTCCGGTGCTAGCACAGGTGATTCCCATCCTGCTTCAGTCAAAAGGCGAGGTGGCAAGAGCGAACCCACTGATGCCCATGTCATATTGCAAGTAAGGGAACAAGGAACGGCTTTGCGGGTGTGATTGGTTTGCTCGCAAGATGGGGGCATCCACCCTGCCAGCAAAGCTGACAAAAGCCTCCTGCCGACACCTTCCAAGGCCTAGCAAATGGTGAGAGTGCCCTGTAGAGGAGGGGGATTCAGCCTTCCAAGGTGGCTGGTTGAACGCGGGACTTTCTTTCCAGCCATTTTTGGACATGAATCCCTAACTCCCACGTCAGGCAGGCGCTGCTCATGGAGGAGGACAAAATCCGCATCCTGGTGGATGGGGAGAACGGGGTGCCAGCAAGGCCCTCGCAGGCAGGCCGCTTTGGGCGGCGCGTTGGGGGCGGTTTTTGGGGCTCGCGAGTTAAGAACCAGCCACCGCACATTTTACAGGAGATCAACATGCTTTTGGTGGGTAGTTGGCCACTTTCCTGCAAACTTTCCTGTAGATGGTTTCTACGAGAGGTTGCCCAAAAGATAGGACCCCCTTGACCTGGGTTGAAGGCGGCAGCTAGTTTACTCCCCGTTTGACGCGGGCGGGCCCTTTGGAGACGCAACCCATTTCTTGCACCTCAAGGGTATTGCTTCTCGACCGAAAGGCGAGAGCCATTAGATGATCACCGGTTCCGCCCCTTCCGCTCACTCAAGAGTCACTCGAAAGTCACTCCCAGCTGACTCAACCACGCCAGCAAAAGCCCAGCACAACCCTGAGATGCTCACGCCAGCGGAACTCATCAGACTCTATGCGAGTGCCTGCCAACTAGCACCAAAAGCGGCAACGCTTTTTGCGTCTTGCACAGGAGAAGCCCAAGCTATGCATACCAAGTTTGAAAATGGTATCCTCCTTGATGCCGTCCATAGACTCTGTATATCCTTATGTCTAAGACCAAACTCACTACCCCCCAAAACACTACCCCCAAAAGCCCACATTTTGTGCTCCAGCGGACCCTTCAAACTGCTTGATGTTTGCAATTATTTGCCTGTAGCTGCGTGGCCCCTAGAATGGCGAGTCCCGACCAGCACAATTCTTCAGAATGGCTTAGCCTGGTGCCCGTCTACCTCGTGGCTAAAAGTGGTGAACTTTTGTGGTCGATTGTCCCGGTATTCGAAATGCAATTTTGGGGCTGTTGCCACCCACACCGACTCCAGAACTCCCGCACTATCCGCGCGCTACCGCCCCCAAGTACCCCCAAACTGGGGGTAGTGGTGTGATTCATCTTTTTCACGCGCATACCAGGTGACGTGTGACTACCCCCAAATCGTCCAGTCAAATCCACTACCCCCAAACTGCGCGTTTTGGGACTCACTACCCCCAAAACCAGGGATGTGGCGGTCCCTCCAACGCGACATGATCAAAGTAGCAAACCAAACTGGCTGCCAAGAAAGCGAAGCTTTGATGTTCACCTTAAACAAAGATACCGGCGCAAACCAAGCGTTGATGTTCACAAGTTTCAACGTCAAACTGATAGCAGCGGACCCGGATGAAACACATGCCGCAGCTCCAGAATTACCTGGTTTCTGCAGCAGCCAAATATGCACAAATTGAGGCGCCCTCGTATAACCCTTATATAGCCCTTTCCTAACCTTTATATATACCCTGTATATATCCATTGGCTTCTGGGGGTAGTGGTTTGGGGGTAGTCGATGTAGTCTTAGAATGTGAAACCCCATGTGAAACATGCTGAAGCAATAGATCAACAAGTCAGTGTCACTGTGAAGGTACATACTGCGGATGGACAAATTCCTGCACCAGTTGGGATGGAGGAAACACGAGAAACCCCTGTGAATTGGGGATAAACATAGGTAAACCACTTACTAAGTGGTGCGAAATGGATTTTGTCCATTTGATTAGTATACTAGGTCCCCCAGTAGTGCCCCTTTACCCTTTTTGGGGGGAGGGTTCCCCTACTGAATAGACTACGGAAAAAAACATGGTACCTTTATCGTACTCTCTACTGGAGGACCCAGTATAGCTTCCCGTTGCTTTCCTTTTGAGCTTCCGACTTTCGCTTGCTGCAGAGTTCTTTGCAGGCGCCCACAAAGGCAAACATCCTGACGAACTTCCAGTGGCGCGATGGGAGAGTGTGCGCAGGGGAGTGCTGGGAGATGGCAAGCTGAATGGAAATACAACGAGCTCACCCAGAATGAGGGTCCTGTACTTGGGGATTCCCGAATTCCAGTTGTTGTTGTTGTTTCTTTTGGAGGGGGGCAGGGCAAGGGCTTTGGGGTCCCTATGGCGGCTCACGAGTCAAGACCGGGTTGGTGATGGTAGCCATTCGGGGCCAAATTCAAGTGGACACATATTTTGGACGACACATACATATCACTATGAGAGTGGTTTGACAGGTCAGTAATGCTTACCTGATGAGCCGGTGTTTGGCTTGTCTTTCGAAGCTTGGACTGGTGCGTCAATGTTGATACATTGGTTTGAAGGAAGATGCCGTGGCCCAATGCTCATCTATTTCAGCTTCTTGAAGCAGTTCTTTTGCATGTCCTTGAGACCAAACCGTGACAAAGGCCTCAAAGCTCATCTCTTCTGCTTGAAGTGGGTTGCAACTTTTCGCCCGAGCTACGCATGGCTCGAGTTGGCCGGGTTTTGGTAGCGCCATGAAGTTCTTCGACAAGTGTGCGACTTGGCTTGACAAGTTTTTTGCTGACTGCTTAGCAGTCTACACGGCCAGCGGTTGATCGCCAACCTCAAGTTCTTGACAGGAAGTCAAAGTTCCATTGGAACTGTCGGAGTTCGACCATTTTTGCAGAGAGTTTCAGGCGAGTTACACAGAAATGAAGCCTCAGCTCGCTTGGCGTTTTGGACAACTCGTTGCAGAGGAAGTTTTAAGGTCACGTCGCAAGGCACATCATGTATGGTTTGTTGGTAGTGGCCACGGAAATCCCCTTCAACATGACAAAGTATCATAGGGACAGCCCACTTTCTCTTGCAGAGGGGGGGGGTACTTTCCACAACTATTTGTCCCCTACGTCGTTGGCCTTGATTTCGGTAGTGTGACCCGGTTTAGGATGGCAGGTCTTGTCACAGCCCGGCCGGTCTTGTCACAGCCCGGCCGGTCTGTGTTTTCGCCGGCCCGGCAAGGCAAGTTTTGTTTTTTAATAAAAAATGCGTGGCAGTGTTTCGCCCTTCCTTTCCTTTTCACGAGCATTTTTGATGGCTTGAAAACGAGCCCATGAGGCCACCGTCTGAACCGGGGAGTTTGTTGAAACAAAGCCCAAATGCCCGGTCTGTCCTGGAAATGCCTTAAGGGGAGTCTGATTTTCCAACTCAACGACTTGTTTCCGGCCTTGTGGTAGTTCAAACGGTCCCAACAAAGGGTATATTTTTCTCGGCTCAAGCAAAAATAGGATCATAACCCAGCAGGGGGGTGATCTCTCAGCGGGGGTAAACAACCTCAGACATGGTGTTTCCTAAGATGGTGAACTGCTCAAACGGCAATCCTAAACCGGGAGCACCTAGCCAAGGTTGTCAATCGGTTTCCTCGTGGCCCGTTGATACTCTCAACTAGAACAGCAGAAAAAAGGATCGGAATTGCCACCATCCTTTACTGCTAGCGGAAAACTCTTGGCAAATGCTAGAAACATCTCCAACCATACCGAAAGTCACCTAGGGCAGGTTGCAACACTGGGTGTGTTTTGAAATACGAAGTCCCTTTTGGGGATGGGTTTGCTTTTTGATCCACTTTCCAGCACCTCTCAACAACGACTCTTCGGAGACTTGGGGTTTGGGATATGGGACAAACCAGCTGGAGGGGTGAATGGGTGTTGAAATACGGAGTCCAACTTTTTGGTCGGTACCTGTATTTTCTCGCTGCATGCCTTGGTTCTCAAACTTACCTTTGAGAGTTCCCTTCAAACCGGCCATTTCGAGCGGATCAATTGTGGTTCGTCACTTCCGTGTCCCCCCGGTTTTTTTTCGGCCTCCGCCCGGGGAACCCAGCGGAGAAGCCGGAAAAACCGCCCTCCCCCCCTTTGGCGCCGCCCCAAAAACCGGCCGAGACGAGACCCGGGAGACGAGACCCCGAGACCCCGAGACCCCGAGACGAGACCTGAGGAGCGGTTCGAGGTGCTGGAGGCCACGAAGTACAGCTTCGACTGCGGCTCGGGGCGCTGGGAGCAGCACCGGCGCCTTGGACGGTCCATGGATCCATGGCGGGAATTTTCTGTTGGAATTTCGTTGGAGGGATTGACTGGGACTGGTCCAAGCTGAGAACCTGAGGATGGCTTTCTGGGGGGAGGGAGAGGGGTCATGAATTGATGCTTTGTGGGGTTTTTGCTGGGTCCTTTTCGCATTTTTCCTTTTTGGTCGGATGCCCAAAGGTCGACTTGGTGAACCTTTTGACCTGAGTCCATTTTCGAGGTGCCTAATGATCGCTTGAGGCTCACGTTGCGCCTCACCACCGAGCCCTTTGCAGAGGGGGGCATGCGCACCCTGGACAAATCGAGCCGCCGAGTTGAGAGGGGTCGCTTGTTGGGTTTGACCGGGGTGGTTTGAGGGGGTGGTTTGAGGGAGTGGTTTGAGGGGGTGGTTTGAGGGGGTGTTTGAGGTGGGAATGTTGGTCGGCAAAATGACGCATCCCTCCTTTTGGATGCTTTTGAAGGGAAACAAAACACCCACCGCTAATCCACAAAAGATCAATGCCTCGCCCAAACGCCGGTGAGCCTCGGCGAGCGCGGCCGAGGCTTGTGCTACCGCTGTCGGGAGATTTCGGAAGACGGATGGGAGGTGGATAAGGTCGTGAAGAGGACTGTGCCGAGACCTAGGTGTCTTTTTTGAGGGTATCCCAAGAACATGCTTGGTTTCCTTTTGGTTTCACTTGGAAGCCAACCAACAAGGGTGTCCAAAAAATAAAAGAACCAGATAGGCGTTGACATGTCCGGGCCGATGCCATTGTGGCAACCAGGGCGGCTGAGAGGTGGGTTTTCTTTGAGGGTACCTTGTTTTCTGGTGGTTGTAAAGGGAAGCCAAAAGGACAACCACCATGTGTTGGATTCCCGGAACTATTTCCCTTCTTACCACTTGTCCCCTTGTGGCTATCCCCAACCCAAACCTTTGGCACAGTTTCCTAGTATCTGCCTGAAGCTTTACTTGTTGGGTTGACAATTCATTGGTGAGTTCCCTGTCGGAAGTTTCGGTTTACAGGAAAGCCTGAGCGACAGCTTGTCCCCAAGGGGCCAAGAGTCGCCAGAGTTCCCTGAGAGTCTCCTATTGAAAGACAATACCTGTGACCCAATCGCCACATTGCCACACACCTTGTTTCAGCGGAGGTTAGTTCTGGGGAACACCCTTGAAACATGGTTGGTGGATAAAAAATACAAGTCCATTGATGTTGGGTTTTGCAATCAGCCGCTTTGTTTCGGCCCATGAGACCGGGTGTCCCTGTGCTTTCCCTTCAGACCGACTTAAAGGGAGTCCTCCCAACACGCGATTTCATGTTTACGTGCGCAGGAAAGTCGGGAAGCTGCTTGTAAGCTTGGTTTTCTGACCTCCAACTTCCGGTTGTGGAAAGGACCAATCAACCGCAATGTAAGATGGAGATCAGCAAAAACAGGGTTTTATGCTTGGACGACCCTTGCTTCCCCCCGCGACGGGGAAGAATGCGGCATGCCCATGTACGCCCATTTTGCAATGCACAGGATCAAGCCTCACAGCGGCCTGGACCCAACTGTGAACTACCACGAGGCAATGACCCAGATGGTGGCGGAGAGCTATGCACAGGACGCGGAACAACCACAATGGCTTCGGTTTGCCTTCGGATTCTTCCAACCTGGAAAGGGTACTCTGAAAGAAGAAAAACACACACACACACACAAGCAACCATTAAAACGGGTGGGTCCCCGCGAATTGGTGGTTTTCATTTTGGCTTCCCTTAGAGACCACCAGAAAAGGAGTACCCTCAAAAGAAGACACCCCCGCATGCGACTGGCTTTGGCCTGCTCCTTCCAGGCACGTTTCAGACGACAAAGAATTCGCGGTATCAGACCTGTTCTTGAAAGGTGACCAAACCACTCTCGGCTAGAATCGCAAACGGTCTATTCCCGAGACTGCCAATCGGGCCTGAGCAATTCTCCGTAGGTTTTCACTTGGCCGAGTGGGCCGAAATGGATTCTCTATGTTTTTTCGAGGCCGGCAACCAGAATTTCTGGCCTCCTTCTGGTTGATATTCCACGCACCCAGAAATGTGTCCGTGTCATGGTTGCGCTCGCTTGGCCAGCTTATTGGGCTAAAGCGTTAACCGCAGGTGGTCGCTTGTCTTGACTCTTCATAAGTGTCCACTTGGGCCACCATTTTGGCTCAAGTGGACTCTGACCTTCTGTCTTGTAATCTGAAATCTTTCTTTCCCCTCCTATCAAAGCCATGTACGCCCCCGCCTACGCTGGTGCCGCGGTTGCAGAGGCCAAGGCGAAGGCAAAGGCCTCCATGGCGAAGTACCTGGCAAGCCTCGTGAAGAAGGAGGAAGAAGGATGGACCGTCTTGGCTGCTGAGGTCCCTCAGGCACCTGACGAGCGGTTCTTCTCCAGCGCCGATGAGCTGGAGCAGGCCCCACTCATCCCAGCCAAGCGCAAGGCAGAGGACGAGCTGATGGCAGACTCAGCCCCTGGGGTGGCGCAGGTGCCGAAGGCCCTGACACGCCCCCCAGGGGCGTTCCTGGAGCTCCTAAACCCGCCGGAGAAGGATGTTCCCATGGAGGAACTCCTGGCGGAAGACGAGGAGGAGCTCCCGATGTCCGACACCAAGTGGCAGAGACGCCGTGATCTGATGGCGAAGGTCAGGGAGCAGGCGTCCTCGGAGGAGGATGAGGACCCCGCAGCCCCCCCGCCAGGGGGAAGCGTCTTCACCAAGGCCCTCAAAGTCTCTGAGGGCCTTTACCAATTCAGCGAGGACCAGATGGCGGGCAACTTCCCGTGTTTTGATGCGACCACGGCCACTAGGCTCCGCAGACTGCAGGCCAAGGACGTCCAGCGGCTCCTGAGAGGCTTTGAGGGCCCCCAACTCAAGCAGGGGGGCCTGGAGCGTGTGGTGGAGGCGTTCTACATCGCCAAGATGAAGTATGAGCATGAGGCCCGGCTCAGCACCCCGGGACAGCAGGTCGGCAAGCGCGCTGGCCTGGGGTATGGGGGCCTGGAACCGCCCCCTGGGTAAGGAGCCCACATCCTGGATCTGCCCCTGCTGCACCATGCCCTGGGTGAAGAAGGGCGCCAGGAAGTGTATGGGGTGCGGCAAGAAGACGGAGCCCATTGACATGGCGACCAACTCGGCCACCCTGGAGATGGCGGGCACGCACTGGCAGTTGACGGTGGATGACCAGGGCAATGCGGTCTGGACGGCGGCCCGGTCCGCAGGTGCCGATGGCCCTGATACGGACCGGGCCCGCGACCTCAAGCTCAGCGCCTCGGTGGATGTCAGCGAGCTGGCCACCGACCCGATGGCATGCGAGAACCCGGACCAGGCCAGCTTCTCGGACTTTGTCCCCTCCTCGGTCCGGGCGGTGATCAGGAACTGCCCCATGGAGCTGGACGAGGATTTCCTGACGGCCCCAATGGGGGAGAGGCCTCCATTGCCGGGCGACAAGGAAGAGGGCCAGGAATGCAGGGCCTTCCACCCGTCGGCGGTGAAGGCTTTCAAAATCCAGACCCGGCTCAACGCCACCACCATTGCCCAGGAGGAGGCCAAGAAGGCAGACCAGGTGGCAGCGGTGGAGCGATCCGCGGCGGTCCTCCACGAGCTTCAAGGAGGGGCCATTGATGGAGGAGGCGATGGGGGCCTACTCCTCAAGAATTTGGACTTGGACCTTTTCCGCGAAAAACTGCTGGATAAGCTGGGCGCGGACTGGGGGAGGCCCACACCGGAGCTCCTCCAGGCCCAGACCACTGCGGAGGAGGCGAAGGCAAAGCACCAGGCCAGACAAGCGAAGGGCGCCCACGAGACCAGAATGCTCGAGCCCATCAAGCCTCCATTCAGTGCGTGGCCTAACGAGGTCCGCCTTGCAAGGCGGCCCCTTTCCGGCGGCCCTCCTGGCAGATCTGCCGGATCTGGCGGGGATCCCCATTCCAAAGGCGGGGGGCTCTGGTGCGGCGCGCCCAGGTGCTGAGGGCCCTGACAGGCAGCCCACCATCCCCCCAGCCTCGGGCTCTGGCGCGACGAGCTCAGGTGCCGAGGGCCCTGACAAGCCGTCTGCCACCCCAGGGGGCCTGGATACCCAGGACCCGGAGGTGCAGCTCGCGGTCCTGCGCTGGATGATGAGCAAACGGGTCGGAGAGGTCCGTATCTTTGCGGGCCGCTGGGTCCGACGACCGGGCCCCGTACACGTCCCGGACTGGGCCAACAACCTCACCAAGGTGAATCCGGAGGCGCTGGAGAGGGGTACGCATCCCAGGAACCACCAGGTGGGTGGACTCCCATGGGCCAGGTACTCCGTTGATGAGTTGAACCAGCAGGCTAAGGCGGGGGACCGACCCTACCCCGAGGACCTGCGTTCCATCTTCTGGGCGGCCCCCCACGATCCGGATGAGGACTTCCACTGGGCGCGCCAGATCTCGTCCTGGACACTTCCAGGCTTACTGGGGATGTTTGGTCACAGCTTCACCCTGCGCCAGCTCTGGAAAGTCTGGGAGTCCCTGCCACTGCTTCAGGGCCCTAGGCAGCGGGGCCCGAAGAACAAGGCCCAGAATCAGATCCGCCTGGAGGGCTGGGAGACCCTGAAGGAAGACGCGCGGTGCTTCCTGAAGGAGGAGGGCCTTCCGTTTCCGCAGACAGGACCGGAGTGGCGATTGGTCTACCGGGCCATGGGCAAGGTCCTCGCGGCCCGGGCCTTCCTCACGGACACCCCGGCGGAGGTGATGCAGCTCCCGGTCCAGGACGTGGCGGACTCCAAGGAACAGATGATCCTCCGGGCGGTATGTGATGAGCGCATATCTGTCCCGGTGGAGAGTCTCCAGCAGTTCCCAGAGGTGTACAAGGCCCTCATGGACCGCATTGGAGGCCCGGGGGCCCTGGCGGAGGTGAAGGTCAACTGGCGCTGCAACACGAAGCAGTGGTGGGTCGGCGCAGTCCCCGACTCAGTAGCCCCCTCCATCTACCGCAAGCTCGGCTACACCAACGACATGATCAAGCTGATGGGCCTTGACCCCTCCGCCCTGGGTGCCGGACAGGTGCCGATGGCCCTGACATCCGCCCCAGGGGAGGAGAGGGCGATGAGGGGATCGTTTACCCCCCATCACATCGGACAACGTCCACGGCGTGGTGGGCAAGGACTACCGGAAGAAGAACTATCCGGCGGAGACGAAGCATGTCTTCTGGGCGCACATGGAGTGTGGCCTGGTCCTGAGCTCCGTCACCCCGTGGGAACTCATCCCGAAGACAAAAGGGGAGACCCGGGGGGGCTACATGTGCAAGTACTGCAAGGGGTACTGGCGCGCCGGGGGAGGGGGCACCCGCCTCCTCCAGATCCGGGCCGGCAAGGCCATCCTTCAGCTGGTGCTGGACGAGCCGCCGGATGGCCTGTACAACCGCTGGGTCAAGGAGCGGTTGGAGTTCTACCGCCGGGTAGAGCCCTCTGCCCCGCTGCGGGATGTCTCCGTGGTGGACCAGAAAGTCCCCCGGTTTAGGTTCAGCCACATCACCCAGACCGGCCATGTTTCAAACGCCATCTGGGAGCTGATTCTCCGGAATCCGGAGGCGGCGGCGCTCAAGATCATACAGCACTGCGGCCATCCGGAACGGATTCGCAGCGCACTCCGGGGGGGACAGCTGCCGAGGGCGCTGATATCCCCCCCTGGGCACAGCACAGGCCTAGACCTGTACCAGGCGAGAAAAATTGGCGCGCTTGGGCTGGTCCGGGGTGCGCCTTGGCTCCCCTCCCTTGTTTGGTTCTTCCCTTTCCGGGGCGGCTCCCTGGGTCCCCCCCCCCCCCTTTTCCCCCGTTTCGGGATGGGCTTTCCGGGGTTTTGGGGGCTCCCCTGTTGTTTGGTTGGGGTTTGCGCCTAGGAATTAGGCTCCTGGCTCGAGTGGATCACGATGATGTGGAGGCCCCGCCTCCCTTCCCCGTTTGGAACGACCTTCCTTGGGGTACCAACCGCGTTCCAGTTGATTTTGCATGACCTTGGATTTGCACCAGTGCAGTCGGACGGGGAAATCCTCGTGGCGTGCTGCCTGGAATGGGTCAAAAAGGACCAGGTTGCCAACCCGGATGCGGTGGTCTTTGACCCGCGACCGTGGACACGAATCGTGGGGCTGGCACCTGACGGCAACCACGTCCTGGTGGCCTCGGACACCTACAACTTGATCCTCGCAAGGATACTCGGCTCCCAACCACAACCGCTGGAGGAGGCGGATTTGGAGCTCGCTACTAAGACCCTGCAACAACTTCTGTTTCGTGCGGCAGGCGCCAGACAATCGCACACCTATTCTCCACTGGAAATGGAGCAGGCCATCCGGGACCGCGAGGAGTGGATCCTCTCCGGATCGATTGAGGCCCCGGATGTCCTGGCAGTGGCCAACAAGTGGCGGCATTGGAAACCAGGGAAGATCAAAACCCAATTGCCGACATCCCAACGAGCGTTGGAACAGCACTTGAGGGCCAGGTGGCTGGAACGCCTCCTGGGCTACTTCATTCCTTTCCGCCACCAGATCCCCTACATGCACCAGGTGATGGGGGCCAGGGAGCTGGAGGAGTTCGGCCACCTATTTGGAGATGCCCGGTTCCGGACCATCCGAGCACATTGCTTGGCCTATGAGGGCATGCGCAAGATCGGCTTCCAGAACCTCCCCTGGACGGCCGGTGACGTCCGGCACCTCATGAACCAGGCGGTCACGCTGGAGGTCACCCCGGCGAAGCTCCAGAAGTGGTGGGGCACTTTAAAGTGGCTCTCCATTAAACTCGGCATGCTCAACGTTGACGAACACAAACAGCTCCTGGCGAAGCGGAAAGCCATCCAAGAGACGCTGGTGGACACCCAGGTCAAGCCACAGCGCAAAGCGGTGGTTCCGACCCGGGCGATTGTTTGGGCCCTAGAACAAGGGGCAGAAGGGGCCCCCTCGGAGAACCGGGTCCCTGAATTGACCAAAGCAGTAGACAGGTACATTATGGCGATGGCCAGGTTCAACCTGGCCTGCAGTGCGCGCTTCAACGACGTGCAGCACACCTCGCCGCAGACGGTCAGGTCCACGAGCAACACCCTGGAGCTGCTAGCCTGGCAGACAAAGACCACGTCGGCAGTGGCCATCAAACGGAACCCGGTCCCGCTCATCGCCCCATTATTCTCTTTCTCGGGGGCCAGATGGTGGATCCCCTTGGAGAGGTGGTGGAAGAGATTCAGGGCCTCGGAGGAGTTTCGCGAGATGGACTACCTGATCCCCACGATCAACAAGGACAGGACGGGTTTCATCCCCCGCCCAGGCACCCCAGACAGGTCCCTGAGGTGGCTCAAAGACGCCTTGGGGAAGCAGGGCGCGCCAGCCAAGGATGTGGCTGAACTTTCGTGGTACTCCTTCCGGGTCTTCATGCCGGATTGTGCATTCCAGGCGCACATACCGAGGGACCAACGCCAGTACCTGGGAAACTGGTTCAAGGAGTCCACGGCGGACGTCTACACCCGAGAGAAGCGACACGTGGTGTGCTCCATCTGGGACCAGGTTCTCCAGAAGCTCCCGTCCATGCAACTCGAGGCAGGAAGGGCGGTCCGAGTCGACCTCGGACATGAGGACTGGGAGGACAAGGTGGAGTGCCCTGCCTCACCGAAGGCCTTGTTCAAGGAAGTCCCGGACACACCGCCCTCAAATGCCAGCTGGGATGTGATCCCCGCCGACAAGCCGGCCATCACCAAGGTGGCTGCAGATGAGGTGCCCCCGCCTCGGGGTCCACTGACGGTGATTGCCACCACGGCCCGAAAGGGTCCCACCAAAGCCTACAGCATGCACCTACTGGACACGGATGGAGTCACAGTGGGGTGCGGCTGGAGGCCGGGGCCGCTCAAGATTTCGGAGCTGGCAGAGCAGGATTTCCATGCTGAGCCGGAGATGTACCTGGGATGCACCAGATGCTTCCGGCATTTCACCTTCCCGAACACGTGGATGGCCGTGGAGCCCTATGCAGCACAGGACTCCGAGGCCTCCATCTCCCTCTCCTCGGACACCGACGAGAGCGTGGACACTCAGTCGGACAAGGAGGCGATCGTCCTCCCGGAAATTGAGTGAGGGGTGGATAGAGCAGGTGCCGAGGGCCCTGACACTCTTCCCCCCGTTCCTCAAGGCAAGACGGCAGGGGGAGAGGGCGCAGGTGCCGAGGGCCCTGAGACGCCCTCCCAGGCACCCCCCAGGGTCCGCAGCAGGACAGTTGCACGCACAGGTGCCGAGGGCCCTGAGATGCGACAGCGGGACCCCACGGCATACGGGGAAGGAGGACCTCCCCAACGACCAGCTCGTCCGTTGGTATTGGCAGCTGATGCGATCCGTCCGTTGGGAATGGCATCAATCCTACTCCCATCAGCTGCTGAGGGGAGCTGCCCAGTGGAGCTGGGCAATCCTCCCATTTTGGCACTAACCCTTATGCGGCAAAAAGGATGCACCGTTTTGCGAATAAGGCCTCAGTAGCACCAGAGTGGTGCTTTGAAGAGTCTGGGCTAAAGCGTTAACCGCAGGTGGTCGCTTGTCTTGACTCTTCATAAGTGTCCACTTGGGCCACCATTTTGGCTCAAGTGGACTCTGACCTTCTGTCTTGTAATCTGAAATCCCGCCCACCCACACCATGGCGGTGCCGCCGGATGAGTTGGTGGCACCACCACAGGAGATTCCCGGAGTGTACACGGACGCAGTGGCCAAGCTCCACAAGACCGCCAGGAACCTCATGGTCCTCAAGGGCATCCCGTGGTTCATCCAAGCGACGCTGTCGGATGAGGGTTTTGTCTCGATGGAGGACCTCGCGACCCGCAAGGGAGACGGCGCCGGGGGAGTTGGGCTTCGCCCCCAACAACCACCACTACACGGATGTGACCTCCCGGCTGATCGCGGCCCGTATGTTCCAGGTGGTTCACGCGGCTCAACGATCCATGGGAGTGGGGGCACATGCAACATCGGGACCCGGGCCGCACACGCCCGGGGACACTGCCCCGAATCTCACGGTCTCGTGCGAGCGGGGACAGCTGGAGAGGGTTTGGGAGGAGAAGACCAAACTCACCAAACCCAAGCTGGCCCTGCAAGGAAGCGACCAGCTGATGAAGCGCCAGTTCAAGCTCTGCGCAGGAGGCGAGATCGGCTTCATCCCCATGAAATACCTGGTAAGCGCACTCCCGGAACCAGGAGAACGGCCATGGAAGACCGCCAAGAAGACCACGGTTGATGGCTGGGACCGGGAGGACGAGGTGGAAGAGCGGGGCGAGCCGAAAACTCGCCACCAACTCGAGAGGATGCACGCGGTGTTCCGCAACACCCTCCTTATGTGCGTCCTCTCGTTTCCGCAGTTCGGCCAGTTCGACATCACCCGGGAGGACCTGGAGAGCTGGTACGAGTGGTTCTATGGGGAGGACATCGGGGGCCGTTTTCCCCCGCCAGAGGACCACGTCCTGGCAATTGCCGAACGCAACGCATGGCGGAAGATTCACGAGCAGATGCACGAGGGCAGCACCCTCAAGGCGGCCATGCTGTCGGTCAGGCAGGACACATTGTTTTGGACACGTGAGGTCTATGAGAAGATCAGGACCTTTTCCAGGGGCCGCCCACAAACCAGGACATCCATGGACTACGCACCACCCCAGAAGGGCAAGAACAAGTCCAAGGGCAAGGGGAAGTCTAGGGGCAAGCCTGGGAGCAAAGGGAAAGGTAAGCCCCCCCAGCCGAACAATCAGGCGTCCAGGGGCGGTAACAAGCAGGCGGCCACCGATCCGAAAGGGAACCAGTTCTGTAACAACTGGATGCGCGGGCGCTGCCCGGGCAACTGCGGACGCACCCACAAGTGCAACCTCATCCTGGCAACGGGCCGCATCTGCCTGGGAGACCACCTCCCGCAGGACTGCCCGGGTTGACTAGGGGCGCTGACCCCGACCCCCCGGGGGGCCTCAGGTGCCGAGGGCCCTGATAAGGCCCGGGGGGGCGAGAGGGGGCGCAAACGCCCCAAGCAGGCACATGAGCCCCCTCCTGCAGGTGCCGAGGGCCCTGACACAGGGGGGGGACAGGCCAGGTGGCGGCCATCCTCGGCGGAACAAGGATGGGGACGGCAGAACCAGCGTGCACAACACCCTCGCTGGGGTCAGAACAACCACACAGCTGGCACAACGGCGGCGCCTCAGCCCCGAGCCACGGGTGCCGAGGGCCCTGAAACGGCAGGGACGGGACGGTTCCCTGCAGGTGCCAAGGGCCCTGACACGGGGGGCCGCGCCCAGCAGGCCCGATTGCCGGATAACTGGCAGCACACCGCAACGCCAAGGAACACGCCCAGGAGGCAGCCGATCCCACTTCCGGCGCCCAACATCATCAAGCAGGACCCGGTGGTTTTTTATAAGAGCTCGGTTGGGCTGAATGAAGGGGGCCAGCGCCTTTCAGCTACCCCCCTGACAAGTCCCACGGAGCCGTCACCGGGATGGGACATCTTCCCGTGGATGGAGAACATCCCGGAGCGTTTGGTACAGCGGCTGAGATGGACACAGGGCACATCGCCCAAAGTTCCATCCAGTGGGCCCATTATTGTCCTGCTCTATGCAGGCAAGGAAGACCCAACTTCCTTGGACAGCTGTCTTCATGCCAACTACCCACACCTTTCCAGCATGGTGGTGGCGGTAGACATCCTACGATCGGGACCAAAAGGGAACCACGACATGCTCCAACCCGAGCTGTATGGAGCTCTCTGCACGGCAGCAAAGCAGGGCCGAGTGGTCTTCATTGGAGGAGGACCCAACTGCAGGACATGGTCCATCCTGCGCCACATACCAAAACCGGGGGCCCCCACCCCGGTGCGAGGGCGCACTCGAGAGACACTTTGGGGCCTCCCACACCTGGACCAGGCCGCCCAGACTCAGCTTGATGATGACAGTATCCTCATTTTGAGGCAGATGTACATCACCAGCCTGGCAAGGGCCTCAAGAGCGGCGGTTTCTCTGCCAGGGCCAAAGTCCTTCTTGGAGCACCCGGAGGACCCAGTGGTGAGCAGCTCGCTGCCCAAAGCCAAGGAATGCTCATCCTTCTGGATCACGGAGGAGGGGCAGCTTTGGAGGGAGGAAAACTCCTTGACAGCAATCTCCTTCGACCAGTGCCGCCTGGGCCAGCTGGTCAAGAAGGCCACCACACTTGCCACGGATCTCCCAATCCAGGACTGGGATCAAATGCGGTGCACACATCAGTCACATGTGGGCACCAGCGAGTCCTCGACTCTCAGCAGATACCCCTGGGATATGATGGCAGGCCAAAGCCATCGCTGTGTCACTCGCAGCGCCGGGGCACATCCGGATCCCCTCACAATTCCCGGGAAACCCTAAGGAACCACCTAAGGGAAGGGGGTCGGACCCCCCTGGGGGCCCTTCTCCCCGGGGGAAACGGGGACCCAATCAGGGAGGCGGTCCCTCCTCGTCACACCAGGGCCCAGAGCCCGGAGGCAAGAATGCCCCGAAGCCCCGCCAGCACGGGCACATCCACCATGAGGCAGACACCGTAAGCCCTCGTGGAACTATGAACCCAGACTTCCCATCTCCCATGCCCCCGATGGCCGGAGATGCGGAACAACTGGGGAAGGAAGAACATGGGGACCAGGTCCTGGACCGCCCCGAATGTCTGCCCGCTTTCAGGGTCCCACGCCTCATTGACCGAGTTGCGATTGTCCAATTGGGTTTCCGCTGGGGGGGGGAAACCTTCCCCGGGGAGGCTCAACCCCCCCTTTCGGAGAATTTCCCCTTTGGCTACTTTGGGCGCCCTGATCATGACCCTTACCCGGCCCTGGATTGACAAGGTCCGAATGTCCCTGGCATCAGGTGCCACCACACACCCCTTCCAGGAAGCCGACCTCGACTGCGGGCTATCCTGGGACCTAGGCACCTCCATGAACGATGCCCAGGGCAACCCTTCCTCCTGGACCTAGTTTCGCACTTGGCATCCCTTTCAGGTGACCCTGATTGGGAGTTCCCCCTGACACTGAAAGAGGGGGTCCCCTTGGGAGTCTCGGACCCTACCTTGACCTCTCCCGGACTTTGGCCGACTAAGGAGGAGCTTAAGGGAGAAGCCTGGCTGGGGGGAAGACCCCCCCCCGCCGGTGGCCCATGATAACTACCCAACGGCTGAACTCTTTGCCAGTGAAATCGAGGCAACCTTTTACGAGGAACGAGCCTTGGACATGGTGGACGGGCCCTTCACTCGGTCGGAGGCGGCAGAGAGGTGCCGCTGCAAACCGGAGGAACTTTGCCCGGCCCCCTTGCGGGGATTGATGAGTCAGACAAGATCAGGACGATCTACGATGGCTCGAAAGGGGGAGCAAACGCACACATCCAGGCTCATACGGGGGAGAAGACCACTGCACCGATGGTTGGAGACTGCCTCCACGCCATCCACTGGCTCAGGACAGCGACGGACCATCCCCATCTACTTCGAGCCACGCTCTCGAGCACTGAGGAGAGACCTCGGGATGTTCACCAGCCGGTGCAGGGGCAGTCCCCAGGTGCCGAGGGCCCTGAGAGGGACCCCCACAGCACCAGCCTGCCGGTGGAACCCCTGATGTGGCAGCCGCCGACACAGGGGGAAACCTTCATCATCCTCAAGGCGGATGTCACCAAGGCCCACAGGCGTATAAAAGTGCTCCCGAAAGACTGGAAATACCAGGTGGCCTGCATCCAAAACCGGTGGTGGGTCAACAGAGTGGGCACGTACGGCATGGCCTCAGCACAACTGTACTGGGGAAGAAAGGCATCCTTGGTGCTCAGACTCTTGTACTACATCTTCCCTCAGGTGGACTGGCACTTAGTCTTTGTGGACGACTACTGCTGGGTCCTCAGATGCAGCCGGGCGGACTGGGACGCCACAGCCATCCTGGCTACACTGCTGGCGCTGGGAGTCCCGCTTTCCTGGAAGAAGACGGCGCTCTCCCCGATCAATACCTGGTTGGGCTTTGTGGTGGACCCAATCACGCCCTGTGTACTGTTGGCTCCAGTCAAACACGTCATAATCCTGGCCACTCTTAAACGGCTGGCCCAGGGGGACATCTTCACCAGCAAGGAGGTGGAACAAGCCCTAGGCCGTATTCAATGGGCTACTTCGGCATGCCCATTGACGAAACCTTTCCTCCAGCCCTTTTGGAGCTGGAAGAAGGCCTGCACCACTTCGGGCAGGCCACCGAAGCTGGTTCGTGCTCTGGCCATCCGTCTGGGGAAGCTCTTCAACCAGAGGTTCCCACTGGCATCTCCATTTGCTCCCACACTTCCATGGACGGGGGCATCTGATGCGGGAGCTGGCAAACAGGCGGACCATGCATGGGTTGGTGGTTGGTGCTCGGACGTGCCCAACCCCGACAAGTCCTGAGTGAAGTGGTTCCAACACAGAATCACACCGGAGGGCGAGCCGTGGGCCTTCACTACTGGGGACCCGCAGCGGGCGATAGCGGCCTTGGAGCTCTTCGGCCTCCTCCTTTTGGTGAGGGCCGTTCTGCTTTGTGCAGCCGGCTCAGCTTCTCACACTAGGATCCTGGTTGCTAGTGATAACCAGGGAAATGTTTTCTCCCTTCTTAACGATTCCACTCGCAGGATGCCCAATGCGGCCATCCTCATGGAAATTGTGTTAACGCTGCATGACCAGCAGGTCATGTTGGGGCCGTCGCATGTGAAGCGCGACTTTAACACGTGGGCGGATGAACTTACTCATCCGGACCCGCAATTTCCGACTGAGAACCGGGTCTTCCCCTCAGTCGAAAGCGAATTGATCACACTGATCTTCGCTACTTTCCTTCCTCACCCATGATGCCGGGAGGGCATCCGGTGAGGTGGGAGGATTCCTCCCTCGCTGTGGGAGTGGCATCAATCCTACTCCCATCAGCTGCTGAGGGGAG
>CAUJNA010000666.1:105000-174743 GCA_963377175.1 Effrenium voratum | reverse complement strand
GATATTTGAGCCAACAAGATCTGACATATATAGTTTCCTTTCTCGGTGCTTGCATTTCCCGTTGCAATCATGACCCTACATCGGTCCCCAATCAGGGCATGCTATTGAGCGGGCAGTGCTGCTTTTCACCGGGCACTCCACGCAAACAAACCCAATTGACCCATTTTTTGGGATTTGCGCTCGTTTGCGGTATTTTGCGGGTGTGCGGCCAAAAGTGGTACGAACAAAGGGCATTTCTCACCCAAAGCATGTTTAGACTAAACTTGCTCCGATTTGCGCACCACTCCCCCGCACAGCTAGGATTGAAGGGTGTTGATGGAGGGAAGGATTTGAAGGGTTGTCGAGTTTGAAAGTTTCAGAAGATTCGAAAATCAGGTCTAGTGGGCAACATCAAGCTGAATGAGAGAGAAAGACCTGTGCAAGAAGGAAACGCCCAATAATTCCAATTTCTAGGTGTCTTAGTCGTTTTGAGGTATACGAAACAGCAAATGCAATACAATGACCAAACCACCTACTGGTTTCTAGTCGTTTGAAGCTGCAGGCAGTTTTCTTGCGGCAATTGCTGCCCGAGGACATCGAACCGCGAATCAAACGGAAAAACACAAAGTGAAACGGAAATCTGAAAAAAAAGAAAAAAACCTGACGATCAGTAGGGGATCAGTCGGAACCCCAATCCCAGAGCAAAATCATGGTGCACCAGCCTCCAGAACACGGTAGATCAGGCTTCCAGTCGGGGATTCCCAGTCTTTTTTGGCACGAAACATGGTCCGCGACAGATCCCCTACTGATCGTCAGGTTTTTTTACTTTTTTTTCAAATTTCCGTTTCATTTTGTGTTTTTCCGTTTGATTCGTGGTTCGGTGTCCTCGGGCAGCAATTGTCGAATTCCTTTATCCAGACTGGCACGGTATGGGCACCACGACCCCCCCCCCCGAACCATGGTCCGCGACAGATCCCCTACTGATCGTCAGGTTTTTACGTGTTTTTTTCAATTTTCCGTTTCATTTTGTGTTTTTTCCATTTGATCCGTGTTTTGATGTCCTCGGGCAGCATTTGTCGAATTCCTTTATCCAGACTGGTACGGTATGGGCACCACAACCCCCCCGAATGTTTCCCGACAGGTCCGCGACAGGTCCGCGACGGGTCCGCGACGGGTCCGCGACGGGTCCGCGACGGGTCCGCGACAGGTCCGCGACAGGTCCGCGACAGGTCCGCGACAGGTCCGCGACGGGTCCGCGACGGGTCCGCGACGGGTCCGCGACAGGTCCGCGACAGGTCCGCGACGGGTCCGCGACGGGTCCGCGACAGGTCCGCGACAGGTCCGCGACAGGTCCGCGACGGATTCGCGACAGGTCCGCGACAGGTCCGCGACAGGTCCGCGACGGGTCCGCGACAGGTCCGCGACGACTGGTCCCCAACTGGTGTCTGATTTGGCGGTTCGATTCCACCCTTGCCACATGAATGGTTGCGCCAGGCGATGCCAGATTCCGTGTGGACGACATGTTTGCGGACTGCGACATTGGTGGGCAGACCAAAGCGAGAGCCACTTGCAAGCTGAAGAGGAAACGGGCGCCGTCTGGCGCGGGGCAGGCTTTGTCGCCCAATATGGTTGAATCCTTCCGCTGGAACTTTTGGCTGGTAGAGCAGTGCGAGGCAAACTACGGTCAGGCGGCCGTGTCCACCCTGCTGCGAAACACACACAACGCGGTTTGGATGTCGCAATACAGTGACCAGGCAGTTTTGATTGATGATTTGTTTGTTCCCTCTTTTTTGTCGCTTTGCTTGGTTGTTCTTATTGATTTCAACCGACAGCCAGCCCCCTGCTCCCCCGTGTGTTTGTTCTTTGTCCAAGGTGGTATGGGGGGCATGGAGCACAGCAAGGCGATGCTTGAGGCAGCCGTGTCTGACCGAGCGCCAGATCTTTGCCCGGGTTGGGTCCGAGGAATCGTTGGCCATTCGGTTGACATCGACAAGAACTGCCAGCGAGTGCTGTGCTCAAATGAGGACGGCGCCCTGCATGTGTTCCCTGATTTGCTGCAGTTGCTGACGCTGGACGCGCGCGTGGCTGTGCTGAAAGTCATGGACACCTCGAGCCTGGAGTTGAAGCCGCTCATCGCCAAGTACAAGGCCATGCCCAAGATGCCCCAGCCGGTGCGTGGCAAGCAACGGGCTGCCGCGTGTAGTGATGCACCCGGCGATGCCCCGTAGACGAAGGATGATATCAAGAAGGTCATTAACCAACTGGGGAGCACTTTGCTGGACAAGCTCATGGCCCGCATGGATGCATTCGAGAACCTTTTTGTGGAGCAGGCGACTTGTTGCAAGCATCACTCGAAAAAGTGCGATGTGTTCCCGGCCGCTCTCTTGCAGACCGACAGCGAGCGTGTGGCACAGGTGACGGGGGTGGCAAAGCTGACGGACCCTTTGCTCATCTACATGGCCGGGACCTCTTGCCAGGATTGGTCATCGATGTCGCAGGTGCTGTCATTGGCGGGCAAGACTGTGCTTCCGTTTGTGGTGGAGTTGCAACTAATCCGGAGGAAGCGCCCACATGTGTACTTTCATGAGTGCACGAGAAACTTCAGGGCGTCAATCCTGGAGAAGTTTCTCCCTGGCTACCGGGTGCATTCAATGATCCAGCGGCCCACTGAGCGGGGGTTCCCGATCCAACGTACAAGGAGGTACACCGCGTGCATCAGGCTGGACATGGAGCTGGTCCGACCCATTGAGGAAATCAAGATCCTTGATAGGGCGCCTGATTTTGATGGGGGTCAGCTGCTTTGTGCCCCAGATGATGTGGCGCCTTGCGCTTGCAACTACAATTGTGTTCCCTTTATTTATTTTGCGGGGGGGGGGGGTTGAGTGAATACAACATTCCACGGGTTCGCAGCCGCGCCGAGGTGGAAGCTGAGCGGAAACGTTTGTGCTCCCGCCAGATGCTGCAGGGCACGTTCTATGATCTGCTCCCGGCCTCGCTCAAAGCATCCTGGCGCGCGTGGCACTTGTGCTTTTCTCATGTCACAGAGTTGTGTCGCCCCGACTTTTCATTTGGTTTTGTTTTTGCTTTGTGTGGCAAATTCCGGCTAGATGAAGCTTCTTAGGTTTGTGAGGGGTAGCCCTTCTTTCACTTTACCTTACAGGGACTTGGATATCGGATAGACCGCGATTTAGTTGTGACTGACTGCTGACTCAGGTGAGGCTGGAACAGTACCACACCAATGAGCGGATTGCCAAGATGGTAAATAGTGGCCGGGAAGTCCTCATCAACTTGACACAGAACGTCGAGTTCAGCGGGCACGCAGGGCATTTTGCTCCATGTTTGTTGACCAAGTCTGTGATTTGGTCAACGCAGCAAGGACGCCTGCTGCTTGCACAAGAACTTCTTGCAGCGCAGGGCGTTCCCGTATTTGGCCCCCAAGTGCAGGCGTCTGGTTTGCCAGTGGCCCCGGTCTGTGCCGATGTAGGTCAACATGCCTTGACACGCATGGCAGGCAAGGCGTTTCACGTAGCATGTGCAGGGTCTTTCGTAGGATTTGTGCTCTGCAACCTTCAGCCCGTTGGACCCATTGAAGACGACGGGCTGGGTGCCCCCGAAGACTGTTCAGATTAGACTGTTTGCGCAGGCTCCTTTTTGAAGCGCCAGCATTGCCCAGCGAACGACAGCGACCATCACATGCATTGAAATGCCCATGCCTCCCCACTCCCCACAATAAGAACCCAAGAGTCACTCGTGGGTTGTGCTCGCGCTGGAGCTCCAGTGCATTGCCAGACAAGAATTGGCATTGACGGTGATACGCGGAATCGTGCAAAACTTGGTGAATCGAAAGTTGCTCACCTTGATCCGAATTGTTGGCCTGACAGACGCATGGGTGCTGATGACCTGAATCAGTTTGAACTGGTGACATTTGAGTTGAGTTGAGATTATGAGACCGATTGCGATTGGCTCTAGCAGGGCGGGCAACTTGGACATGATGACATGGCTCTAGCAGGCGGACAAGGCAGAACTGGCATTGCAGCACCACATGCACTTGGAATCAGCGCTTGCCTTGCTGCCATGGCCATGGCTGCTCATGAGGCTCAGGATGAGCTTGTAGGAGCGGCGCCTGATGCTGAGGCATCAACAGGATCATGCGAGATCTGCAAGAAGCCGCTGACGAAGCAGGACCATTTTTTCTGTGAGTATTGTGTGGTCATTGTGTGGCTAAATGTTCTGTTGAGTATTTGTTGACCCACTGGGCTCCACAAAAAGATCCTGAGTTGGTCGTCCAAGTTGGCTGTCAGGAGCAAGACCGTGCGGCCAGACTGCACCTTGCGAGGAACTTCTGTGTGGAGGACGGCTACGCCAAACGGGCCTTTGATGCCGCTTGCAAAACGCAGGGGACCATGGAGAGGATGACAGAAACTTACTTGTCCAAGGCCATCATTTTGAACTCTTCAGTCAAGTAAAGGTTCCAACAGTTACCTTTTTATTTCCAGGCCCAGGCCCTTTGTGCAGCTGGTCCCAACTGAGGAAATGAAGAAGAATGACCATGACGTGTGGATTCAGACGGTCCGTGCTTTCAGGGACAAGAAGGCCGCGCAGGGAAAGGCCGCACAGTTTGACGTGCTTTCCCACGCGGTCTCGTTGAGGAAATCCAGGGTGGATATGCAGGAGGTGGTGATCAAGCCCATGCTGATGGGAGAGTTTGCAACTGGCTCCTCCTTTCAACCTCTCAGAAGCCAAAGCCCTGTCAGAATGGCACCGCCTTATAGGTGACCCCTCTGTGAACAAATCAGAGAAGGTGCTCTTCAATCCCAAGAGCCGCAAAGAAGAAACATTTACTCGGGTTCATGTGATTATGGAGGAGAACGAGAGGAGACAGCAAGTGCGGGCCCGTGATGAAACCACAACCCAGGAGGCATCGGCCAGACACCCCACAGCATCCTTTCGGCAAGCTGTTGCGGAACGATTTGCCCAAGAGGACTCGGCTTGGTTTTGCTTCTCAAGTTTCTATAGTTTCCATTTTTGTTTGCAATGTTGCCAGCGGGCCCCAGCGATGGCTCACTTACAGTTCCCCCCCAGGAACCACAGGCTGACGCAAGTTTCCTGACGGCCACAACAAGCGCTCCTCGATTGTCGCTTTCTTTCGATGATGATGGGGCTGTTCCTTTGCAACGAGTGGGTCGCAATCGGGGAGGTGGCGCCGGCGCATCCGCTGGATCAGGTGGGCGCACGCCACAAGTCAAGAAAGGCGCCGCCTCAAAGGTTCCTGCCATTGTCAATGTGGAGCAGCTCGCTTTGCAAAAGGCCACTGGGTTCTTGCCAAGGGTCGAGGCCTGCATGAGCAACATGAAGGCTGCCTTGGAAAAGGGCATCCGGGCGCTTGACACGCCCCCCGGGCTGACTGAGACGCTCGGTTTTACTAGGCTGACTTTTTGACCGTTTGAACTATATGTTCAGTCCATGTTGTTTCCAGTGCCATATATAGTGCCATGGTTGTGCACATAAGGAAGTTTTGCGCTATGGTGTCCGATGGCGTTGTGGAGGCAACCGTGACCGGTTGGCTCTTGAGCGGGGAGGACCCGCATCACCTCGGCCCGCGCAAGAGCCTTTACAAGTGTGCTTTTCAGTACGTGCAGAGACTTGTGCTGGTGCAGGCGATGATTGGTGAGGGGGCCATCGACTTCGACCTTCCTGGCATGCAGGTGCTGCAGAAGATGAAGCACTCGGGTGAGAAACGGCCCTTGCGCGACTTGGTGGTGTGCCTTGGCAGAGAAGTCGCTGCATGTTGTTGTTTTCTCACGCATTTCTATTTTGCGATGCGCAGTGGTGGATTTTGAAACTGCATGGGCATCAGCACGGTTTAGCGGGCGTGCCCAAGGTCCGCAGGTTACTTCGATGACTTGCCCCCTGATGATGATCTGGTGCCAGTGCGAGCACTGCTGGATTTGAATGCCTTTCTTATGAAAAGGGTCCCAAGCGCAGACGCTGGTGCTGACTACGACCCAAAGGCTTGCATCGAATCAGGCATGAGCCTTGCAAAGAAGCTGTTGGCCATTTATGCCACTGCTGTGAAGGCTTTGACCAAGGGAGGCAAAGACTACGCAAGCGCCGTGCAAACCACTTTGACGTCTGAACGGCTCCGGCATCAAAACCAGCAGGGTGCCGCCGCTGATCCACCCAAGGCCAAAACGCGATTGAGCAGCATGGCTTCCACGAGTGATCCCGCGGTGATCAAAATTCACCGTAACCTTGAAAAGCGGGCTCCGGTCAGCATTGTGAAGACCTTCGAGGATTTGGACCCAGCAAGTGCCCGAGGGAGCAGACCATTCATCATCCGCAAGGGCAAGTGCTTCGATAGCCTTTAAATCAAATGTTTTTTGTCAGTTTTCATGATGTCGGAATCAGGGGTTGGCTTCATGTGTCAGTTGCCCGCAGATAGCCCGTTGTGTGCGTCAGGAACATCATGAAGACCTTGTTCAAGGAGGAGGCTAACAGAGAGCTGGTTGAGGGATTGATTGACAATTTCCGGGAGTCCATGTCTGAGCGGGCTCAAGCGAAAGGGCAGATCAAACTCGAAGAGGAGGCCTGCGCAATCGTCAGATCCGAGCTCTTGAGCGCTCTACCCGGGCCGTCGGAGTGGCCGTTTGTTCCGGAGGACATGTTCCAAACAGACGGCCCAGCCCAGCTGAGTGAGGAAGAGAGCAAGTACATTTGCGCGTTCTCCCGGGCAGCCTTTGTGCACGGACAACGGCACGGCAGCTGCTACCACGGAGTGGAGACATCATGCTTCGCCTCATTGCGTTTGCAGCGCCAAGGCGCCCGCGTGTTTGTCATGGTGAGACTGGCTGAGGCGAGGTCTTACCTGCAAAGGCAAGAGCTGGATCCGAGCGTCGAGGATGTGGTCAACTGGCTGCTCCGGCTGAGTTTGGAGGACCTCCCGTCGCCCACAGAGCTACCCAGCCTCACTTCCTCGACAAGCAAGTGCGGGGATCTGTTCTTTGCCCCGGCTGGATATGTGACGGTGGACAAAGCGTGCGTAGAGGATAACTATAGTCTGTCGGAGCCTCGTGTGATTTGTGCGTGTGTGTCAAATGTGTGTCAACGGGCATGGTGTGGAACTGGCGATAAGTTTGCGATGCGGTGCATGTGGTGGAGGGTGAGATGTTTTTGATTGTTTGCCAATGAGGCGAATACCGCTGGCCATATTTCCATGGTCCCTGCGACCATCTGTGAGCTTCTACGCTGAGTCAAATGCGACGCGTGGCTGCAGCTTTAAGCGTTGCAGTGTCAGACTCAGAGCTTCTGCTGTTCCTTGGGACGGTGGGGGTCAGTTTGGACTGAGGAAGCCTCATGTGGAAGCAGCTAGCTTAATTTGCGAATCAATGGCTCGCGAAGATGATGCCTCTGGTGATGAACCAGGCCCGTGGCTGAGGCTTGCAAACATGCGTCATGAGATTGCTGCTCTGATCAATGCCGACAGGTGACCAAGAAGACAAAGACCCAGCCGCAAAGGAGCCACTGCCCCTCCTTGACATCTCGCCTGACGCAAAGCGTAAGCAACAGATTCAAAAGATAGCTGCAGCAAACAGAAACAGCAACAGCGACAGCAGCAAGGCAAGTGCAGCTGGCCACACGCTGATGTTGGACCACCTGCATCCTCCACGCAATTTGGAAGACTGGTTTGCGCAAGATGGCACAGACATATCTGCTGAGCTGCAGCGAGCTAGGGACCACCTGCTCTTCAATGCCTACACGACCATTGCATTTGAGTCGGCTTCTGGAAATGGCAAATTGGATCCGGAGGACTTGGCCCTATTTGGTGACCCTGAAGGTGACCAGATCCAAGATTTAGAGGATTGGCTCCGATTCTTGAAGCGGCATCGGAAGGGTGAAGTGTCAGCAGCAGCAGCAGCAGCAGCAGCGGCACCAGGAGAGCAGCAGTCGCACAAGCAGGCTGAGGCAAATCAGGATAAGGCGCAAGCGTCAGCAACCGGAGGCGCTGATCAGCAGAAGCAGCAGCAGCAGAAGCCGGCTGGGGAGGCCCAGAATGATGAGGCGCAACTGTCAGCAACAGGAGGCGTCGATCAGCAGCAGCAGCCGGCTGAGGAGGCGCCAGTGGTTGACAAGGCTACGGAGGCAAAGCCGCGGCATGATGAGGCAACAGGAGGCGCTGATCAGCAGCAGCAGCAGCCGGTTGAGGAGGCCCCGGCGGTTGAGAAGGCCGCGGAGGCAAAGGCGCAGGATGATGAGGCGCAACTGTCAGGAGGCGATCAGCAGCAGCAGCAGCCGGTTGAGGAGGCCCCGGCGGTTGAGAAGGCCGCGGAGGCAAAGACACAGAATGATGAGGCGCAACCAACAGGAGGCGCTGATCAGCAGCAGCAGCCGGTTGAGGCCCCGGCGGCCCCGCCAATGGTTGAACAGGCCGCTGAAGCAAAGACGCAGGATGATGAGGCGCAACCAACAGGAGGCGCTGAGGAGCAGCAGCCGCCGGCTGAGGGGGCCCCGGCGGTGGCAAAGACGCAGGATGATGAGGCGCAACCAACAGGAGGCGCTGAGGAGCGGCAGCAGCAGCCGCCGGCTGAGGAGGCCCCGGCGGTGGTTGACAAGGCCGCTGAAGCAAAGACGCAGGATGATGAGGCGCAACCAACAGGAGGCGCTGAGGAGCAGCAGCCGCCGGCTGAGGAGGCCCCGGCGGTGGTTGACAAGGCCGCTGAAGCAAAGACGCAGGATGATGAGGCGCAACTGTCAGGAGGCGGTGATCAGCAGCAGCAGCCGGTTGAGGAGGCCCCGGCGGTTGAGAAGGCCGCGGAGGCAAAGGCGCAGGATGATGAGGCAACAGGAGGCGATCAGCAGCAGCAGCCGGTTGAGGAGCCCCCGGCGGTTGAGAAGGCCGCGGAGGCAAAGACACAGAAGGATGAGGCGCAACCAACAGGAGGCGCGGACCAGCAGCAGCAGCAGCAGTTGGGTGAGGAGGCCCCGGCGGCCCCGCCAAGGGTTGACAAGGCCGCAGAAGCAAACACGCAGGATGATGAGGCGACACAAGCCGCTGATCAGCAGTTGGGTGAGGAGGCCCCGGCGGCCCCACCAGGGGTTGACAATGATCAGCAGCAGCAGCATTTGGGTGAGGAGGAGGCCCCGGCCACGCTAGTGGTTGACAAGGCCGCTGAAGCAAATACGCGTGACAATGAGGCGCAACAGCAGCAGCAGCACCAGTCGGCTGAGGAGGCCCCGGCGGCCCCACCAGTGGTTGACAAGGCCGCTGAAGCAAAGACGCGTGACGATGAGGCGCAACTGTCAGCAACAGGAGGCGCTGATCAGCAGCAGCAGCAGCAGCAAAAGCCGGCTGGGGAGGCCAAAAGGAAAGCCACGCCTGAGTGTGAGAGGCCAGCGAAGGCAGCTCGAGTTGAGGCGCAGACTGTTTCCTGGAAAGGGTGGGACCAATTCAAACGCCCCTTCCCCACCCCGGAGATTGTTGGGCGTGCCGCGCAGCCAAAGGCGCAGATGACCCAGTTGAGCCTGACAGCCTTCGCAACACAACCAGTTGCGCCCAATCCATCTCAATCATCGGGATCATCGGGCCAGGACAGAACAAAAAATGTTGTTGACACATTGTTGTTGACGCAGTAGTAGAATCGACAGTCAACATAGTGTTGTGCCCCGATCTCTTCTCGCGCCTGTCAGGAAGCTACAAGCACGCCGGCGCCTACTGCCAAGGCCAAGGCCAAGGCCAAGGGCAAGGGGAAACATCAGCAGGTGGAGGCGGACGAGGCCGAGGAGGCCAGGGCCCAGGATGTTTGATTTGTAGCAAGTGCATAAGTGTTTGCCAGCGACCAACAGCGAGGCTGCTGCGGCCCTGGCGGCAGCGAAGAAGAGACCCAGGAAGAGGAAGTGATGCGGCAGGACGCTTTGTTTGGCTAATCAGAAGAGTGGCATTTGTTGATTGTTGCGCGTTCTGCAATGCAGTTGATGCGCTCAGTCAGCGTGGGATCGCTTGCGGTGGGAGGAGTGCTGGACTTTCTGATTCTGAGCTTTGCCCGAAGAGCATGATTGTCCTTGGAGGACCATCGCTGATACAAAAACAAAGCCATCACCATTACTCGCAAACTTATTTGCCACGAAAGCTCAAGCGAGCAAACATGTAATTTGTTTGTCAAGGAGTCCTGCAGGGCATGTTGCTTTGCGCGCAGCCGCTTGAAGCGACTGAGTAGGGTGACGCCCATAAGATTTGGGCGCCGCATGGCTCGCAGCCCCTTTGTTTCACTGGTAATGCTGGTAAATGCTTTGAACATATGATGGGGGATACATCCAACTCGCATCGCAGACGCCGTGGCTTCTGGAACTGTACAGTCAGGACTCTGTTTTACGAAAACTTGAAAACCTCTCGGCACCTGCGCCGCACGGATGTGGGGGATCATTGGCTTGGTAGGAGCAAACTGTAGGAACTGCGTGGCTGCCAGATTAGTCATTGATTGAAATTGAAGTGAACCAGCAAGTTACCAACAAAGATTGATCTTCACATCCTTCAAATTAACGTAGAGCTGGGAACCATGTTGTTTTCGCTTTGGAGCCGGAGCCAGCCAGCAGTGCCAGCAGTTGAAGTTTCAGCATGGCTACGACCTGTGGCGGACTGGACGCTTGCAATACTTGGGCGCAAAACAGCCTAGTTTCCTCCGCACTGTTCATGCGGCTTTGATGTCGGTGTTTTCCGAATGGATTTGAATTTGATTATCTCCAGAAGTTCTTGGGGCTGGCCTTACATTTGCAAAGTGGTGCCCGAATTGCATTCCAGTGCAACACTTCGCGGTTAGCTTGGTGACTCTGTGTTGGCAGCCAATTGTTTTCCCAGTTTCAGATGTGGGGGAGTACAGTGATTGCTGCAGCGGACGGAGTTGGTAGTTGGTTGCTTGCATTGGGGAATTGACCTGCCAACATCGGCCAACTTGACAGCTAGTGTCCTTGTCAGCCACAGCCCGACAGCTCAAGTGCGTCTTCTCGTGACTTGTGCTGCCTGTGCCTGCGTGGTGGCAAGTGGCATGCCATGATCTACAGGGTCAGTGTCTCGCAGCACACTGAAGAGATGACGCCAAGGCAAACTGATTTGAGTGTCCCGTTCAAACGGCGAATGGCTGCCTTGTGTTTTGCCCGGCTGATGGCAACAGCCCTCACGCGGTATGTGCACGGACCTTGGAGGGTCACAATCTTTTGCCTCGAGCCGGGTTGCTGGCCTGTGGAAGGCGATGCACCGCTTTCTGTGTGGTCCTGCGTCTCGCAGTGATGACCTTGACAAGGTGGCCAGCCAAAAAAAGAAGCACAGGCAGCTCCCGGCAATCCCAGTGGCATGTGTCTTTTTTGGCCTGGGCACCCAACGCATGTCCCAAGTTACATCCCCTCTACGGGCCCTCAACTCAATTCCCTTTTCAGGGAGCGGTCCCCGTGTTGTATTTTCGGGTTAACCGGGTTGTCATTTGATCATGTAGATTTTAAGATTTGCCCGAGTGCTGTGCGTCGATGAATGTTTTCTAGTTTTTCACTAGCTATTTAGAATTTTTCTGTTATCCCGAATTTTGAGTTGTTTGATTGTTTTTGACCATTTGGATTTGATGGCTTGCCTCCAGTCTTACACACCAGCATGAAGGAAGCATGCTGAATGCTGTTCGTTGCCCGGAAAGTTTTGGCTTTAGATCTCTGCTATGCAGGTCTGCTGCGGATACCAGCACATGATCAACACTGCGTGAGCCATCCCCGGGAATGATAACTAGACCGGCATTATATTCTCAGAAAGGTTCCGTGAAGCAGATTATGACAATCTAGGAGACATGCCTGCGTGCGCACTAGCCATGTTCGAGTCGGTGGATTCCGACTGGCACCCCTGGTTCCTTCTGCGGCTGATCGATGCTGATGCTCGATGGATTGAGCAGGGCTTTACACCCCGCGAATGCTGGGAGTACCGCCACAATGTGAGGCGCTGGAGAGCCCGCCGCATCTTGATTGCTATTGGGTTGGATCTTTAGACTTTAACTTTTTCGGAAATCAAGGATTTTCCATTCAGTTAAACTTTTTGCAGAGGGGTCAACAGCAACCAATGGTTGGCAACCAAGGCATGAAGAGCGTGTTGCAGCAGATGAGGGCCCGCTTCAATGCCAAGGTCAGACTCCTCAATGCCAAGGGCTGCAACTTCAACTTCAACGCCAAGCAGCCGAAGACTCTCATAGCAGGCAAGCAGGTGATCAAGAAGCATTACAGCGCTGCGTCATAATCAGGCATGCCGCGCTCTTGCCTCTTGGCAAGTCTTGGAATTGCGACGCGAGGCTGTATAGCGGCACTGAGTTGCCTCTCGGAATTGCGTCGCGACGTCAAATTGCATTCGGCAAGCTGCAGCTGTATAGCGGCGCTGAGCTTGAATTTTGACGCAAACTCCACCTGTACAGCCGGCCACATAAAAAAGTAATATAAATACTAAATAAATCCATCAAACAATAAATGAATACATACATATAAATAATAATAACTAATATGTTATGTTTACACATATATGATAATAATAATGATAATATATTAATAGTTGCACCCACCTTTGTGTGAAAAACATTTTTTAACGATTGCCCCCCCTGTTATGTTTGGAGGTGTCCCTTTTTGAGGCTTGGGTTCCGCATGTGTTTATCTGTTTGGAGGTGCCCCTTTTTAGGGTTTGGGGTTTTGTTTTTTTTGGTGAGTGGCCGCCCTGACGCCCCACCTTGGTGTGAAATTAGGGAGCCCCCCTGTTATGTTTGGAGGTGTCCCTTTTTGAGGCTTGGGTTCCGCATGTGTTTATATGTTTGGAGGTGCCCCTTTTTAGGGTTTGGGGTTTTGTTTTTTGCTAAGTAACCACCCTGACGCCCCACCTGGGTGTGAAAAACATGTTTTATTGAGGCTTGGGGTTCCGCATGTGTTTATATGTTTGGAGGTGCCCCTTTTTAGGGTTTGGGGTTTTTCTTTTTTTAGTGAGCCATCCTGCAAGTTGAAGCCTGCTTGTCACATTGGATACCAGTTGCGCTAAATGTCAAGATGGCAGAGCAGATGGCAAGCGCAGCTGCTCGCTAGAGGGTAACGACGGTTGTTTCCAGTGGAAAGCCATTTGTCATGTGTTGGCCGCAGCTGCCTGCAGGCAACTTAGCAAGACCGCCGCAATTTGGCTGAGTGGCCCCCTTTGATATGTTTGGAGGTGTCCCTTTTTGAAGCTTGGGGTTTTGCATGTGTGTATATTTTTGGAGGTGCCCCTTTTTAGGGTTTGGGGTTGTGCAATGAAACGTCCTGCTGCCTCCACGGATGGTGGCTCGCTTGCAGAGCTGGACTTCAGCATCTTTGAGGATGATCTGGCTCTGGGCGCTCGCGTGGGGGATGACTCAGCTTCGCATGAAAGGCGAGGAGGGTGAAATCAGTAAATCGGCATTTGCGAAAAAACAATCACCTAGAACCACGCCAGTTTGTTTTTTTTCGTGAGTTGGCCAAGCCTTCAAACCTTTGGGCAGGAAACGCCCCGATAAGAAGCGTGTATTTTTTGCACCATGGCGCAGGTTGAGCCTGGCAGAGATGAGACATACAACCCGGCCACGCAATCGTGGCTCGGCTCGAACGTGTCATCATCATCATCATCATCATCATCATCATCATCATCATCATCATCATCATCATCATTGATCATCATCACCATCATCATCATGTTGATCATCATCATGTCATGCGAGCCTCGTTGCATTGTTCCGTGCTGTGGCTCCATCGTTTTAGGGCATGGGCCAGCACTCGCCAGGACGAAAGGCAAAGAGTCACAAGGTTGACGGTGATCAAGGCCCGGCTGTTGACGCGGTTGCGAGTGGCGAGCTCCTGGATTCAGAAGCGGCAGCGGCAGACAAGAAGACTTGATGCTGTGAGCTGCGGGCCTTGCCCTTGCCAGACCTTTGCTGTCGGGTATGTGTCAGCGTGGGGGGCATTAAGACCGATCATGCTTCAGGGCCATTTCTGCCATTTCAGGGTGTGCCTCCAGATAGCAACTGCACAGCTGCGCATTCATGCACGTGCCCTATCCAAGTCTAAGTAAGTCGGCACATAATGCCCCTCATTCCGCCGAAGTGCAGTGCTACATGCAGCCGCCACAGAGCGGTGCAGCCTTGCCCCCCCATCAGTGCCCAGCGGACAGGAGCTCATGTGAAAAGAAGGGTCTGGGCCGCTTGCGTTCGTGCATATGAGGTGTGAGGCCACAGCCCCGTCCAGTCAACCTTGTGAAATGCAGACTTCAAACCCTTAGTTTACCGTTCAACCGGTTTAGCCACCCGAAAAACCGGAAATATATTTTGGCGTATGTTGCATTTTTGGGTTTTTTTGTCAAATCCAAGGTTTGACGGTTTGGATTTCAGTACCCACTGGCCATTTTCAATGTTTTTTTGAAATTTTCATGCGAGTCTACCAGCGATGTCCTTGTTTTTTTAAACTATAATTTTCTCCCCCAATGTATGTGGTTTTTGGCACCTTTTTTTTTAAGGCTAAAACAAAAAAACACATGAAAAAAACCTCTCCAGACCTGAGCTCGCGAAAGTTAACAGTTCTTCCAACTGTTATTTTATTTACACAGTCATTATTCCTTATATGGTGACCTTCCCTTCTTAAAAGTTCTTCTTTATTGTTACACGGATAGTTTTCAATCAAGTATATTTTACAGTTTTCCTCACTGAATTCTTCAAACAACACAAAAGATGTCACCCTCCCATATTTGCAATTCTTATATTGTTGGTATTTGTTCCGATGCCTTGCCATTCTTTGACTCAAACTTTCACAAGTGCTTCCAACATACATTTTCTGAAAATTATTATCAACAATTTTGTAAATTTTACCGTTCTCATATCTGTTCATATCTATTCTTTTAAGTATTCTTTTCTTTAAATATGATTAAACGTATTTCTTGGTGTCTTCTTTATACTTGACTTGATAGCAATCCAGACTTGATTGTTTAGGTTCTTTTATGATTTTTTCATTCAGTTTTTTAACATAAATGTTTCGTTTATTTTTGTATTCGCTACTGTCTCTATCTACTTCTTTTGCTTGATAATTGTTATTGTTATCATATGTAGGTTTAATATTCAAGCTCTTTAAGATTTTCAGTATGTTTTCATTTTGCTCCAACACTTTTTCTAATCTTGGAAACAACAACTCTAAACTACTGTCAATGTTCGCTAAATGTTCCTCCATATATACTAAATTATAAAACTAAACTTTTAAAACTAAATGTTGCAATTATGTTAAATCTACTCTTTAAATACTAATTTTTCATTATTTGTTTAACAGTTTCCTGAGTTTCCTTATCACCATTATCTGATGGAGTAACTCCCCTCCCAAATCGTATAGCAATATTATGAACATCTGTTTCTAAGTTTATACTGTCTTTAGTTTTATCAATATTCATTTTCTTATCATTTCTACTTATTTTGAAACTTGTCGGAATACACGAACATTTACAGTTTCCTTTCTTTTGTATTTCTAATTCATTTTTTCATTTCTAAGATTTTTTTGCACATTGGACAAGCAAACTCAATAACTGATGTTTCTTTAACAACTTCTTCTTTTTCTTCATCAGTTGAAGAAACAACTGATTCTGTCTTATTGTTTTTCTTTCTCCCCATCTATATTAATATTTATATTTTTAATATATTGTATCACAAACTTAATTAATTCTAAAACAAAATAGCATACTTTCTTAAATCTATTATCAGTTATAACAACATCTTCTATATGTTGTACTTCATTTATTATATCAATATAATCTGTATAACTCCTTTTCATATTAAATAATAAGATAAATTATTTTTTCATTTCTGTCTTTCTTTTCTTATAAAGTTTTTTCATTGTATCGTCTTTATTCCATCTATATTCCACAAATTTCTGATGATGTTTTGAATTTAGATGTTTAAATAAATATTTGTCATCATAAGTTTTACCACAACTGCAATGGTTAATGACCATATAAATAATAAATATAAAATATTTTCTAAATAACTTTAATATTATTTTATTATGTCTGATGTTCCAATAATAAAACCAATAAATATAACTGATTACGATTTCAAACAATCTAAATATGAACATGTACCAAAACTACCTTTTCGCTCAATTGTTGTTGCTTCATCAACGGGTGGCAAAACAGTTTTAATTCAAAACCTTATCCTAAATGTTTATAGGGACTGCTTCGCCCGTATATTCATTTTTAGCCCGTCGGTTCATAATGACCCTACCTTCGTTGAAGTCAAGAAATATCAAAAAGATAATATGAAGGTTGATGATGAAAAAGGAAAGTTATATTATGACACCTACCAACCTGAAGAACTGGAAGAAATAATTAACACACAAAGAAAGATAATTCATTATATGAAAGAACAGAAGATGAAGAAACTACATTCAATTTTAATCATAGTTGATGATTTTGCAGACGACCCTAAATTTGTTAGATATAGTAAGTTACTTCATGGACTGGCAACGAGAGGCAGGCACGACGCCATTAGTTTTTGTTTAAGCGTTCAAAAATATCGTGTCCTAGCACCAATCATTAGGTTGAATTCTAGTTCGTTGTATATCTTTAAGTTAAAGAATGTATCAGAGTTAATGTCATTCATTGAGGAAAACTCCGCCATCGTTGATAAAGAGCAACTGTTAAATATGTATCATAAAGCGGTAGATGATAAGCCATACTCCTTCTTTTATGTTAATATGAATTCCAAAGATGTTAATAATATGTTTTATGTTAGATTTGAAAAAGCATTTAAAATAAAATAAAGATTTAAATATATTATGTTATTTTATGATTTACCATTAGACATTAAAAACCTTGTATTATCTTATAATTTAGGTGATGTTAGATTATTAAAAATAAAAAATAATAATATTATTAAAAATTATATTAATAAATTTAAACCAGTGTATAAGTCTTACAAATTAAAGAATTCACAGTATTTTGAAATTGATAATATCAATATGAAAAATATTATCAAAACGGCATATCATATATTTTTAACTTAAGTGAGTTAGATAAATTACATCAAAAACATAAACCATTAAAATTATTAATTGAATATGATATATTTGTTACATCTACCTCATTTACTTGTTTGAATCATGTTCGTAATCGTACTTTAACATCAAATAATTTATTTGATATTTATTATTTTCTTAATAATGACCTTTATGAAACTAATTTAGTGTATAGGGACAATGTGGCTAATTTTATTTCATTACATGTGAAAAAAATAACTATTAAAGTCATCAATTATGAAAGACAAAGTTTTATTAGTAAATCTTATTCATATTTTTTAATTAATAATGTTAATGAATCATATTAATATTATTAATTTAAATCAATGAAGCGTTGCATAAATTCAACGCAGGTAATTTATATAATAGTTTGTCCGATTTTTGATTTTCTAACTTTTCTATTCTCGTTACACATTCTTGAATAGATTTTATTATTAAAGTATCCGCTCTCGTTTTTTCATCTACTCTTAAATTCTTAATGTCTTCCATACTGTTATTTTCTTCGTTTTTGCTTTGACCAATACCCATTATATATTATTATTTAGATTTTTCTTTTTTCAATTCCTTAATTTCTTTTTCAAGTTTATCTATTTTATCATTTAATTCTAATACTGCTTTATGAACCAACACGGGTAAATCTAAATAATTCAATCCTAAATACTCTTTATCTTTACATACAATATTTTCAAACTCTTTAGGAATTGCTTTTAATACTTCATCTGCGATGTATCCTATATGAGTTTTACCCCCGTCATTTCTATCGTGTCTCTTAAACTTCTTTGGCTTAAATTTCTTAATAATATTCATACAGTTAGATTTGACATTGTCTATGTCATATTTCAACCGCGAATCAGATGAATCAACAAACGTTCCATTAATGGTTACTGTCGTTGCTGTTAAGTCTATATTAGTTCCTGTTGATGGTTCAAGTGTATTACATAACAATTTCTTCGTTCCTGCAACTGTTACATTTTCATTGAATGTTGATGAGGCATTATTTGTAAAACTTCCAGTATTTACTGTTGTTCCAAATGTCTTATCAATAGATAATAAAACTGAAGGTGTAGTTGAACTATCTGAAACTCTAAAAGCTGTATTTGACGTTCTGAATATTACATCAAATGTAGATAAATTAGTTCCATCATAATAAGTTGATATTTCACTCGTACCAAGCTTTATGTCTGTGCCAGTAGTCATGGAAATATCATTTAAAAATGAAACTGTTGTTAAATCAAATGATTGTATTGTATTAGTTATGCATTTTGAACTGCTAAGTTAGTATCAACGGTTATTAATGTTCCTCCGTTAGGTGCTAAATGATTGCTTCTTAATGCTCCATTGGTTTTAATATAAACATCGTCAGCAAATAAATTGCCCATAACATCAACAGTGCTTGTGTTAAAAGTCCATCCACTGGTAATATTAACTGCCCCGACTATGTTGGACTGAACAGCGGGGTCTCCACAAATAAATCTAATTGAAGAATTAGCATCACTATTCCTCATATCAAAAGATGAAAAAGTACTAACATATCTATATAATTCACAGTTTGTATCAATTGTTAATTTACCATCAGTATCAATTTTAACATTATCACAATTAACATCAGCATTCGTATAAATGTTTCCTAAAACATCGATAGGTTTAGAAAAAACAGTCTTATTCACTAATCCATCACACATCATATATTGATTAGAAGCATTTGTAACATCGCCAACACTGACAGCAACAAAATTAGGATGATGTATATAAAAACCTTCTATTGCATCCGGTGTATATGTTTCTACGTATGGTTCTAATCCATTTATTGAAGTATTGATATTATCTATTTTTGTTTTAATATCTGTTGAAAAATCATTAGTTGTAAATAAATTACCTTTCATATATACACCTCCTTCGAAATATGATGTTCCATGTGCTTGAGCAAAATTATACGAAGTATGAACATTACCGTTAATCGTAATTCTTGAAGCATTATTCGGTCTTCCAATAGTAACATCTCCTGTATTCCATCCTAACCATAATCTATAAGGAGTAGCACCTGTTAGTCCTTGATAAGAGTCCAACTGACAACCTCTTTTAAATTCCAGTCGTTGGTTACTAACTGCGTCCTGGATTCTAAATATTGGATTAGTATTATCTGTTAAACTAAGTATTAATGGAGAGTTTACTGTTTGTGCAGTTGTATTAACTTTGTCTAATTTTTGACTTATTGATACATCCTGTGCGCTGTCATTTGTAAGTATTGAATTAATTGTATTTGTATTTCCTGTTATTAATCCACTTAATCCATCTGTTTGTAAAACATATCTAGCGTCAGAACCTACTTTATCTAAAATAGACGAACACGAAAATAAACCAGATACTTGTAAATTACTTAATATTGTAGTATTATGTTTTAATATTATTTCATCATTTTGAAAAGTTGAAGAATTATTAATTTCTACATCTCCAAAACCTCTTTGATTCAAAAACATAGTTGCTCCACTTAAATTTCCATAAACATAACTATCAAAATAATTATTATACATTTCAAAGAAATTATTATAATTTCCAAATTCTGCTATTTTGAAAGTTGCAGTAGTTGTTATATTATGTATTAATGTATTATTTAATATTGATGTATTTAACTTATTTGATAATAAATTATTAGTTGTTATTTTATTATAATAATCTGCTTCATTAAGTGAACCTCCATTCTGTAAATCTGATATTGCTGAAATATGTGAATTTACTGTACTATCTAATCCTGCTATTAAATTAGAATTAGAACTAATATTATTAAAATTAGTTGTCATAGTAGAATTTAAATTATTTATTAAATTTGTATTAGAAGAAATATTATTAAAATTAGATGTTATAGTAGAATTCAAATTATTTATTAAATGTGTATTAGATGAAATATTATTAATATTTGAATTAATTAAATTAGTATTTGAAGAAATGTTATTAGAATTAGTTTTCATAGTAGAATTTAAATTATTTATTAAATTTGTATTTGATGAAATATTATTAAAATTTGTATTTGAAGTTATTGTCAGATTACCTATTAAAAATGTATTTGAACTAATATTATTTGATAATACATTAACTTCCGTCTTATTGTATGATTGATTTATATCATAAAAATTAGCGTCAATCTGTGCTTTTGTGTAAGTATCTACTTGGTCTGCTTTGTTGTCAAGTAAATCAATTATATCTGATTGATTAGCGTATATGTTTCTAATGTTTGTCACCCCGCTTGTAGAATTGATTTCGCTAATTGTGTGCGCTACAACATTCTCAAAGTTTGTTAAATTTATTGAAGGCATTATATATTAGTAGTAGAAAATGATAATATTTATAAATTTTTAATATTATCATTTTTACTTATTTTTAATCGAGTATCTGCACTCCGGCGTCTCTAATGGATAATATTTGTTCTGATACTAATGTTATATATATTGTGTCAGGCATAAAACTTACGTCCATACTTCCAGAAGGTTTAACACGGATTAGTAGTTGTTGCCCGGATTTCGTGTTGATTCCAGTATATGAACTATCGGGAACCTTCTCCATATTCATAGCAAAGATGAACTTGTCGGTTTTATACTGGTTAAATTCAATAGATAAATGATGTTGATGAAATAAAGGTAAGTTCAATGCCTTTCGCAAATAATAGAACGCTTGCGTTAAGCTTTTACAAGGATACTCAGGAAATAATTTTGAACCTAATTGAAGTTGAAATTCTAAGTCATTGTCAGGGTTATAGTTTCCGTGAGTTGAAAAGGTTGTTCTTGTCGATGGATGGTAAAACCTGTTGTATTCCTTATGAACTTCAGTTGCTCCTCCCGTGGCGTCTGCTTTATAGAAGGTGATAAATGTGGCAGTGAGTTTCGATACAGAACGAACAACAGTGGTGTTCATTGTTGCTTGACCAACAACTGAATTAGACTGACAAATGTAAGTATTATATGTGATAGGTAATTCTTTTCCGTCGAGAAGATGTGAAACGTAACGATTGTGTAAATCATTATCCAAACTTACTACATCGCATTGAAGGAAGCAATTATTAAGTTCGTATTCTCCGCTTGTGCTTCGATGTGTGTTAGGCGCGCTCTCAACGTCGGGGAAATCAGTAGTAACATCAGGTGAAACAATACAATCGGTGAAATTACTGACAAGTTCAAGTTCTAAAACGAGAGGACACGCTTTTAATGGAATATACTTAAACTGGTTAAATAAACCAAGCATCGGTTTAAATCCGACAACCATTTCTGACGTAAAGCCTGGGATTGTTTCAGCGTTATAAGTTTTTCCAATAGTGCCAGTTGTAGGGTCAGCAAAACGTTGTGCCAAATCGTCATCGTATCTATAACCAAAACTTTGCGCGTCTTCATTGTCCCTTGCTCCTTTTGACATCAAACAACTCATCATGTGATGGTTTCTATTGTAATAGTCAATGTCTTCAACAAGTTGATTACCAGCAATTAATCTTGCCCTTCTGAAAAAGCAGTAAGCAGGAGATAGAGGTCGTAACCGTTTGTTGCTTGTACTTTCCTTGTTCGAAACATTGAAAAACACCATTACCGATTGAGGGTCTAACCAACTATTATCTTCTGCATTTAATGCGATTTTCAATACACGATTTCCAGACGAAGGTTTATAGATATTCGAACCAGACGGGAAGAACGAGACTGAACGACGGTCATTGATATAACTTGCACCTTTATTTAACTTGAATGAGAGGTTGTCAATTAGAATATCTTCAGCACTAAAAGTTTCCATTGCTATATATAATTTAATTTAGAAATAATTTAAACTAAACTAAATTAAATAATTTAGTGTAATCCTTTTGATTAGAGTTATTATTTTTAAATATTTTCATTTTCTTTTTCTTAATCTTATCTTCAACTGGATTATTCCCTTTTTCTTTCTCCATTACTAATTCTCTAATTTCTTCATATGTACTTTTCTTATACTTTTTATTTTCATTCTTAATCATATCATCCGTTGTTTCATTGTCATATTGCTTCTGTTGTATCATTAATATTATTATGATAATAAATTTATGGTTTTTCTTTTTACTATATTGTCAATGTCTGATTGAGTGTGATTACATCTGTTGTTGTCATTTAAGAACAAGAACTTCTTATTTGCGACTTTTGCTTTAAACAAGATAAAATTATAACAGTTGGAATATTCAAAACCTCTAAATATATAACATCCACATTGGCATTTTACATATGTTCGTTTATTATCTCTATATAAATCCATTAATCTTTGTTCAATTGTTAATGGTGTATGTGTTGTTTCAATTTCTGTCAAGTTTTCATTTAACTGATTATTCATGTATAATATTATATAGTTATATATTTAAGTACTTATTTATAATTTTACAGTATTTTATAAGTTATTTCAAGTCCTTCGTCTTTTCCTTCACCGTGAAAAGAACTATTATAAGAATGAGCAGTTAAAGGGTTTAATGTATGGTCATTTGTTGTAATTGCTGACATATCAAAAATTCAAATTGGGTCAAATGCACTTCTAAACCTTATGTCGTCTCCATAAGTTTTTGTCAAGTTAAATACAGGAGCACCATAAGTTGTAGTGCTAAACCTACCGTTGTAATTTTCATTCAAGGAAAGGGCAACAGAACCACCAAGAGAGTGCCCTTTTAAGAATTTAATATTAGGATTATTCTTTATTACTTCTTCTGCATCTTGATATCTTTCACTGTATTTTGTAAGTCCAAATGGTATTTTTGTTATATCATCCCAAATGTCTCGTAGTCCATGTTTTCCAAATGTTCCGCTTATATATAGTTTATTTCCGTTCACATATAAACCATTATTAGCATCATATGCTCGTTGTAATCCCTGAGCATCACTTAAGTTATTTTCTGGATTATAACTATTTAATATTTTGTCAGTTTGTTTCATAACATTAGTTATTTTAGTTGTTTTCTTATAAGGTTGATAATGTTTAATTTTCCCATGCTTCATTTCATAAATTAACTTTTTATTATTAATCATATAATTAAAGTTATAAATTAATTTCTCAATTAATTAATAATGCTCACATATAAGAAGGTCTATATTGACAGTGCTCATAGGATTAGAGGTACATCATCAAATTTTAGAGTTGAATTGCCGGAAACATTACAAACAGACAACGGGGTTCATTGCTACATTCACGAAGTAACATTACCTAACTCGTGGTATTCAATACAGTCAGGATTAAATAATATACTATACTTTTATTCTTCTCCGTTAGTTCCAGATGAAGATAATACAAATGTTCATTGGATTGCTGTTGCATTGGCAGAAGGAGTTTATACTGGCACAGAACTGGCAACAGAATTAAAATCAAAAATTAACGGTATTGTTGATAATGTTAATTTCTCAAATACTTATGAAGTTACTTACAGTGTAAAAACTAATAAAATCACGATTTCTTCAAACTATGCCGATAGACAATTTGCAGTATTAACTGATGAACAAATGAAGATAATATATGAAAGTTATATTTGGATTGGAAGTTTTGATGCTAATGATTTAAAGTCTGTTAATGAAGTTTTAGGAAATTATCAAATGAATGTTTATCAATATGGTAATGCTTATGTTTCTGGTTTCGTTAATCTTCAACCCATTAGAAATATTTATATTCATTCTTCTCAGTTGTCTAATTATAATCAAGTAAATTTAAGAACGGGAGATAGTACAGTTGTTAAGAAAGTGCCAGTCACAGCGCCACATGCGGGAATTATTTTTGATGGTGACGGAGTAAATGCTTTGGACTATTTAGATGTATCTAATAGAACCTTTAAACAATTGGATTTTTGGATTTCTAATTCAGCAGGGAATGAAATTAATTTGAATGGGGTAAATGTATCCCTGTCATTATTGTTTGTGAAAAGCGATATTATTTAAATATATTCTATATAAAGAAATCATATTATTTAACAGGAATAAACAGAATGGAACAGAATTATATAGAACAAATAACGTCCAAAAATAAGAAAGATTACAACAATAGTAAAATTTATTGCATTAGAAACAGCATTAGCGATATGATTTATATAGGAAGCACGACACAGCCTTTAAGTAAAAGAATGGGCGAGCATAGAAACAATATTAACTGTGTAAAATGTAAGAACTACAAATTATATGAAACAATGAGAGAATTAGGACGATATAATTTTTACATTGAATTGTTAGAAAATTATGAATGTAACAATTTAGAAGATTTACGAAAGCGAGAAGGGGAATTAATACGAGAATATAAGACAGAGTTAAATAACAGAATAGCAGGACGAACAGGGAATGAATGGTATTATGAAAACAAAGACAAGAAGAAAAAATATTATGAGACTAACAAGGACAAAATCAAAGAGTATCAAAAAGAATGGTCAAGTAAAAACGAAGATAAAATTAAAACATATCGTGAAACAAACAAAGAAGACCGCAAGGATAAAGCAAGGCAACGAAGTAAAGAATGGTATGAAATCAACCGAGATAGAAAAAAGGCATATCAAAAAATGTATCATAACACTTTAAAATTGAAATAATATATATAGATTTTCCATATGGAAAATCTATATATATTATATGTCAAGTATTGAGGTAGTAGATGTTAATAATGAAACTAAAACAGAAGAAGCACCTGTTAATAATGAAGTCGTTGAACAAAATGAAACAGTTAATGAAGAACCACAAGAAGCCATTCCTGAACCAAAAGCGAAGGCAAAAGCATTACCAAGAACTAAAAAAGAAGTTGAATTAGTAGAATGTGAACAATGCTCTAAAAAGATGACATTGAAAAGTTTGAGACACTCACATCCTAAAAATTGTAAAAGGGCAAAAACCGAGATGCTCCCAGTCAATCCACAAAAGAATATTAGAAAGATACAACCAGAAGTAAAAGAAGAAATTAAGAATGACATTAAACAAGAAGTGATTAAAGAAACTATTAAGAAACCCACGGCAACAGAACTATTAAGCCAACATTATGAAGAACTTAAACAAAAGAAAAAACAAGATAAACAAGAAAAAATAAACAAATTATCTTCATCAATGTTTTAAATAATAATCTAATTATATTATATATTAATCATGCTTATGAGAAGTCATAGAAATGTAGAATTTAAAAGGGCGCCACAAGTAGAACGTCATTATAATGTTTCAGATTTATGGGGAGTTGCTTCAAGAATGAATTATTTTAAGCAGTTGAAGGAAACGCTGGAAGCGAGACAATCACAGGGAGCATTAATAAAATATAGAAATGATTTAGCTGAAAGCAACAGAACCGAAAGTTACAGAAAGGAATTAGACAGAATAAGAAACATATTAGACAACACACGGTCACCAGATGGAATACAAACGAAGGAACAACTAACTGTAAGAAAGAAGCATTTAGAAGAAATGATTAAGAATATCTCTGATTAATTTATTTTTCTAAATAATTAATATACTATGATTAAATCAATTAATAGATTGAATACAGTAGGACCGGTAAAAGTAGGTTCTTTGAAATCACAATTACATTTGAGACCTTCTTATGATGAATTATTGAAAGAAACATTAGTAGGAGATGAGAACCGTCCAGCAATTGAAAATGTGATAGACAGAAAAGCGACAAGATACAGATTAAACCAATACGGTAGTCAGTTTGATAATAAAGGAGCCTTGGACATTCAAAAGAAACAAGAACTAGACCGAAGAGGAGAAGTTATGAAAGGAGCAATGTCGGACGATGGTAGTGTAAGAGCTAAACTTAATGATGAATTGAAACTTGCTGACACACTGAAACAACACCAGTCTTTCATTCAAGAAGGATTGGCGGAAACAAACAAACAGAAAGAAGAACTTGCTGAACGAATGAGACGTTGGAGAGAACAACACGAAGAAATGGCAAGTGCTGTATCAAAGAGTTCATATCCTGCCGGTGTAGAAGTTCATTCAATGGTGTCCGCTGATGAAATGCCAGAATTAGAACCATTAGAGGAAGGCGAAGAAGAAGATGAACGAGAAGACGACCCAGTTGTTGAAGTAGAATCAAAAGCAGAAGACGCTTATGGTTACAACGAGTTTAAGAAAAGAGCGTCTGAACTAACACCCGCTTATCTTGCAAGCAGACCAGAAGAGATGAAAACAGTCATGGACAAACTGAAAGGATTTAGAAAGATTAAAGACAGTGTTCATGAAGAATTCACTGAGTTATATAATGCTTTAATTAATAGCGATGGTGATTTTATCAAGAAGGAACACAGATTGAAATTAGTAAGGTTTTACAATGATAAAGTGTATTACTCAGTTTTCCACCCACGACCTAAGGAAAAAGAAGATAGTCCAACCGTGATGGATGGTTCAGTTAAAGAAATACCTGCGGAAGTTTAATAAAATATATAATATTTAATATGACTAATAAATATTATGGATTACGCCGACGCCCTACTTTTGAAGAAATGCTAAAGGAAGCGATGACGCACAGATTAAAAATTGAAATCATCCCCGAAAGACAGGTAATTGACTTGTCAATCAACAATATAGATTTTGACGATTTTGACCTTTCAAAATACGATAGGAGACTACGGTTGAATGCTAGGGTTCAAACTGATGAACAAGTTCTTCAACACGAATTGTTCCCTGATATGTTTGATGAAGTAGCGCCAACATCACAGTTTTATGAAAACAACGAGGCAGACGCACAAACAACACGATATATAGCAAAAGATTTTGCTGATGAAATTTATAGTAATGCAATTTCAGGACCAAAAGATGAACCAAAAGATGAACCAAAAGATGAAAAGCAGGAAGATTTACAAAGTCTTCATTTAACATCATCATCGTCATCAGCATCAACCGAAAAAGATAAGAAAGAGGAAAGCCGAGAAATAAAATCGTTAAGAAACATATTTTTAGGTGGAGAAGACAAGAGCGTATTTGAACTATTCAAACGTGACAAGAAGACATCCACACCATCAGAACAATCAAGGGAACAGGAAGAAGAACAACCAAGGGCATCATTCTGGTCAAGACGACAGGTAGAAGCAAGAAGCAGAAGCCACTCACCAGAAGAAAGAGCAAGAGATAATCAAATGAACAGAAGACAATTAGAAACAAGAAGCAGGAGCAACTCACCCCAAGAAATAGCTAGAGGTAGTGAATGGACGAGGGAACAAATGGAAACAAGAAGCAGGAGTAGAAGCCCAGAAAGCATAAATACAAAAAGTAGCCGAGGCAAGAAGAAAAAATAAAAACTACTTAAAGACAAAACGCCCTAATATAGTAAAATGACAGGAATTTTTATTAACGGTAATAGTAAACAGAGAATAACGAATGACGAATTTGATATGATGGTTGAACTGATGAAAGCAGAAAACGACTTAGTCTTACAGATGATAAGCGAACAGAACCAGACTTCGAGCGATGGAAATGAGCAACCCGTGAGATGGAGGGACGACCAGAAGAACTACCACCAGAATTACTACAACAATAACCTAAAACAGTCTTACACTTGTGAGGACTGCGGAAGGACGATATCAAGCAAATCAAATTTATCTAAACACAAGAAATCTAAAATTTGTTCGCAAGCTTCGCGACAATGCGCATTATGAAAAAATAATAATCATTCATCTTATTAAAAACACTTAATGAGATTAATGCGTTCATTCTCAACCCGAAACCCATTTTCTCCAACAGTCAACCCCAGCCCGAAAAACTACTTAAAGAGAAAATACCTTATATTATATAGAGTATAGTATTATGGTTACCATGTCAGAAAATAAAATCATAGATTTCATTTTAAACAGCCAACAAGGCGAACTAATACAAAAAGAAGGGAGGCAAACACAAAAACTCAAAATAGGTGATAAGACCTACAGATATGATAAGAACAAACCAGTTTCAAACGTATTGAACACGAAACTAAAGGAAGTGGCAAGGAGTGACGGATATAGAAAGCATGGCCTTTTAATGAAAGGTGCTAATTATCTAAAACTAACGAGAGGTAGACCCTTACAGGATTATGTCAAGCGATTCAAGTCCAAAATCACAGACGAGCAACAAGCGTTCAAGGGATACGCCAACACCTACTCGGTAAGTGATATAAGATTAAAGGGGTTGAAAGGTTTATCCTACTTAAAATACCAGAAGCAACGACTGGCCGAATTCCTGAACAGAAACCCGAACATGAAAATAATCGTGGAAACTGATTTATCATTCAAAAATCCCGACAACGAACTTATTCAAAGGCGGTTAAGAAGCAGAAGATACAATATTCATAATCCCGATGAGTTGAACAACGTCTTAAACAACATTGGACATGACATTGAGACACAAATTGAAGTAGTCGAAGACGTTCAGTCGAGTTTGGTTCTTGTCCAAGTTGAAAAGTTAGTCATCAGTTATGATAGGTACAATCCTACCCGTGGTTCATCCTTTATTCCATTGCCCGACTGGGTGGCAAACAAAAAGGCTTGTATTAACATTAAAAACGAGGATGACTTATGTTTTAAATATTCCGTTCAATGCGGATTTTATGAGTTATTCAAAAAAGACCATCCCTGCGAGATGTATCATTATAAGAAATATGTTAGCGATAGTTTCATCAAGTGGGATAATGTTAACTTTCCAGTAGGTAATGATGAGATTGAACTATTTGAAGAACAGAACAAACACATATCGGTCAATGTTTATTACATAAACCCCGATACGAATAGTAAAACTATTTTATTATACAAAAGAAGCAACAACCCACAAGCACAACACAAAATCGATTTAATTAAATTGACTGATGAAGTTAAATCGCATTACGCTTATATCAAAAATTACGATAAGTTAATGAGTAGTCAGACTAACAAGATGAAGGCGAAGAAGTATCACTGTAGAACCTGCTCACATGGTTTCAAGACCGAAGAACTTTTAAAGAAACACGAAGAACAGGGATGTCTAGCAGTTGAGGGTCAAAAAATAGAAATGCCAGAAGCAGGTGAAACAATAGCATTCAAAAACCATTTCAAGAAACTTAAAGCTCCATTCGTAATCTATGCCGACTTTGAATGTTTAACTGTGCCAATTGATGTTAAAAGCAAATCGGCAAAAGCTAAAACTACATCATATCAAAATCATCGTCCCTGTGGTTTTATGATTAATGTAGTCAATGCTATAACCGGAAGTAGTGAGCCTTACTCTTACAGAGGTGAAGATTGTATGGATGTGTTTGTAAAAAGAATGCATAAAGTGAAATGGGATGTTTTAGTGAAAATGAAGGAGGTCAAAGACCGTATTGAAACCGAGGAGGACTGGGAGGACTTCAATAATGCCACTAACTGCTTCATTTGCGGAAACAAATTTGAGGAAGGAGAAAAGAAGTGTTGGGACCATTGCCACTTTACGGGGCAGTATAGAGGTTGCGCCCACGAGGACTGTAATCTTCGATTTAGTATGAGATATTATAAAATCCCTGTGTTTCTTCATAACCTTAAAACTATGATGCCCACTTAATCATCAACAAGGCTCACGAACTGAACAAGAATTCTAAAATAGAATGTATCGCTCAGAACAGCGAAAAGTTTATAACCTTTGGTTTTAAGAATCTTTGTTTCAAGGACCGTTTCAGTTTCTTATCGTCTTCGTTGGATAAGTTGGTGAAGTTGAGTAAATATGAGGATGATAAAAAGCGTGAGAATTGGAAGAACAATTTCAGATACAGCGTTAGAAACCCGTATGTTAAAACCGATGAAGATTTGGATTTATTGACTGATAAGGGTATTTATCCCTATGACTACTTTGATGATTTTGAAAGATTTAAGGAAAGGGCTTTACCACCGAAAGAAGCGTTTTACAGTAAATTGAGCGAGGAGCACGTCAGCGACAAGGATTACGAACGAGCCTTGAAGGTCTGGAAGCACTTCGGCATCAGGACGCTCGGGCAGTATCACGACCTGTATTTAAGAACTGATGTTTTACTACTGACCGATGTATTTGAAAACTTTAGGGACTTGTGTATGGAATACTACGGTTTAGACCCCGCTCATTATTATACGTTGCCAAATTTCGCATGGGACGCGATGCTTCTAAAAACTGGCGTTGAAATAGAACAATTGCATGACCAAGAAATGTTTGAGATGGTTGAAAAGGGAATGAGAGGTGGTATGTGTCAGGTAAGTCATAAATTAGCAGTGGCAAATAATAAGTATATGGGGGAAGCATATGATGAGAACAAGCCATCAAATTATATTAGTTACTTGGATGCTAATAACTTGTATGGTTTAGCAATGTCCCAGAAGTTACCGCTAAAAAATATCAAGTGGGCAAAGAAAACTCCCATTGTTGAAAAATGGAATGAAAACGATGAGTTCGGTTATATTATGGAAGTTGATTTGGAATATCCCGAAACATTGCACGACTTCCACTCTGACTATCCACTAGCGCCTGAAATAATGAATGTAAATGTGAATATGCTTTCCGATTATCAAAAGCAAGTCTTCAAAATATATTATGATGGTAAAAGTCCCAAGGACGAGAAAACAAGTAAGTTAATATTAAATCTAAAGGATAAAGAAAAATATGTGGTTCATATCAAGACTTTACAGTATTATTTGAAAATGGGAATGAAAATGGGTAAAGTCCATAGGATAATAAAGTTTCAACAGAGGGCTTGGTTGAAACCGTGGATTGACTTCAACACTGGTAAAAGGAAAGAAGCCAAAAGCGATTTTGAGAAAGATTTATTCAAATTAATGAATAACGCGGTGTACGGAAAAACTATGGAAGACAAGCGAAACCATATGGACTTTGAACTGGTTGATAATGAGGTAAGATATGAAAAATGCGTGAATAACCCAACATTCAAAAACCGATTTATTATAAATGAAAATCTGGTGGGAGTTGAAAAAACTAAAGCGAAACTGAAACTGGATAAACCGATTTTCCTGGGAATGAGCATTTTAGATTTAAGCAAATTACATATGTATCAGTTTTATTATGATGTATTGAAAAAGAAGTATAATGAAAACATCAAATTGATATATACTGATACTGACAGTTATGTAATTCAAACAATGACTGATGATGTCTATAAGGATTTCAATGATATAAAGCAACACATGGATTTTAGCGACTATCCTGTTGAGCATCCATGTCATGACAAAACTAATAAGAAGGTCTTAGGAATGTTTAAGGACGAAGTGAATGGAAAAATCATTACTAAATTCATCGGATTGAAACCTAAATCTTACGCCTTCACAATTCACGGTGAGGTTGATGAACATAAGAAATCAAAAGGTGTAGTGAAACACAAAGTGAAAAAAGAACTGTCGTATCAGAACTATCACGAAGCATTGTTTCAAAACAAAAAGCATGAAATCACATATAACTTCATCAGAAGTAAGTCGCATCAAATATATTCAATGTCTCAAGTAAAGCAATCTCTCAGTAATTATGAAAATAAAAGGTTATATATTGATGCTTTCACTTCGCTGCCTTATGGGCATTATTGCATAAAATAATTATCTAAATAGTTCTAATAATATGAAATTATTAGAATTATTTTCAGGCACAGGCTCAGTTGGTCGGGTTTGGGATTGGGTTTGAAACTGGAAATGTGGGTTTGGGGATGAGGTTGAAACTGAAAACATTAAAGTTTATGTATTTGTTGGTTTTGGGGGAGTTGAAAATGGGGGATTATGCCCTTATTTTGGTGGTTTGGGATTGTTGGGATTTAAGGGTTTGCGAAGAGCTCCCTTGAAATTGGGGTTGGTCTAAAACATTGAAACAAAAAATCGGCGAGAGTTTAACCTTACACAACGGTTTAGGGTTGTAAGACAAAACGCCCGACCCACCCGTCACCCGCCCGATACCTTGTTGTCGTCGAGGGAGGTGCCTTCTGACAAGCAGGACTCACACGTGGGGGTTGGGGTTGTTGTTGTTGTGGCGGTCGGCGGAGGCGTCAGCTCTTGTCAAAAAGAAGCAACTCCTGACCACGTATCCAACCCTTCCTTTTCGTTAGTAATGGGTGGTTTGCTTAAGCGAATCCCCGTTCGCTCCCACCTCATCACTAACCGGATAGGATGCCACAAACAGAGTGGCAGACCGAATTACGGATACGAGGCCAGTCCTATGTAAGAAGCTTAAAATCCGACAGCTTAGTATTAGGAAAGGAAATACCCTACTACAGTATTGTGAAATGACTATTTCCAATCCTCTATTTCACTGTTGCGAAATGCACGTTTCACACTGCTGAAACACCACTAGAAACAAGGAAAAACGGTGTTTTGGTTTCATCATTGTGAAATGCTCTCTTTCAGAGCAACCCCTAGCCAAAACTACTTAAAGAAATATTACCTTATATATTAAGAGAAAAATGAACGGTGATGGAATCAATAATTATATCGATAAAAAATGCTATGATTGTTGTCACTTCAAAAAAGAAAATATGGAATTGTATAAATTGAGTTTACCTAATGAAATAGTGAATAATATTATTAATTATTCAATGGATGAAAAAGACGAATGTGAAAATTGTCAGGAATGGAGAGATAATCAATTTTTAATCAAATGTCTGTTGAGAATAAAAGGAAGACATAATAGAAATGTAGAAGATGATATTTTAATATTTCTAACTGTAAATAAAATACCACCTTACGATTATGTTAAACAGTTTCTTAAAATCAGTAAGAAAAATATGACATGATTTATGATATATTATGGATGTTGGGTTATAGTCAAGAGAAAGGAGAAGATGTTAAACAAAATATCAAATTATTTATTGAAAGTAAAAAGTTTAATGTTCAAAATACATTGAGAGATATTAATATTATTTTTAAAATGATGTATGAAAGAAGTAAGACAAACCAATTAGATTATTATCCTGAACTGAAATTATAATCATAATATAATAATAACATGTAAAATCTTATATGTTATAATTATATTGAACTTTTAACCTATAACACCCCTTAAACTTATCTAAAGTAATAACCCCTTAAACATATAGAGACCAATGACAGACAAAACGCAATGTTCCAAATGTAAAGTCTTTCAATTGTTAGAAAAGTTCAACGAGGGAAGAAAACAATGTAATGTATGCTTGGAGAGCAAACAACGGTATAGAGAAGCACACAAAGAACAAATACAACAAAAGGCAAAGGAGTATTACGAAAACAACAAAGAGCAGATTGTAGAGAAGAAAAAGACATATAGAGAGAATAACAAAGACAGTATACTGGAAAAGAACAAGAACTATCGTGAAAAGCATAAAGACGAAATAAAGCAAAAATCAAAAGAATATAGAGAAAAGAACAAACAAGACATAAATGAAAAACAGAAAGACTATAACCAATTAAAAGTAGAATGTCCTTTATGTAAATGCTTTGTAGGAAAATACAGAATGAAAAAACACCAACAAACAAGTAAGCACCAACTAAGAGTGAAAGGTCAAGAAAACAATAACGATACTGTGAGAGAATATATGGAAACAACAAGTGACTTTGAACAAGAATAGGAATAAACAAATGAACCACCAACACCCCAGAACAAAATAACTACTAAAAGGGCTAACTCTTTCAAATGAAAAAAATGTCGGCCCCCAGAAAATCCACCCCTAACACCCTACAACAAAATATAGGATGAAATCAAACAAGGGTGTTAAAACGTTGGATAACAACATTTGACCCAATAACCCCTACACTCCTCCCTCTTTCCCCCAGGCCCCCCCTTTTCTCCATTTTTTGGGGGAGGGCGAACAAAGGGGCACGGTTGCCTGCAGAACCTCCCTCTGTACAAGCTCTGTATGGGACTTCTCTTCACTGTTGTTGGCAAGTTTTAGGCTTTTTGTTTCTTGCTACTGTTCATTTTAGTAGGGGGGAATAACAAACAAACAAGCAGAGTTTTTTTTGGGGGGGGCGAGCCCATACAGTTTGGGTTGAGTTACCGCAACTTTTCCAGAGCCGTGCAGGGTGTCGGCAGATCCCTACGACTTTGACCAGCGACTCGGCATGGCAGTTGGTGGTTGACCAGTGCGATGTGCTCGGTTGCCCGGCGTTTTTTTCTGGGGGGGGGGGGCGGGGGGGGAGAACGGAGGAGCGAGGGGCCCCTGTTTAATGACAGCCTTGGGAGGCTTGTGATTGTTTGAAGGGCGTTGCGAAACATCTGAAATGAACTGGTCCGGAACGGAATCAAACCATTGGAACTCCACGTGCCAATCGCAACAACTCGATTTGCACATGCTCGCAGCATTAGCATGCGTGTGCGAATGCTGCAGCGCACTTCTTCAGCAGCACTCTTGGCCCCTGTTCATGTACGAGATTGCCCAGCAAAAATGATCAACCCTCAAAAAGGCCAGGCTGGGTGAGTTTCCTGAATTCAAGTCGTATTGACCCAGGATACAAAGCCCCAGTTGCGGGCATGTCCCATTTGAAGTGCCACCCTCCCCCCCACAACAAGAAAGGCGACAGGCGGACAAATCCGCAGTCATCATTGTCCTCTTGGAAGGTTTGACTTTTTGCGATGATTAGACTTCTAGACTTTTAGACAAGGTCCCCCAGTAGTGCCCTTTCTCACCCCCTTTTTGGGGGAGGGTTCCCCTACTACCAAAGCTTAAACTTTTTGCAAGGGATCGTTGCATCGCACCGCTCAGAATTCCCGAGTGGGTCTTGGTTCAAACAAGGGGCACTTTGCAGGGGGGGTTTTCTTTTCGACAGTTGAAACCAACCGATTAAGGCGTATACCGAGTCGTTTTTGTTTTTGCCAGACCCCCTTCCCAAAATGCATGTACATGTACATAAATCTATGTCACAATAAGAACAATATATTGTATTATAACAGACGAACAGAACAATAACTCTATATATATATATTATTAATATATATATATATATTAATATAAATATATTCGTACAACAAACAAACAAAACAATAACTATATATATATATATATATATGTATGTATGTAAGAAACAAACAAAAACAACCGCACACATCATCTGACTTGCGGGGCGCGCGCTTGTTCCTCAGGAAGGGCTACTCCGCGGGCACGGGGGGCTTCGCCATCATCTTGTCCAGCGACTCCGTGGCCTCCACGAAGAGTCTGTGGAGCGCCCACACCAAGTGGCACCGCCGGTGGATGGCGTGGGGCCCCGGGGGAGGAATCGCCTAGTTGCGGTTTTTTTTGGGGGGGAAGGGGTAGCCTAAAAGAGTCGCGGAAGCAAAGAATAGGTGGAGGGTCTGTTTTTGAGGATAGCCTGTTGGTCGTTTTAAAGGGAAGCCAAGAGGAAAACCTGTCTGATTGATGGCCTTTTTTGTCGTTTTCAAGGGAAGCCAAGAGGAACACCGTATTATTATTATTATTTTTTTTGGGGGGGGGTCCCTGAAAAGAAGGCACAATGCGGCAAGGCGATTCACTCTTTTCGCTAGCCCAGAAAGAATGCACCGAGGTTCCCCAATTTCGAGACCAACCCAAGAGGAGTTTCTGTTTGAAGGTGTTTTTTTTTTTTCACCTTGGCTTAAAGGGAAACGCAGGGGACACCATGTTTTCTTGTAGGGCCCGGGTGGGTGGGGAAAAGCAAATCACTTCTTTTGCCTATTTTCCAAGAGCGCAGGGATCGGGGAGAAACCAGCTCCTGCCGAAGGCCCTTTGCTTGTGAATCCAATATGTCTGTGTTTTTGGAATTTGATGTGATTGCACACCTTGCAGATGTACTGAAGGGCCATAACCCCCATGGCATTTTGTTGAATTTGCTTTGTAGTTAAGGGTTCACTATGGGCCAGAATCAAACATTTTACATTTGGTTGCGACATGTTCGCCTTTGCGCGTGGGGGGGGGGGGGGGCTTTATTCAAAACAGATCCCACAAGAAGCTGCAGCCGATGTCGGACAGGTGATGTTGGATACAATTATCTTGAGGCTTGTTGCGGTTTTCAGGCTTGCGGGTCTCGATCGCAGGAGGGGTGGTGTGACGCTGTGCCCTTTCCCTAAGCACTGCACCCCGAAAAAGAAGGGCTTTGGCTGATCCATTTGAAGCCAAGAGCAAAATCAAGAGGGCTTTCGCGAGTTTTTTTGGAAGACAAAGAAAGGGGTACGTTAGGTTCGGTTGGTGAGCGGGAACAAATCTAATGAACATTTGCCTTGGTTGCCTCCAATGCCCCTCCTGGGAGCCCGTCAAAACCGGATTTTTCCATCCGGGGTGCCCCTTCCCTAACCCAAGCTTAAACCTACCCTAAACCGGCTGGAGCAGTTTGGACATATGGGCGCAGTACAACAGCAAAACTGCAAGCTCTGGGCTGGTTGATTCTCGCGATTCCTCGCAAACTAGGGACCAGCCGTTGGCTGCCCAAATTAGCCCGGCGGGGGTTTGTCGCGAATTTCGCGGGATCTTGAGGCAGCGGCGCGTTGAACATGTTCCCACGGAGTCAGAGGCTAGGTCCAGTCTACAAATCGGCTTGGTCTTGGGGAAGCGGGCGCAGGTGTCCGGAGACACTTGCGGAACCTTGCCAATGTGGGCGGGGTTTGCACTGGTTAGTCCGAAACAGGGGCGCCTGCCATTTTGGGTTGCTCCACGGATGGGTTTGTTTTTCAGGATATTGACACCATACACTCACTCAGCCAGTGGACATACTTTACACTTTTTTCCTTGCTCTCACTTTATTTATTTTAGTGGTGGCCCCAAAAGTGTACACTTTTTTGGGGCTAGTCACTGGCCAAGTGAGTACATGCCCTCCCCCGATTCCTTCCCCGGAATTAGCTCCCCTTTTTGATTTGTTTTGCTTTTTTGGGGTCCCTTTGTTTTCCACTAACCCTTCAAAACTTTATATATATATATATACACATTTTTTTTCGCTGGGGTCCTAATTCCAGCCAAGATTCAACAAAAGACTTCCAAGCCCAGCTTGGCGGAACCCTAGGCGAAAAAGCTGGAGGACGAGCTGAAAGCGGAGGCGCGGGTGTCCGGTGACGCGGCAGTTTTGGGCCCAGACGGTCCACTGCTTGAGTGCTCTTGGGTTGGATCTTTAGACTTTAGCTTTTTAGGAATTAAAGGTGTTTTCCACTAAACCCTCAAACAGTTAAACTGTTTGTCGTTCTGCACAGTCCACAGCATCTATTTGTTGTTTGGCTTTGCAGCTTGGGATTGATTTCATGCCTGTTGGATTGAGGTAGGGCCGCTCCTTGTGCTCACTATGGCTGCCGCCGTTGACTTGGCAGGTTGTTAGAAGCCAGCAGCCACGGATAACTAAGTTGGTGCCAAGTTTGGTGTAAGCCGAACCTGGCTTGACGCCAAGAAGGGGCCATCGCAATCGATTGCTTTGTCACTGAAGCGCTGTGTGTTCCTGCCTTGCCGCACCCTTCTGTGTTTATGACTTGCCCAAGGCAGCCTTCAGACCTTTTGACTTGCCGTTGCCACGGCATCTTGTGTCCGGCCCGTTCTGTCATGGTGCCAGGTGGCCTTTGCAATCTTCCTAGTGCGGTCACTTTGCAGCGGGCACCATGAGAAGACAGGTGTCACCCACCCTTATCCTTGCGCTAAACTTCCCACCCAGAGGGACTCACCCACTTTTTCAATGCTTACGATGGGCTTGTCCTTCTTCGAGTATTTTCTTGCAATCATGGGGCCTTGGGAGGGAGGGAGGGGAGGGAGGGAGGGAGCGCAAATACGCCCTCAATAAGGGCGTATTTGGGCTCCCTCCCACTCCCAGCCCCCATGTTGCAACATCTTTGCCCACCCCCCGCCGCTTAAAGCTCCCGACATCGGTTTCTTCCTTCCCTCCGCGAGATCGTGCGAGGTGTGCTTTATCGAGATCACAGTGGATGGGCCGAAGGGCAGTCCGGCAGCAATGCGTCGGCTTGCGAGCCCACTAAACTAGTTAGCTCTTGAGACCATTTTTATTGCCCTGTACAATCAGGAATTTCTGCTGCGGATGGACGAAATTCATTTCGCACCACCCAAGAAACCCTCGGAGCACCACCCAAGAAACCCTCGGAATGATGATGCAATGATGCCCCTGTAAATACCAACCAACGTTATGGCTTCACCCCATGGTGCGTGGTTTCGGATTGCGCAACCATCCGCCGTAGGTTGAGGGCATGGACGCCTTGTCAGGCTTCCTCCCAGTGGATTTGTTTCGGGAATCCCTACGGTTGATAGATTTGGCTGGAGCTCTTTCTTTCTTTCTTCCTTTCTTTATTTGTTTATGTCTTTCTTTCTTTTTCTTCTTACTTTCCTACTTTCTTACTTTCTTACTTTCTTTCCTTCTTACTTTAATTCTTTCTTTCTTTCTTTCTTTCTTTCTTTCTTTCATTCTTACTTTCCTACTTTCTTACTTTCTTACTGTGTTTCCTTCTTTCTTGCTTTCTTTCTTTCTTTCTTTCTTTCTTTCTTTCTTACTTTCTTACTTTCTTACTTTCTTACTTTCTTACTTTCTTACTTTCTTACTTTCTTTCTCTCTTTCTCTTCTTTGTTTCTTTCTTTCTTACTTTCCTACTTTCTTACTTTCTTACTGTATTTCCTTCTTTCTTACTTTCTTTCTTTCTTTCTTACTTTCTTTCTTTCTTTCTTTCTTTCTCTCTCTCTCTATCTTTTCGCCCTCTTCTTGCTCTCATCCTCCGCGTTTTGCTTTTTCCATTTTGCCCTTCCGGGCTCGAAAACCCGCCCGGCCGAGGGGACAAGTACCTCACGGACCTCGCCGCGTACCGCGGCATGGGCCTGAAGGAGGCCTCGGAGATCATCCAAGACTACCAGGAGGGGTCATCGGAGGGCGCCGGGAGCTCGTGTTTGGTGGGTTTTGAAGTCCTTCCATTTCTTTGCATTTTGCCAAGGGCTATTAGGACTGAATAACTTTTTGCCAACTGATGGGTTTTCCGAATTAAACCACAAAAAGTTAAACTTTGAGCAGGGGAGCAGAAAACAACCAAGAAATTTGCAGGTATTTGCTAAAATTCAAACTGTTGCTCCCCTTCCAACGTCAACCAAATTCGGCTTTTCGGAGGGGGCATGTGGCGGAACGCCTTTGGAAGATGCTTCTGAAGTTTGTCAGGGCTCCTTAAAAGATACATTTTGCCACCATTTTGAAACATGGCTTTTTCCACCAACAAATAGGGAAACCACCATTTACAAGGCAATGTTCAGGTGTATAATGTAAGGATCCCTGATTTGGTGAAGAATATGTTTCCCCTTGCTGGTTTTCAAGATAATCTATCACAGGAATTATCTGCTCATTTTTTCCAGGTGACTTAAGCAAATGAAGGAGTTCTGGCGTTGGTGCATTTTGCCAAGGGATGTTAGGACTTTAGAGCAGAAAGCAGCCGAGATGAGTGTTGTGCCTGTGTTTTTGCTGGGTTGGGTTTGGAGGTCGTCTTTTTTGTGGGAGGGTGCCTATTACCTATGTGTTTTTGGTGGGGTTTTAGAAGGGTTTTTGATGGTTGGTTTTAGCACGTCGGGAGTTAACCTATGTTTGTTTGGTGGTTTTGGAGGGTTTTTGGTTTAGGGGTTTAGGGGTGCCTATGTGTTTCTGGTGGGCTTAGAAGGGAACACCATATCCATTGTTGGGGGTCTCCGAGAAAAAAGACGGCCATGACAAATTCGGGTTTTAAAGTACTATAAGACACCATTCTGTTGGTTAGGAGCTTCTGTATTGGGGAGGTATGTGTAAGAGGGATGGGCAGGGCTTGCGCGAAATTGGTTTGAACAACCAGGCCCGATCGATGGATGATGTTTACTGATTCAACTGCCAGGTGGTGGGGGAGGTGCTGTGGCACTGGACAAAATCCACTTTCCAAGCACCAGTTGGAATTGTAGTGGTTTATCAATGCAGTATTCACAATAGGCTTCCATCCACTCAATTTCAACCAGGCCATGAAAGACCTGACTGGAAGTTTGTTGGGTTTGGCGCTGCAGCAAAGAGGCCTTCTGAGTGTCCATGTTTTGCGTGGCCATGGTAGTGGGGCAGTGGCCTGGCACGAGCAAACAGGACTGAACCAGAAGATGCTTCTAAGAACTCTACGGGTCATCACCACCCCTTCAGCAAGCAAATGCGCGAGGGAGAAACTCAGTGACCGTAGCCCTTTGGCCCTTTCTCTCACTCATTTCCAGAAGGTCGCCGTCCGTTTGTCCAAGCTTTGCTGGGTTTTGAGTGAGTTATCATGAGATATTATGCATGTATGTGCGTGCTTGATTCTGTCAGTGCATTTGCGCATGTAATTCGGATCCATCCATGTCACTACTCAGCAGTACATCACGCCCAGTCAGCATGCAAGAACTCCATGAAGAGTCAGCACGGCTTGATCCAAAAGAAACGCTTGGACGGTGTGTTGTTGCAGCGCACCCTTTTCACCTAGGTTCTTTGTCGGGAAACCCGAAGGAAATCCAGAATCGGTGAGTCTCCCTCTCTCTTTTTTTTACACATCTGTGCCAATGCCTGGGAGGCTTGCGGTAGAACATGCAAAGGCTTCCCCCAAGAAGGCGGCTGCGGAGTTCTTTGAAACCTCGGGAACTTGTCTGGAATGGTATGGAACATGGCAGGATGAAATCCACCATGAGGGGATTGCCTTTTTTGAGACACACCCATAGCTTGCACAGTGCGCACAAGATCCTGACAGCCTGAAAGTGTCAATTGGCTCACGTCATTGACAAGCAGAAAGTGTTGGCTTCTTCTCTTTTCTGGCAAAAAGGCAGTACCCAGTAGTCAAAGAGCACTGTTCCTTTCCAGGCCATAAGAAAGGATCTGTCCTGTTGGGGTTTGCAGCCCCAATTCGGGCGCCTTGCAGATGCCGAAGCAGATTCCAGGATCACTACGTGCCGATCCAAATGGATGGCTCGGAAGATCACACGCCTTTCATCCACCTGATGACCCTTGCCGGCGTTGGCTTCGGATAAGCTTTGTGTTAAATGTGGCAATAAGATTGTGCGCACCACAACTAGGTCCCCCAGCTAGGTGCCCTTTCTCACCCCTTTTTTTGGTTGGGAGGGTTCCCCTACTAAAATAGACTACAGAGAAAAAGGGTACCCTTATTCTAACCTCTCTACTGGAGGGCCTAGACCAAGTATTGTCACCTTAAGATCAGGCAGGCAGAACATGCAGGGAGCATTGCGCAAGAGCGAAAGGCAGACACGTTGTGAGATGCCTTTTGGCATCAGTAGCATTTAGGATCACAGCTCACTGCTTGCAGTTGTTGCGCACTGTGTTGATGTTTGGTTGTTTGGTTCAACTGTGGCATGGCCGAAGGTATTACCTTCAACTCTGCAATCAATCCCTGAAATTCGTGCAAGCATATGCACCGCTGTAACAGCTGTGTGCGTGTGTTCCCCCAGTGGGCTACAGTCACGTAAAGATTGGAAGTTGGGAAGTCAATTACGTAAAAAGCTCCAACATTTGCTCACCGACTTGACAACTAGACAGGGGAGTTAATACTTTACATTGTTTTTGCATGAGCGCATGTAAACAGAGTCTACACCAAATCAAAGCAACACCCGGCCAAACCGATACTTAGCAGAAGAAGTTGCGTCAAAAGGTGCTTGATTGCTGCCGTTAAAATCCCTCAACCAAAAGGTGCACCTTTTTTTGAGGGTACCCTGCTTTGGATGAATTTATCTAAAGTTTAGACTTTTTCTGGGCCATCCACTCAGCCAGTGATGAGATCCAAGTGTTCAAGTCCACGCCGTCGACCGCCCAGGAACTACACGCACAAGATGGCGTCTCGGCTGCACGTGCGGTGGCAACGCGGCGCCCGTTCGCCCGGGAAAGCCGTGAGACGTTGGATTTGCATCACCACCTGGCCGAAGGAAGGAAGGAAGGAAGGAAGGAAGGAAGGAAGGAACGCGAGAGGGCGGCATACGGTCCAGTGTGAGACAGAAGGATTGCCGCGGCTGATGTCCCAATGTAGCATGACTTGGCATCCTGACATTCTAAACTTGGCGAACTGTGCAACATCAATGTGCCGATCGCCATTCATGGTAAATTGAAAGCCCGGGTTTTCCGAATGCTTCACCCGATGTCGTTTGAGAGGCGTAATTTCTGGTGCTTCGTCACGGCTTGCTAGGATGTGCAGGTGCTTTGGGCGAGGGATCAAGGATGTCGCCTTCACGGGGTGCCTCCCAGTCGTTTATGCCAATTGCAGATCGTGTAAAGTTGCCAGACATACTCAGTTGTTCAGTGGCACCAATTCTGTTTCCCCTTTTTTTTGGGGGGGTGGGTGGCTGCCCCACTAAAATGGTCCAAGCCCCAAAAAAGGGTTCCCTTTTTTTCCAGGGTCACTGAACAACTGAGCTTAGCGTTTGCCGTGGTTCAAAGTTCAAATCCATCTCTTCGGGTCTTGTGTTTGGATTTGTTCAAGGTTCAACTCTATCACTTCCAGGTCTTGGTCAGATGGAGACGGATGGAGATGTTGTTTCGCCCATGGGTGTCCTATTTTTCAAGGTGGTGAACAAGATGATGCGCTCCTTCGTGGGCTCTGCAGTGTGCCACTTTCTCTCCAACCTCCACCCCTTCGAGCACAACATTTACCTGGCGCGGCACGGGGAGAGCCGCTCAGCGAAAAAAGGGATGCGTGACTTAGTTTCTCTAAACCAATGGCTGGGAGGTCAACCAATGCCCACCAGAGTCCATTAGAAAGGAAGATGGTCCAAACCGCAGATTTGTCTAAGCTCACGTGCTAACATGGGACCCACCAAGAAGTCTCCTTTGAAAAGAAAATGGTCCAAACCAGGACCCCTGAACTTCCATGTTGGACAGGGGTGGCAACTCCTGGCTCGTCCATACCGACGCTTGTTTTTTCTTCTCTTTCGACGCCCCTGGCATGCCAAAGCCTGGCGCGCCCTCTTTGGCTGAAGCTGAGCACTCAGGTGGCCCCAAATTTGTGGGTTGGATTCGTGGTTTGGCCACAGCCATGTTCATCTAGGTCCCCCAGTAGTGCCCTTTCTCACCCCTTTTGTGGTTGGGGAGGGTTCCCCTACAAAAATAGACAGACAAAAGTTGGCACCCTTGTTCTAACCTCTCTACTGGCGGACCTAGTCATTGAGACTTTGTCTCAGACTTCTTTTGTGTTTGGCGCGGTGGGTTGCAGGGGCTCAAACAAAACGATTCCACAAGTGGACAATCAACCATGGTCCATGTGGATTCCTCACGTCGCTGGTGTTGACCTTACCCGTCAACAAACAGTTACCTTAGAACGCCCTCCAAGAGGGTACCCTAAAAAAGGACACAATCAAGACCTGGCTAAGGCTAGTCAGGGAGAGTCCCCAACCACATGTCCGCCCTTTTGATTCGTTGCCATGGGTTTTGGGTACGCCCATTTTGGGTATGTCTTTAAACGGGGGAACCCCCGAATTTGGATTTCTGCGTTCCTTTTGGATTTCCGTTTAAGACCACAATATGGGGTGTCAACTCAACAAAAGGTGCAAATCAAATGAGCAATGAAAAGCTGGGCCTGAACAGGCTCAAAGACCCTCCCAATTTGCCATGGTTTTGGGTAAGGCGCCCAAAGCAAAGCGAAGGACCCCACACCGGAACCGGTCCCCGTTGACCTGGAAATTGGTCCAAATTTTCTGTGGCGGGTTCCTTCTGGTTGTTGGGAGGACTCGCCTCCATGGGAAGACAAGTGCAAGAAAGTTGCTGCCTTTGGCTTCTGCGCGCTGGGCAGGCGACTGTAGGCCGAGGCTTAGGCCAGTGGCGAGGCTGCCGCTGGGATGGCTTTTGCGGATGCCCTGTAGGATATTAAAAAGGGTGCCAAGAGAGCACGAAACGTCCCCTAAAAAGCGCAGCCAAACCGTTTTCCAACAAAAAGCGTTCATTGGGGGCTAACCGATTTGGCTTTTCAAAAGCCCATGGCCAAATGGGCGGTGGGGCCCAGTGTTCCGCGGACTCGCCTGAGGCGAGTTCAACGTGGAGGGCCGCCTGGGGGGCGACTCGGGGCTCTCCCGCCGGGGCGAGGAGTTCGCAAGGCGCCTGGCGGAGTTCGCGGCTCGGAGCGAAGGGGGCCGTGGGCGTCTACCGGACATCTGGCCGTTTTTTGGTTTTGGATGATTTTTGGGTGGGGGTGGGGGGGGGGGTGGGTATGTTTTTTTTTTTTTTTAGTTTATGTATTGTATGTCTTTTGTTTTTGTTTTCGTTTTTTGTTTTTGTTTGTTTCCCGGGTGGGTGTGGGGGGTGTGGGTGGGTGGGGGTGGGTGGGTAGCTGGGCGTGTTTTTTGGCTGGGGGCTGGGGGAAGTTGCTCGCGGCCTAAATGGTTGCGACGCTTTGTTTTTTTGGTTTGCGTGTGTGATTCACACGTAGCGCCAGGGGCGATTTTCCAGCCGCACTCCTTTTTTTGAGGCTGGCGAAGTGTCTGTGTCACAGTCTCTCCGGTTGTTCTGTCCTTTGGCTTGGAGAAAGAAGTCCTGTGACATCAATACGCACTCCCCTTTTGGGTTGGTTTTGCGGGAAAACCCAAAGGAACAACACGACGCCAGAATCTAAAGATGTTATTTTGCAGTTGGGGATGGAGGCAAAGGCCGAAGTTGTATTCTTTTGTTGGCAGAGGTGAATTTTCTGAAATGGAGGTTCATCTCAACGCAAGCAGCCCTGTTGGGCGAACGAAGGGGCAAGCACATTGTGCAACCAGCCCTTCAGTATACCAACATGAGCTTCAACACCTGATGAACTTGCGTGCCAACTAACTTACACGCAATACCCATTCAAACATTTAATGCGAGGTCATCGCTAGTAGGTTCCACGTAAACCTTGCTCCATCCAATCGTTAGTTGGCTGCCATCGTGCAAAGAATCAACATAACAAAAGGTGATAACATATTTGCTCGATGCCCACTCATAACAGGATGCGGATACATCATACATACACGTTATGTGACGATTGTGATGGGAAATGCAAGAAGCATTGCGCGACGGCGGGACGCTGTGAACCTGCCAAGGTCAAGTACATTGCTGCGCAGCTGCAATTGGAGCATGCCATTCCAGCCTTTTTGAGTGGCATGCAAGTGGGCCCCCCCGGGCGATATCCAAGCTACAATTTTGTCGATGTTGCTTTTGTGTTGTTTTGATTCCTGCATGCTCGACATCTTTCTGCTGCCTGTCTTTGTGCAGGCAGATGTGCAGGTGTGAATGTGAGCTCGGGCGTGCGCGTGCGTGCGAAATGAACGAGATTCGGGCGATCATGCCAGATCCAGCACTTTGTCGCCCAGTGGTGCCCTTTTTTCCTTTTTTTTTTTTTTGGTAAGGGTTCCCCTTTAAACTCAACCAACAAAAAAGGTGCCCTTTTTCCCTATGGCCACTGAGCATCGGAGAGCAAGCAGCTTTCTTGCATCATGCAATTGACTCGCAGGTTTGCGGCCACGCCAGCGACTTGGTTTGTGTCACCATCACGGCCGCTGACGTGCCCTGCGCTGCACTGGCACTTGGTTGGACTTGCCGGAACAGTGCGCTCCCGCCAATTCACATGGAACGTGACAGCGGGCCCCTTTAAAAGGAGAATAGTCTTCCAGGACCACTCAGTCAGATTTCATTTTAGTGGGCAAAAGGGCAACACAAGCCGCAACCAAAGCTTTGACGTAGGCCTGCCTTGGATTCTTGAGCTTGTCAATTTGAGGCGCTTGGCGTCATGATGCAAGATTTTGCTTGGCGCCCCTGAATCAATCTATTTGCAGTTCGGGTGAATTTCCAGGGGGACAGCGCGGACAAAGCGCCTCACGAGTCAACGAAGTTATTCTGCTTGGAGCCTTTATTACTAGTATTGTTATTGTTATTATTGTTATTATTATTCTGATTCTGTCTTGCTACGTGATATGGGACTTGCTCAGGGATCTCGGATCATGTTGGAAAATTAGGCGCGGGGTGGGGTGGGGGGAGGTGCTTGTGCTTCTATCAACGATCGGGAGCGAATCAACTTCCGGTTGCCAGTGGTATTTTTGTTTTCCAGCTGTGACTCTGTTGCTATGATGATTGGGATGGTGAATCGTTGCTATGATGATTGGGATGGTGAATCCTCGAGGGTTTTCCCCAAAAAACATGGATGGTTTCTTTTTGGTTCCCTTTAACACCAACCAATACGGGTACCGCAAACAAAGACAAACCCACATGGGCATGAGGTCGCTTTGTTCCCACAGTGCCCCCACTGCAATTCCAAAGGGGAAGTCTGCCTAACTTCTTCTCGGAAAAAATGGGGTGCAGTGGCCGCATAGCCTGCTAGGTTTGACCCTTTGGACTGATTCCTGCTCAAAGTCAACCGCTTTTTGTTCTCAGCTGCCATGGGACCCACCAGAACGGCGGGGAGTGCCCCCAAGGCTGTTTTTGTTTTTGTTCTCGGAGAGGGGATGCCCATACAGAATCAGCACAAACTCTCGGCCTCCCCCCCCCCCCCCCCCACTCCCCCTTTCTTTGGTGATTTCTGAGAACCCAGCAGCCATGCTCCCAAGATCCAACCGTGTCAAAGGGTCATTGCCTTTTGACGCGGGGTTCCGCTCGAGCGCCGGGGCCCGGAAAAATTCCTTTCCCTCCCCTCCTCCTTTTCGTCTTGGGGATGTTTGGGAGGGTCCCCCTACTAAAATAGACGTCCTGAAAAAAGGGTACCAACTTATTCTACCCTCTCTACTGGAGGACCTAGCCAACGCGCGTGAAGAAACAAAAAACATAAAAGAGAAAACACAAAACACACGCCGCGCGTGTTCCAGAGCCGAAAAGGAGCGAAGTCCGTGCGTCGACGGGTTTCAATCGAAGCTCGACCTCAGGTGCCCCAGTTGAAGGACCGCCTCGTGGAGCTCAAGGGGCGCCTCGCTCGACAAGAAGGGCTCTCAAGCTTGAGGGTCTCGACATGTTTTTGGGCGAGCCGAAAAAGCTGGGGGTTGTTTGGGTTGCGCTTTTGCAAACTTGCTCCCTGAGTTCCGTTTCGGGCTTGAAACTTTCTTCCTCCTTTTTTTTTTGGGGGGGGGGGTGGGTTTAAGGATCATTTGGGTGGCACACAATAAACGATTGCTAGCTTTTTGGGCGGAAGTGAGTTTGGCTTCCCCAAAACGGGAACCCTTGGAGCATGAAGCAGCGCCCTAGGATAAGATCCGGTTTTTTTTTTTCCGGCTGATGTAGGGGATGCGAACCCTTGTGAAGCTGCCGGACTTTGGATGTATCCTTTAAGGAACCCTGACCCGGAACCCGAACCCGAACCCACCCAGCCAAAAGGGGGGGACCTTTTTGGACGGTAAAGGGGGGCCTTTGCTTGGGCCTGAGGGGACGCGCCAGGAATGACAAAGGTACTCGGTCAGTGCTTGGAGTGAGTTGAAGTCCCACTCGTTGACGCGCACTCGAGATGCACGGGGGTGAGCCAGGGACCCTTCCCAATCAATGGCCGCTGCAAGGCCGGGTGCAACCCCCCTACGGAACGGGATCGTGTCGGTTTTATGCTGTAGGATGGGTCTGGGCTTCCCACCCCCATGTGAAGGGGGATTGTTACAGTCGTTTTACACCTCGGGGCGATGTGGGGGAAGTTTTTTTTGGGCTGGAATCCCGGATGTTCGGAGAGCCAGGCCTGCGGTCACCTGGCCATTTTAATCTTGGTTCCCGAGTTGGCCATCCGGTTCAACTGGTGTTTTCAGATCTTTCCAGTTGGGTTTCAAAATTATGGTTGGGTGTCCGAATTTTGTCACCCACAATGCTTCACTTTGAGAAAACGAGAAAACGGAAAGCTTCCCCGTGTTTGGCTTGGGCGCCACTGGATTTCGGTGGCGCTGCGAAGTCAAGCAGAGTTGTCTTTGAGGGGCTGATTCCTTTTCCATTCTTTTCAACCATCGTTCTTTTCAATAACCAGCCGTTTCCCCTGGGTTTCCGGAGGCTTTCTAGAAAGAAGGATCTCTGGACAGAATGGGGAAGATACCCTGAGATTCATGGTCAAGGATCTTCCCGCAAGTGGCGACTTCTTTTTCTTTTGGAAAAAAATGAGGACCTTGGTGCTTCCTTCCGGTCCTTCCCTTGCCCGAAAAACAAGGCCTCTGAGGCAACTCCGGGGCCTTGGGTTTGGGCCGCGCGGATGGTTTCGTCCCCGTGTCCAGCCGTTTTGCGTCGTGTTCCGATGGGTTTGGGAGGTGCCCGCCCAGTCGAAAGTTGAACACAGCTGTGGGCCGACCCACCAGAGCACCAGGTTAAATTGGGGGAATTGGGTGTCGAGAAGAGCGAGCATGTTAGTACAGTACTTTGGCGCATGTTGCTTGGATGTTAGGACTTTATTTTTTTTGCCAACTACTGGGGTTTCCATTAATCCACTAAATGGAGTAGATTCAATGTGACCATGGCCAATGACATTTGTCGGGGAACACCCTTGCACATGGTTGGGGGACATCGAACCCAAACAGCATCCTCACATCCCACCATGCGATTCCCACAATCTCCACCAGCGGGTATTTCCGACATTAGCGTGCGTCAAGGTGTATGCAGCAACCAAGACGGCTGCATGTCTCTAATTACGAGGTACGTGGTATGTCGGGTTAGTCCCAATAACTTATATTCTTATTCTAACTGTTCAGGCCCTTAAACCGACTAGGTCCCCCAGTAGTGCCCTTTTACCCTTTTCTGGGGGAGGGTTCCCCTACTAAAATTGACGTCCTGAAAAAGGTTGGTACCCTTATTCTATCCTCTCCACTGGAGGAAGCCGATCAAGCAAAACAAGAACACTGAGTTCGGTCGGGCCTTCGGCAAAACCGGCTCCACTTCAAGGAGGTCAAAGTAATGTCTGGTCGAAATCTCTTTGGGCGCCTTGCCAGGACCAAAGCTCGTTTTGGCTTTTGGGGTGCTCATTTTTCGCATGTGCTTTCCCCCGCCCCACATAAAAGGGCGGCGCATGGCATATTTCGGGAGCCTTTTGGGGTGCGAAAATCAATCATGTGTTCCCCCCCCGCCGCCCCACATAAACTTCCATTTGGCTAATCATATTTTTGAATTTCCCCTGTTGGTTTTAAAGGGGATCAATTTCACTACGGGACATATTTGTTTTGTTTTTTTCTTCTTCTTTTTTTTCCGGGGGACGTATCCGCAAATGGAGGTCAAAGGGCAGCGCTTATGGCTTCTGGCGGTTTTTTTGGGCGTCGAGTCGAGTCGAGTCGAGTCGGGCCCGGGCTGAGGGGTCTGGTGGCCTTTGACAACTGGGAGAACTTCGGGGACTCCAGCGGCGCCGAGGTCCTTAGGCCCAATGATCCGCGCGCCGATTGGCGCCGAGGTCGTCGATTCGCGATGAGAAAAGTTACGGTTGAGGCATCGATGGCATTTTTTTGGGGGGCACCTTGGGAACCAAAGCGATGATTCTTCTAGGGGAGTTTTGTTTCTTCTTTTTTTTCATTTTGGTCCTGGGGGGCACCCCCAAGGCCAAAGCTAAGAACCTTAGGGGGTCATTGGCCAGGAGTTGGTGGGGGTAGTAAGCGAAGAACCTTAGGGATTCTTCTAGGGCAGCTGCGAACCATTCTGGCGGGGGGGGGGGAGGGGCGGTTCCGGGCTGATGATTTGCCCTAGTCCGGTGGCTTAGTGATGCACATGGGACGTTGCGATCAGCAAATTGGGGGACGACCTCGTTCTGGGTAGCTTTCACAGGGCCTGGCCAACACCCGATCCAGCTTGGCCCAAGGGCGTCAACCATTGCACGTGAAAGATGCTATGGTGAGTCTATGCAGTTGCCTTTGGTGCTTTCAATATCTCAACACCGGCTTCTTCTTTTTTTTTTGGGGGGGGGGGCTTGGCGTACGGCATTTTTGAGGGTTGACGATCAGAATTCCAGTGCGCTTGCGCTCTGATCCTGTTTCGTTGACTTGACTCTTGTTTCCACTGTCCTTTTCCAGGTTTCACCTTAACTTGCCGGGCGCATCTTGTTTTTTGCGGAACACTTTTCAACTCCATGGCCAAAAAAACACAAAGTTGGCGCTGTGCCCCATAACAACCGCCCGCCGCTTCGATTCCGCCGATTCCCGCCGAGTCAAAGGGCGCAGTCGCTATGCCTTTCGGGGCTGAGAGCTGAAGGATTCGCGTTCTCATGGCAATGGTTAATTTGACTAGGCCCCCAGCTAGGTGCCCTCTCTCACCCCTTTTTTGCTTGGGAGGGTTCCCCTAAAATACACTACAAAAAAAGCTACCCTTATTCTAACCTCTCTACTAGAGGACCTAGTTGACATCGGGTTGGCCTGCTTCTTTCTAGAAAACCTCCGCAAACCCAGAGAAAATGGCGATCGGTTTTTGGAAAGAATGATGGCTGAAAAGAATGGAAAAGGAAAATAAATCCCTAGACTCATTGCAATTGTTCGGGTTGTCTCTTATTTTTTGAAAAGCGGTGGCCGTGGGTTTCCATTGGATGGGTTTTATTTTGGCCGTTTCGAAGCTCTCACCCCCTGAGTTCCGTTTCGGACTTGAACACTTGAGTGTGGACCGTTTTGGTGGTAAACAACAAGTTTGGTGATTGTTTTTTTGTTGGGGAAGTGGTGGATGTTCCGAATTGGGCCCACAAGAAGTTGAGAACTTCTAGGGGTTTTGTGATGGTGTCCATGTAACCCATTCAACGTTACTCTATTTTTTTGATCCAGGGGATCAGACAACGGGCAGCCCAGAGAACGTCAACACCTCCTGCAGGGCGTAGAACATCGGTTTCCATTTTGGCCCCCCCCATTTTCGCGCTTTCTTGCGCATGCGCTGCGCCAGGCTCATGCAGCTCAAGCGAATTCAGGCGCCTTTGTGGTTGTTCGTTTCTTTTTTCTTTTTTATTTTTTCGTTGTTTGTGTTGTTTTCTTCGGGTGCCGTTTTGTTGTTGTTGTTGTTGTTGTTGTTGTTGTTGTTGTTGTTGTTGTTGTTGTTGTTGTTGTTTTTGTGTTCTTCTTGTTTTTCCTCTTTTCTTTTTTTTTGGTTTTGAGTGGTTGTCCAGAGATGCCCAGAGGTGTTGTTTTTCTTCGGGCCGGGTGCGGTTTTTGCGACGTTCAAAAGGCATCCGGTTCCTTAGGCCTTTTTTTTTTGGGGGGGGGGGGGGGGCTTTGTAGGGTGTGGTCGTTTCCTGGAGCTGAGGAGATCCTCAAGATGCGGGTGTCCGGCTTCAATCCGTTTTCTTTTTTCTTGTTTGTTTCTTCTTTTTTTTAACGGCTCTCATTTGTTTGGACGGGTTTTGATGGACTGCCAAAGATTGTCAAAGCAATTGGCAAAGCATGTGCCCCTGAATTGATGGTTTGGATTGGTGGCTTGGGGATTGAACTGCGGTACCTTTATGAAAATAGCCTGTCTATATCTCCTCTCTCCAACTCCCTTTATTCCTCTATCTATTCCTTACCTCAGAATCCTTTCTGTAAAGACTGATATTATTTTTCTTCTCTTTTATTAATATTCTTTTATTTTATATCTTTATGAGTTTTCGTTTCCTTTTCTTTTATATTATCTTTATTCATCTATTATCTAATATATATTTCTTTTGCATTTGTTTCTTTAAACAAACATATACATGTCATTTCTATAATCGTCCCATCATTGCGTGCTATTTTTATTCCCTATATTATTACTATCTTTTTTATATTACTGTTCTCTTTCTTCATCCTTCTTCTCTTCCCACGTCTTCTTTGGGAAGGCACCCCCCAAACGTGAAACCACCAAACAGTTTCTTGCTTTCTTTCTCTCTTTCATTCTTCCTTTTTTTGGTTTGGGGAGGTGGAACCTAATTTGGGCTGGTTTTTGTGGGTTTTGGTGCATTCCGGATGCCATCTGAGTTATAGGTCTCCTTGTTTGCTTAGTTTTATTAGAAATAGATGGGTTCCATTGGTTTAGATGGGTTTTATTTCATTTACCCTCCCGCCAGTTATCATGGAACTTGACAGGGGCGGTCCTGGTTTGGACGTTTTCCTTTTTAAAGGACGTGGATCCCAGAGACAATCATATGCTGGAGATCGAGCGACTGACGGGAGCGAATGAAGGATCTGCTCGCCATCTACTCTCATTCTCTTCTCCTTCCCGCTCGTCCTCCGTCCAGCGACAGAGAGGTAAAGTGAGGACGAAGAGAAGAGAGTGGGAAGGGAAGGGAAGGGAATGAGAGATAGATGGATGATTTTACATTTTTGCTTATTGTGGTTACGTGGTTGGAATCCAACCACTGAACTGCTAACATTTTCAATTTTTGCTCCCCTTCCAACGTCAACCAAGCTGTTTCTTGCTTTCGAATGGAGCGCGGGCCTCAAACCTTGGAGGCTTCCAATCCACCACGTGCCCCATCGCCAGGTGGGATGGGGCACAGACTTCCGGGACGCCCCGGTGACGGCGGAGGATTTGGAGCGCCTGCTGCAGGGTGCCAAGGCGAGCTGAGCATCGGGCCGGGGGTGGGCCGGGCCTCAGCTTGTGCGTGTCGTTCGGGTACGGGGTAGCTCCTTTGGGCGTGAAATGGAAATGGAGATTTTGCGCCCAACAACTTCAAGATGGGTTGAGCTTGTCTGAGGCGAACCCCACATTTCTGTTGGACGGTGACTTGATGCTTGCCAACTGCTATGACTTGTTTCCTTTTGCACTTCATAGCCGGCGTGTTTGTTTGACAGCTCGGACGCGTCTCTGGGAGCGAGAGGCACTTGGAAATTCCCCCTATGCCAGATCCATCAAGGGATCTAAAGGCGTTCAGCAAGTCCATTCAAAGAAAAATCAACTGAACTTCGGCAACAGGCTGGAGTAAAGCGGCACGGGTAATTACTCAATGAAATGGGCAATCAATTCATCAATCTCAGCAAGCTTCAGCAATGCTCATAGGGAGGATATTCTAGGTGCATTTTTTGGGGAGATGGGTGGGCGAGGCGTTCAACAATCATAGGTCAGCATGAAGGGGTGGTTTCCCCAAAGGGCATACGCCACTTTCAACAGCAATGTTGTTGCCCCCCCCCAAAAAAAGCCACTTTCATTTCAACAGCAATGTTGTTGCCCCCCCCTCTAAAAAAACACTTTCATTTCAACAGCAATGTTGTTGCCCCCCCCCCAAAAAAAAGAACAAACAAACAAAAAACACAACTTTCATGGGTGCTAGCAAATGGCTAAGGCGCTGGGATTTGCAGAGTTCCAAAAGGGGCGCGGCCGGGCAGTCCTTGTTTTTTGGCGCGTTTCTTTTCAGAAAGGTGCGCTTGAATTTGGTTTGAGGAAATCCAACACAGCGGCGGGAGGGGGGGGGCATGGATACCTAGAGGTAATTTTGGAATTAGGAGCCCCACAACAGCAGTGCCCTAAAAGAAGGACCTAGATAGCCAAGCTGCGTTTTTGTTCAGTCAGTGTTGCTGGTTTTGGGGGGTAAAGTGCATGGAAAACAACCCAGGGAGTTCGCAAAGTAGACCTTACGTGTCCATCCTACGCCGGGGGGGGGGGGGGTGATTTTCAGGTGGCGACCTTGGTCATGGTGGGCGGGGACACGTCCCAGCCCTCAGGGGTGCCGGGAGCCCTGCCAGGGTGGTGTTAGGGGAACCACCAGTGGGGCTCTCAACTCCGTCATTTGAGGCGCGTTTTGAGGGGGAGCAACAAGAACACAATTTGTTGGGTGGTCAGAATTCGGTAGGATTCATGCCCACCAACAACTTTTCAGGTGGTTCCATTGTTGAAACAACTTGACTTCTTCAGGTTCACTGGATATGGTCGGGGTCTGAACATCTCATGGCAAAAGCTAAGGTCGACCTTGCTTGCCGGTCCAGTTGGATTTTGTTAGAAGCTCTAAAGGGGACATTGTGGACGGCTGGGTTATGATCCCTTGTTTTTTTCCCCCTGGAGTTTTTTTTTTTTAAATGATAGGGGCCTTTTAGCGAACCTGCGCTTGCAAACTTCATATCTTTGGTCTGTCGTCTCATTCAGCAGCTTTGGGCAAAGAGCCTGAACTTTGCCAAGTCAACTGAGAAAAGCTTCGCCTGGATCCCAGGTTCTCCTAACTTCCCCAGAATTAGCTCCCCCTTTTTGCCTTTTTTTGCTTTTTTGGAGGTTCCCTTTGTTTTCCATTCCACCCAGGCAAAGAAGATCTCATTTTTTGCTGGGGTCAACTACTTCCAGCCGAGCTAAGAGGTGTTGACTTCTCACCCTGCCGCGGCAAACCCCCCGGAGGCCATCCGGTTCCCTGAGGGGTGTCCGCGTAACCGTTTTCCAAGCAGGGGATCATCTTGGAGAGCCCAGCTTATGATTTTTTGGCACCGGGTCTTTTTGTTGGTAAAGCCTCTGTGGACTTTCATGCGGTGAACCATGAAAAACATGTGTTTTCGGGTGTTTTGTCCACTCGGCCACTAGAAGTTATTCACTTTTAGCAGGGCATCTCCAAGGAGAACAGCCCAGGTCTGGGCCAATGCCCGCCACATACCTGGGCTTGGCCAACTTCCGGTAGTTCCGGTCGGTGGACTCTTGAACGCTTCCTCTTGGTGTCATGTTTAGAGGGGCCGTACCCTAGTGCCCTAGTTGTTCAGTGGATCCCAGCCTTTTCTCTTCTAAATTGTGAGCCCACATTTCCGCTTTTTTCGGTTGGGTCACCCTACTGAAACGGCCATCTGTTTCTTTCAAACCACTGTTTTGGATGTTTTTGTTGACGGGAAACCAAAAGGACACCGACGCCGCAGCTTCTTTCCAACCATCGTTTTTTTCGATCACCGGCCGTTTCCCTGGGTTTCCGGAGGTTTTCTAAAAAGAGTTGGATCTCTGGAAAGAATGGAAACGGAAGGTAGCACTAGAATTGTAGGGGCTCCCCACCTTTAGACAAGCCAAATGGCCATGGGTCAAAACCAATGGGATCCCATTTTGGGGTAGGTGAATTCACCATCCATCTTCGAACCTATTTTAGTGGTTGGGTTGGGATGTTCACTGGGGGCTCTGTGGATTTTTTTGCCCCACCGCGAATTTTCGACCCATGAGAGGGGGCCTCCCTTCACAGGCGCGCAGGGGGCGAAGGGATCGAACCTACTGAGTACTTTAGTTTGACGGTTGCTGGGGGCGGTCTCAAAGTCAGAAAATGGGATCAGCTTGTTTCCCTTTAACCCACCACTTGGGTGACTTTGATCATGGTAAAGGTAATAAGACTCATCTTCCCCAGAATGAGCTCCCCGTCTTGCTTCTTTTTTCGCTTTTTCGGGGGTCCCTTTGTTTTCCACTACCCAAACAAGATATCTTTTTGCTGCCAACTAGTTCCAGTACCAGTCCTGAGGCCAGGCCTTTGGACCTCTCCCAGCTCCGAGGCCGGGCCGGCTGTGGACCAGCTCCCTGAAGCGGACCATCGACACCGCGCAGTTCATCGAGCACCCGAAGCTCGTAGGCCGATGGACGGCGGGCCTACGGGCGCTGGCGGGCGGGGGGGTAGTCTAGAAAACCAGGGTTGTGGTTGATCACTCGGGGTTTCTCCAAGCACTTCTGTGATACTCTTGGGAATCCCCTGTTTAAATGGGGGTAGTCTTTGGGAGACCCTTTTGTTGTATCACAGAAGTGGATTCCATTTCCCACAGCCCTGTAGAAAACGGTTTGGATTTGCGCTTTTTGTGGATTTCACCCGTCCTTCAGCGCCTGTGGGTTTTTTGATAGTACTCTTTTAGTAGCACTAACATCCAGGGGTGGATCCACAAAAACCGCATCCAAGTCGTTTCCTAGAGCTGGGGGCGGGTTCTTGACATTGGGTCCCCCAGCTAGGTGCCCAACCTCTCACCCAATTTTGTTGGTTGGGAGTTGGGAGGGTTCCCCAAACAAAAGTAGACAGAACACAGTGGGTAGCCTTTTTTTTCGTTGGGGGCTTCGAGTCTCCTTGGGCTTCCTGTTGGCCAGGTGATCAGAGCCGGACATAAAAGGGTCCATGGCCAAGGGTTCCGCGATGCCTGGAGGTGTTTGGATTCGTTTTCTGTGACTCATACCGAGTGACAGATACCGCGCGCTACTTACCACCGCCTAGATGGTGAGCGACGGATACCAGGCTTTCACCCAGTATCAAGGTGTGAAAAATGTTGGCGACTCGTGACAGAAGAGTTTTCCAAAGACTTGAGGCATTGCCAGGCAGTGGCCTGGCTTTTTAGCCATCCAGGTCTATTTTTGAGAGTGAAATGGGCACCCTTGGCTGCCTGCCCGGCAACAAAAGTGCACGGACGAAGGCGCAGAAGCGAGGCGCAGACGCGGAGAGGCCGGCGCAGGCGCCGGAGACAAAGACAGACACACGCGCACAGACGCACGCAGAGACGCACGAGAAAAATTGAATGTCACAGAGACAAACACACGCAACCACACACATGGCATGCACGAAGAGGAGCAAGCACAAAGACAGAAGAACGCAGACATAAGCTCAGCCCTTGGCAAGAAGCCAGTTACGCATTGAGAAAGTCCAAGCCACGCATGCACCCACCTGCCACACAGAGACAGATACGCGACAGTCACGCGTATGGTTACAAACCAGCACGCAGACACATGCACACACAGGGAGACACGCACAGAGACACACACGCAGACATACACACAGAGAAACACACAGAGACCCACGTACACAGACAGACATGCAGAGACGTGGATACTCAGTCACACGTTTGGGGATAGTTGTCCAGCTCCCTCTACAAGAACCAGGTGTTCAATCCCCCAAGAGACCAATCCAAACCACCAGCGAAGTAGTACCGGATCACTGCAATATTTGAACCGGAGAATGCTGCCCAACAACAACAACACTCGAAATATGTGTTTTGTTTTTTTCCTCCGTCGGGAGTGTTTTGCGTTTATGCTTGAAAGAGGATCGCGGCGTCGCAATGGTGGATTGAGTTGGCTGCGAGAGCCGTCAGGCCCAGATGGGAAGGACTTCTTCCAGATGCGAGGTCGTCAATTCAGGCGGGCCGTTGCCGCGGAGCTTCTTGCACAGCCCGGTCACGTGTCGCGAAATGGCGATGTGTTGGCAATTTTTTAGGTTGGGAGTAGGGCCGTCGCTCTTGAAATGTCAAGTTGGCGTCACGTGCGAGGCACTTTCTTTGTGCCCCTCGCCTTTTGGCGTCCAGCGCGTTCCCGGAATGGGGGATGGGTGCTGTGTCCTTCCAAAGCTTGGCTTAAGCTTCCTCATGACCGCCCTCTGAGTGTTTTTGTTCACCACTCCAGCCGCGGGCGTTCTCGCCAAAACCTAAATTTGGCCTTGGATTGTCCAATGCACGAAGCCAGGATCGATTGGTTTGAAGTGAGCTTTTTGAGGCTGGAAGTCCCCACAAGACATGGTTGTCGTTGGGAAACATTTTGCATTTTTGCTTATTGTGGGTTCGTGGGAAATCCCCACTTCACTGCTAGAATTTATTTTGTTTGCTCCCCTTCCGACGTCAACCAAGAAGAGACACCAGCATGTTTCACAGGGAGGGCATGAGGGCATTTGTTGCCACGAGTCGGGGTGTTCAACAACATGGCATCTCGCCCTGGAATCCTCGAGAAACATGCGGCAGGAACATGGACGAGGTTTATGCCGGCGAGTACGATGGCTTGACTGAGGAGGACGCCAACGTTTGTTCAAACATTTTGGATTTGATATGAGCAAATGAGCCCAGAAACGCGTTCCCTTAAAGGGGATTCCTTTTGCAAAAAGACTATAGTGGAGTTCCAAGTGAACCTGCCGGAACGTAGCACCTTCCCACAAGTCATTCATGGGCTGCAGGGAGAGGGAGGTACCCCTGTAGATGCGAGCGATGTTTCTTTTTAGATGTTCATGCTGTGTCAATGCTGGAGATGCATGGCTTCTCTTTCATCGTGTTTGCAGAGGGCTGCCTGCCTTGTGTGTTCAATCATTGCTTGCTTGGGCCTTCTTGACGAGTTCCGAGGGTGTTTCCAGATTGCTTCAGCGTGTTTTTTTTTTTTGTTTTTCTTTTTCGACGGTGCCCTTTTTTGGTTGGTTTTGAAGGGAACCCAAAACAAAAAGAATCACGATGTATAGATATGCATAGGGTCCCCTATCTTCACACATACGACGTGAGTCTCATTCGCTCCGGCTGGTGCTTCCTCAGTGGCAATTGATCTCCTTTGCACAACAAATGAGCGGACGTAAGACGGTCGAATGGTTTTCGGTGCTGAAACGTGATAAACAAAGCACAATGGGCACGTGTGCCGCTCACCCCGGCATTTTTAAAGCACCATCCCTCCATTTTGGGGCGAAGTCGGCTTTTGGAGAGGCGCGCTCCGCGCGCGGAAATTTGTCAGGGACATGGCTGTGGGTCAAAACCAGTGGGATCCCATTTTGGGGTAGGTGCACCACCCATTTTAGTCTATTTTAGTGGGGTTGGGATGTTCACTGGGGGGATGGTACGGGATTTTGACCCATGGCCACATGAAGCTTCTTGAAGTCGGAGTGTTGCCTCAGGAAATCAGAAATCGAGCGCCCAACGTCATCGAAGATCGCAGCTCGGCGAGTTTCGGGAGCAGCGAAAACCAGCGAAGCTGTGTACTTGTGGTCTAGGTCTCCCAGTAGTGCCCTGATCATGGTTGTCGTTGGGAAACATTTTGCATTTTTGCTTATTGTGGTTCAGTGGGAAATCCCCACTTAACTGCTAAAAGTTAAATGTTTGCTCCCCTTCCAACGTCAACCAAGTCTGATACCCTTTTTTGGGGGAGGGCTCCCCTACAAATAGACTAAAGGAAAAAGGGTACCAACTTATTCGAACCTCTCTACAGGACCTAGTGATGGGGGGGAGGTTCGTGGTCCTTGAATATCAGCATTCAGAAGCGGCGCTCAGCGTATATGCCACTGTTTAGTGCAGTTGCCACAGGACTGGTTCCAAACAGAGTGCGAACAATTGTTTCGAGGTTCACCGATTTGGCCTTGCTGCGTAGGTAGCTGGACTTGAATACGGGTGCAGGGGCCGACTGCGGACAATGTGCTATAGAAGCATTGGCCAACGGAGTGAACGGTAGGCGGGTTGGAAGCAACCAGACCAACCACAACTGATGTGTCGGTGTTCCATGGCGAGCACAAACAGCAAAATGTTTGGCTGCCGAGGCGAAAGGACTTGCATCACACACTTGAAGGCAAGGTAATCTGTGCGCTCAGGAGTGGCATGCGAAACTGTTTGGGCAAAACTGATTACTGCGCGCTTTGCCACATTCTGGTGAAAGCAAGGCGCCCCCAAGCAGAGAGCATGGGAAATTGGCAAATGGGAAGCGCAAGCCTGTTGGCTCTCTGGAATGTGACTGGCTGAGGGTTGTGAGTTGCGCAAGATGAGTGTGTCTTGAACCTTAGTGCCTTAGTTGATCGTTTTGATTGGCGGTTTGGGGATTGTGAGCCCGGTTTTACAGGGCGTTAGTGGGAAACCACCCCCTAACTTCCGAACCGCCAACCCAATACGCCAAATGGAAGGAGGCTGGTACTGCGTCATGGTAGAAAACGGGGCGGGCGAACCTCAATGTTGCGATATGCCCTGTGGTGTCGCTTTGAAGCAGCTCCAAAAGGGGCACCTTCCAAAGACACCGCCGACCACACCTGGTTGCATTCACACTTTTGCCACTGAGCTCTTGCATCCGGCGAATCAGCCAACACAACCATGGGTCAAAATTCAAATCGTACCCCCAGTGAACATTCCAATCTAACCACCAAACTAGGATTCCTAAAATGGGTGGTAAACTCACCAATTTCAACCAAAATGGGATCCCGTTGAACGGTTTTGAACCATGTTGCCGCATGTTGCACTTAAAAGCACCACGCCGATACATCAAGCCCCAGCCCAGCCTTCCCGGGAGGCGTTTTCGGGGGGAGGTTCCAGAGGAAGCCTTTTCTGGGGCACGGGCCATGAACTTTGCCAGAGACACCTTCCTGCATCATGGGAGGCAGGAAGTGGCAAAAGAAGCGACCGAAAAGTAAAAGGTGTTTTTCGCGGCCGGATTCTTAGGCCAGGTTGTAGTGTGTAATTGCTTCCCTTCACTTTCACAAGCACGGAAGCAAAGTCAGCTGGAAGGAAGTTCTGCAATGCTCTGAGATTACACCCCTGCCCAGAATGGTTCAAAACAACACGGTATTGTTTCGGAAATGTGCCTAAATGGGGTCAATACCCAGTGGGTGTATTCCCAGCATGTAACACAAAAAAACCCTTAGAAATTCGTTTCGCCCAGGAAAAAGGGACAAGCTCGGCTTCCGATATCCACGAGGCGAGTCCTACTATGACGCTTGGGTTGCATGCAGGTGGGATTTCTGCTTGCAACCACCGCAACGCCCATAGGCCCAGTTGCCCAGTGGTGCCCTTTTTGCCTTTTTTTTTGGGAAGGGTGTCCCTTTAACGTCAACCAACCAAAAAAGGGTGCCCTTTTGTTGCCATGGCCACTGGGCATCTGAGTAGGTGTCTTTTTTGTGGTTTTTGCAGAAAAATAGAGGGCGATCCCTGGTTTACCTGGTGGTTTTCCTCATCTACCAGGGATATCCATCTATTTCCCTTAAAAGGACACCTATGGCAACGCCGCTGAGCCATGACATGTTGCGAAGGCATGGGAAGCGCATCATCTCACGAGTGGAGCGGTGCTGCTGACGCAATGGGCATCTTAAAACAGGTGGCACGCGCGCGCACACACGCAAAGAAAACGTTCCTTTGTTGGAACCGCCCCCCAAAACAGATCCAAAGAACGGACACACACACACATATATTTGAAGCACATTCTTCGTTTTGTTTCCTTTAGCTGCGGTGAAGCAGGGTGTCAAACCTAGAAAAGGTCTGTCCCCGAGCTCAACCCAAGCTCAGCCCAGTGGATGCTACATACGCGGCCCTCTACCTGGTCCAATAACGTGCTTTGAGCGCGGGTTGTTATAGCAACTAGGTCCCCCAGTAGTGCCCTTTTGCCCTTTTTTGGGGGAGGGCTCCCCAACTAGCAGAGACTACAGCAAAAAGGGTACCCTTTTTCCAACCTCTCTACTGGAGGACCTAGACAACCTCGGTGGTTCCAGAAGGCCATCCGGTTCAATGGGTTTGTAGGTTTTTAGTCAGTTTAGTGGGGGTGGCATTTAACCCACCAAAAGTTAAAGTTTTGGCAGGGGACCTGAGGACAGCCCAGAAGCCCAATGGGTGTTTCTTCAGCTTTGCGTGACACAAGCCCCATTTGTTTCAGAGCTTGGAGAGATCCCCGGCCCGAGCGAGAAATCGAAACTGCTTTCCAAGAAAGTGGGAAGTGGCTGACCTCGGCCTTTGGTTTTGCGAGTACCTGGGTTGTCTCGCCAGGGGCGACCACCACACATGGACCAGCTTAACAACTTTGGGGCCAAGGGCTGAAGATAGAATGTGGGGAGGGGCTCCCTATGTACACCGTGTTTTTCATGCCCAGATGAGCATGAAACCAATGAAACCACCCAACCTCCTCCCCCCCCCCCCGTTTTCTCACAAAGATTCACTTTTGGGTCGCATTCCGCGTTTGGGTTTCAGTTTTGGGGGGGTTGGAAGCCGACCGGTCAGCCAGCCGAGGACGTGATCTCCAGGCTTTGCCCCTGAGTTGGGCGGGAGGGCAAGTCGATTCTGCCTGCCTGGAGGTTGTAAGGGCCATAACTGCCGAATTGTCTAGCAGCTCCAATAAGGATTGCGTTTGAGGGATGTTTCGTGTTTTTTTTTTTGGTTCCAAAAGCGGTCAAAAGGGCTGAGGGCAGGCTCGGCAGGTGTTTCAGGTTTTGCATGTTGAAAGCTCGACTGCTGTTTCGGATTTCAAAAAGGGCTGAGGGCAGAAGATGCCCTATTGCAAGTTTACGCCACCGATAACGCATGCAGAAGCTGTCGGCAAATCAGAAATTCTCGGCCATGTGACCTATTGGTGTTTCCCCAAAATGGGGGGGAGGCCTCCCTAGTTTAGATTGGTTTGGGGACTTGAACCGACCCAACCACCAATCCAAACCACAAACTAGGGGCTAGGTCAGCTAGGTGCCCGACCTCTCAGCCCTTTTTTGGGGAAGTTCGGTTCCCCTACTAAAATAGACGACCGGAAAAAAGTTGGTACCCTTATTCAAACCTCTCTACCGGAGGAAGCTGCGCATTTTAGGGTCCAACCCGGCACCGCTGCTTTTCAGCGGGGCCGCTGCTTTCATTTCCCCCACTTGGCAGGGGCAACCCGGCGCACGCGTTCGGGAAGCGATGCGGCTGTTGCTCTGTGGGCTGGGGGTGCATGAACTGGGTACCCTCCAGTTCATGGATTGAAGTGCATGAACTGGGGCTTCGTATCCCATAGGAGGGCGGCTGGGGGGGAAAAAGACTCCGGGGCCCAAGAAGAATGTACCAATTGGGCTCGCTGCTTGCCCGTCCTCGCGAACACTTCAACAGCCGTGAAGCCCCAAGCTGATCCCAAAGCCCACCTCTTGGGGCTTTCGGTTTCCACTTGGGTCCAGTTTTCGTCACCTCGAAAGGTGGGCTTTCGGTCCTTCGGGCAAACGAGCCACGTGCTCGCTCAAAAACCCGGGTAAGTGAAGCTTAGTAAGGGACGATCGGGACCCTGGCCATAAAAATCGCTGCGGAGATCCGCCTTCTTGCTCTTGAAGCAGGGCTCTGGGTCGACCATTCTGGTACCGGGTTTTGAGCAAGTGACTCAAATGAGGAGGTGCTTGGGGGGTTTGCGTTCGCCTGGCTTCGCCGGGCCCTTCGCGCCAGTGGGGTGTTTCAAGCCACGCCCCTTTGGCGCGCTCGGCTCGGAAGTTTGCTCTTGCGTCTCGAGTTTGGTCGGCTTCGGGCCTGGGATTCCAATCACGGAACCTTCGAAATTGCAGTTTCCATGGAAACCACCAGTAAATTGCAGCCTCAGGGGGAAAAAAACCTGTGACACAAATTTAGCTGCACCATGTCCAGTTCCACCTTTCTCTTTTTGGAACCTTCAAACGCGGCGATCCGTTTGTTTCTCGGGGTCCGAGCGCCTTTGCGGAGAGGTTGGAGTCGGTGATGTCCCATCTGGAGCGGATCCAGCAGCCCATCCTGCTGATCTCCCACCAGGCTTGGAGATCCAGGATGTGGATGGACGAAATGGGGCTAGCAGACGTAGCTCAAGGCACCAGCTCGCGCGCCTGGGAAGCGCTCGCGCGCCTCGCGCTTGTCGCGCGAACGAGGCAGTGCTGCGGATGATGTACGGCTGGCTCATGCATCTCAACCGCGAGGATGCCGTGGGCACCCAGGCGGATCGCTCGATCTCGCCGATTTTTTTCTCGCTCCAACCTCGCGTGTTTTTTTTGGAAAAACAGGGTTGAGTTTGGGTTTGTTGTCTCTTTTTAAAGGCCAACCACAAGGAAGCCCCACCACTTTTTGTTTGGGTCCCTAACCCAACTTTTATTTTTGTGGCAGCTGCTCAGGGAATGAAAAAGGAAGGGGATTCCCGAATAAAGGAAACCACCAGATAGATCATTTATCTCAGGGTTATTCCATTTCTCATTCCCTGCTGGGCACGAGCAAGAAGATCTCATGAGGTTTCGCCAAGACATGTCTTTCCGCCATTGTTCGTCGCCATCAAGATGGACTGGATTTGGGGATTTAGGGGAAGGGGCTTGGGGTGGGAAGGGAATACCAGCTAGTCGACATGCTTGTCAGAAGACTTGCTTTGGTCAGGTAGCATGCGCATCGCCCAACCAAGATCGGAGAATATGTTTATTTGCTTATTTCCAGTGATTTTGCATAGTTTCCTTCACAAGCGACACGCTCGGGGAATGACGTGCATTAGATGAATGCTTTGGAAGCTGTTGTCAGAGCACCCCAATGAATCTGAGCTGTTCGGACCTTGCGGTTTTCCAATCTTGGTGTCGCGTGGCTTGGCCGACAAGTGGCGTTGCTTGGCTTCGTTCATGCGTTCGCTTTATTTCGAAGGGGCAACTCAGCAACTCCGAGGGCCTGCTGGCGCCCCATTCGTCGAGTGGGGATTCCCACTGAACCAAACCCGGCTCCCTGACGGAAGTTTTGGGGGCCATTTTCACTCTTAGCTGCACCGAAAGGGATGTGCCATGATGTGCCGGAAGGCGGTGCAATTGTTCTTGGCATTGCATGAACTCAACTTGGGCAGCTTGCAGCATGCCATTGTGCAGCACAATGAGCAGTTCATTGTGCAGGCGTTCGGACGAAAAACATGGTTCCATGGTTTCAAGGTGGTGCATCCACAGTTCTAGGGCTACCTTCCCCATTCTTTCCAGGGATCCTTCTTTTCAGGAAGCCTTCCAAAACCCAGGGGAAACGGATCCGGTTTTTGGAAAGAACGATGGTTGAAAAGAATGGACAAGGAAAATCAACCCTTGGGGGTGATTTCTTCCTCTTCCGCTCTGCGCGGGGCATTTCTGCAGGTCAAGCAGCACGCGGTTTCGAGGATACAATTTGATGGGCTGGGGGGGTCTCCGGCCGGGGGCCCAAGCCTTGAGTTGGGTGGGTTTATTTCACGTGCCAGAACAAAGACCCTGGAAAGTCGGTAGCATGGCCTTTCTTGGCTACCCTCGGTTTTTGTTTTTTTTCCTTCTTCTGTTTTCAAGAGAATCGTCATATGATCCTGCGCGAAGTCTTGGAATGTGGCTTTTTGTCGAACCATGCCAACCAGACACGCTACCCCGCTAAGAAAATGCAAAATGCTTGCTTGATCTATGCCAACCCATTTTGCATCCACGAGAAGCTCTTCATGGGAACTGGTGCGTACGCCGGTCTTTTTCTTAATGCACCTCGGGAATTCCGTTCATGGCATCCTGCACCAGGTACGGAGAAACCCCCATGAATACTTGATAACCAACAGCAGCAGGATTCCGTCCACAGTTTCGTTGTCCCGTGGCGAAGTCCCAGCGCAGGCGAGAGCTACCTTTGCGAGGCATATGCTGCTCCTCTTAGTCACGGTTTGGTTTTGGACACCTTCAGATCCAAGTGCAGAAGGCTTTGAGGGATCTCCTTGAGTTGCTTCAACGTTGAACAGGCCAAGCAACCTGAGGCCGAGAAGTTGTTCCCACTGGGCCCAGAGCGACTTCAAGAAGAATAGCGCCGGGCCCCTATGGTTTTGTGCCTTCGGTTGGCCGCATTGCAACGATTGTTCCGTAGTTTCATTGTTGTTGGCATGTGTTTCGTTACTGTTCTTCTTTTTTATCTTGAGCTCTGTTCATTTTTCGCAGGGGCCTCCAACAAAGTGTTTTGCTAACATACCAAGGGTTGGACAGTTCTCTTATGTGGATTGGGAGTTACAAACTCCCTCCACTTCAATGGCTCGGAAAGGGAGTCAATGAAAAGGACGCTCGGAAAGGGATCCGGACCGTTGGGTGGATGTTACCCCTTCTTTGTTGCTCTGATTTTTAATTGCACCGACGGGTTGATTCTTGTGGGCTTCCGGATTCATTGCAGAAGTCAGCTGGTCTGTATTGAAGAGCAACAGGATCAGGACATCAAGAGTGCGCTTTCTATGGTGAAACTCTTCACTCTGCCTGCAGCTGTAGCGTTCCCACTGCACGCCACAGCGCAGGATACCAAATCTAACTCGGGCTCGCATCTATTGCGTTTCCCCCATGCCAGGGCAAAGTCTCATGTTTGTACCCAAAGTCTCATGTTTGATTGCACGGAGTTTGTCAATCATTTGCTTGCGCTGAGTTTGGCACATGTTAAAGCGATCCACATGTTTGCGACCAGCACTTGGTCCAAGTTGAGGCTTCTTGGTGGCTTCCAGCCATCCGGTTCCTTAGCTTTTTAGATCCTTTTGGTGCTTTGTGGTAGTTTCCATGTTTCCCGCCATATGTGTTTTTTTTCTAGCGGGGGATTTGAGGGCAGCCCAGGCGCCGAGGTTTATGCTGCAATGCCGAGGCTCGACTTCGGGCTACATGAGTTTTCTATGGGCCAAACACGGGCCGGCATACACTGGCCATGGGGCATCGAACTTTTTAAATGCTCAGTTGCCGAAAGCGAATCGACCTTTTGACAACTTTTGGTTTTCATGGTTGTCGTTGGGACACATTCTACATTTTTGCTTATTGTGGTTTAGTGGTTGAAATCCCCACTTAACTGCTAAAATTTAGATTTTTGCTCCCCTTCCAACGTCAACCAAGTTTATTTCCAGGTCCTTTGGGCAACTGAGAATGTGATTGTTTGGCTCTCTTGGCCAGCTGGGATACCACAAATCGGCCAAATCCGATTCGCACGAAATAAAAAGGCCCTAGCTGAGGGTACCTCAGCTGGACAGACTTTTCACGCTCAAGAGCGCGCCGTGAGTCAGGAAAAAAGTGTGCGCCTTGGGCTGGTGCGTGGGGACCAACAAGGGCTACCGAGCATCGATCCGGTCACCCTGAACCCCCCGCCCTTGATCAGCCCTGGGCACAGAAGGAATTTGAGTACGATTGGAGGCATGTGTTGGAGGCGCCGTGCGTCAGGAAAGTTTTGGGTGCGTCGGCTGGTGTGTGGGAGGGTGCCAGATTAAGCATTCGAGACGGCAAGTGACTTCTTGCAAGTCATCCCGGCAGTTGCAATCTGGGGTCGCGGGCAGTGGAGGTGGGCTTTCGCAGAAGGATGTGGGACTCAAGTAGGTCGGGTCCTAGAAATCCCCTTGTTTCCATGTGTGTTCGAGTCGTTTCTGCAGAACTTGGACGCCCTTTGAGTGATTTCACAGGGAAAGGCAGTGGAGCTGCGCGAGCGCTCAAGACGCCCATCTTGACAAAACCTGACCCGCGACCTTTCTTCTTTACCCCCTAACGGGAATCCAGGAAAGACTTCCTAGTTGATTCGCTCAAGGCGAGCAGGCAATGAGGCAGTCAGGCAGTGGCATCATTCTCAGTGAGGCGGGCAGCGTGTGGCATTAATCCAAGATGCTGCTGGTAGCTCTGGCTTGGGCCTTAACATGGTTGTCGTTGGGAAACAGTTTACATTTTTGCTTATTGTTGTTTAGTGATTGAAATCCCCACTTAACTGCTAAAATTGAGAATTGTTGCTCCCCAAACCCAACGTCAACCAAGTTAAGGAAGAAGTGCATTGCCTGTGGCCCGGCGCAATCGGCGTGGCAATCTTTCCCTGGAGGCAAGGGCACCCTTGCGACTCGGAAGCTTCTTCGGCGGAGAACCGCGGGAGTCAGATGGAGCTGCCTGGATGAGTTTCCGTAAATCATCGCGGTGTTCCCCGGTTTTCAGCTTGGAGACCTGAACTTTGGTGTATTTAAGGGATGTTTGGACTGAATCACTTTTTGCCAACTCATGGGTTTTCCGAATTATACCACTAACAATTAGTCACTTTTAGCAGGGGAGCCGAAAGCAAGCGAGTGAAAGGCGTACCCTCAACAAGACTACCTTAATTCAACCTGTAGCTCTGACCATGGCGCGGAGAGTGGATTTCCAACCGGGACCACGAGCTCGCCGCCTCAAGCGAAGCAAAGCAAATGGGCACCATGAAGGCCAATACAAAGCAGACTTCGTGGCATCTACCGAGGAATTTTGTGGCACCCGGGAAAACCCACTTACTGACCTACGGTGACCGTTGCCAGAATGTAAAACCGGCACCATTGCGGGGTCCCTCAGCTAGGTGCCCTTTTCCCCTCTTTTTGGGGGAGGGGGGAGGTCCCCCAAAAAAGTAGACTATTTTTTCCCCTCTTTTTGGGGTAGGGTTCCCCTAAAAAAATAGACTACCGAAAGAAGGGTACCCTTATTCCAGCCGTCTCTCTGCTGGAGGACCCAAAAATCCCAGGTCGCAGGGCCTAAATTCTTCGCCGCAAGCAGCGCGCGCGGCCTGGGCCATGCGGCCAACCGAAGGCCGGCCGGGCCTCTCGACAGGTGGGGCCCCGCCAAGGGGCACCTGACAGGAGCCGCCCAAAAAAGGCAAGGAACTTGGTCCACTGGGTGCCGTGAAAGTAGAGAGACGGTGGGAGGGAAGGAGATGCCCATGTTTTTGCCTCTCCTGTTTGAATGTCCTACCCGCCGCATCTTGATGTTGGGCCATGTTCCGGCTGCATCTTTAACCCCATCAGGTTCTGTTTTGGGTGGTTTTAAGTGGAAGCCAACCCACCCGCAGTGGTGCGTTTTTTTTTTGAGTTGAAAGCGAGTAACTATTTCATTGTTTGGCCGGTGGTTTGGATTGGCTTGGGGTTTCTGCCTTTGCGCCTTTGGTCTGGGGGGAATTCCCTGCCCAGAGGCTTTGCAGGTAGAGATGAGCTGAGGCTGCTACATTTTCCTTGATACGTGGCACACCAGCACCCATAAGTTGAAAACTCTTGAAGCAGGGCTCCTTAGGTATTTGCCTTGGCCATTTGCCATGTGCTGTTCTTTTTGTTTTTCCCCCTGGGCCGGGGAGTGAGTGGTCTCACTTTTGTCCGTTTGCGAGACGGTGCCGTTTCCCGACACTCTGGTGCAGGGTGGTTCTTGGGTTGGGATGCTGGGGTGCATTAGACGTATACGACCATTCACCCAGGTCCGATGTCTCCAAAGGAAAGCCATCGGCCAACTTGCTGCGGGCAAGGAAGAGGAACTGCGCAGAGCAGTTCCCAATCTGGAGGGACACGCCCCAGAGTGCCGGCTGAAGGCCGGAAGCCAGGGTTCAAACCAACCAAGCTAAGTCACCAAGTGATTCAGGGCTGCAGAGCTACCTGATTGTCGGCAACTCATTTTTTGGCTTTGTTTTTTTTTGGTGGGGTAGACCTGCCAGATCGCCAATGAGAGGTGCTTCAAATCTTGGAGTCAGAAGGCCAAATTGGTCACCTCGATGCTTTGGCCGTGCCCCTCGCGCGGTGAAATCGCGAGGCTCGCAGTTTCGACTGGAGCAGGGCCGCGCGGTTGCCCAGACATCAGGAGCGTGGCTTTTATGTGGGGCCCATGAGTTGAGCCATCTTGACTGGACTTGTCCAGACAGGGGAGGGTTCTCTGCTTTGCCGGCAGGTGTTTTCAAATGTGGTTATGGGTCAAAAAGCCAAATCGGTTAACCCCCAGTGAACATCCCAATCCAACCACTAAAATAGGTTCCAAACTGGGTGCCCCCCAAAAGGGATCCCGTTGAACGGTTTTGACAACCACAGCCATGTTAGAGGGACGGGATCCTTTTTCTTGGACGGAGCTGGAGGAATCAAACGCAAACCAAGCCGCGGGTATGCCTGCATGTCAAACCTCCGAAGCGCGGGTTAAATCATAATCTTAACCCCGGATTAAGAGCAACCCCTGGTTGATTTGATTGGGGGGTGTCCAATTCCTCTAAGCGAATATTCAGACCACTTTTGGAGGGAACACTCCCCTAACAATGTGACGGGTTCTACTTAGATCCTGGGTCAACAGCCGGGCCTCTTGGATCGACCCAGGTGCCACAAATTTTGCTTTGGTCTAGGGGTTGATTTTCCTTGTCCGTTCTTTTCAACCATCGTTCTTTTCAAAAACCGGATCCGTTTTCAACCTGGGATTCTGGCGGTTTTCTAGAAAGATTTGGTTTTGATTGGAAAGAATGGGGAAGGTACCAAAAGACCTGGGTGCGGTGGGCATGACTTGCGGTAATTCAGCCAGTGCAGTGCCCTTGGCTCTGCTGACAAAGGCGCCGGTTCATTCGTGCCCCTATGGGCAAACTCGCTTCCCGAGTTTCACTTTGAACTGGTTGGGATTGGGGCCTTCCACTGGTTGCCAAACAAAAAAGGTCAATTTGGGCTCTTGTTGTCAAATCCAGTCAAGTGAGATACCCTCTCAACAAGCATAGGACTTCTGCACAGGGGCTCCTGGGTTTACCAAGTTGTCCTTTCAACGAAGCCGCAGGTTCCATGTTTTGTTTTTTGAGGGTAAAAGCGTGGACACTCTTTTTGCAGGTAGCCCTCGATTTGTGGTTTGGAAGTTGTGGTTTGGATCTGGAATTGAACGGGTAGAAGGCAAATGGGTAACGTTACCCCGGTCCGGCTCCAAACCAGCGGCACACCACCGGCAGAGGGAAGC